>CM042187.1:1276965-1288828 GCA_023539305.1 Ilex asprella | reverse complement strand
ACAGTGAATGACGGTGAGAGGGATGATGGGATGTGATGGATTTAGGGGGGAAAATGTATAGGGATAAAATTTCAAACTCCCTTCTGGTTTATTATATAGATTAAATGTGCTTTGTAGTTCTCATTGTTCATGTTAAATGTCTCCTGTGTTTATTTTTTGGACCTACACAAATCCCAAAAAAGTGGAAGTTTTTCTGTAGTTGACTGGTTGCGTTGGGCACTTGATATTTTCAGATAGGAGGCCACCTGGAGTAGGGCGTGGAAGAGGTAGAGGAAGAGAAGATGGCCCTAAACCAAAGGGGATTGGCCGTGGCATAGATGATGGAGGTGCTAAAGGCACAGGTGGAGGTCGAGGCAGGGGTGGGGCTGGTGGAAGGACTGCTGGAAACAGAGGTAGATCGTACTTATCTGACTTTTTGATATTTAGAGCAATCTCATGTAAAAATGTTGCAGCATCATGTCTGAATAATAGGCTCAATGTATATCCATCCACTATGCCTTCGCTTTTGCAGTCACCATTTATAGTTGCCACACAAGCAGGAATGCGTTATCAGCTCCTTCATTTAAGTGATCTGCTTACTGTGTCGTGACTAGCACATTGCTGCATGAGAATCTGTGGTTGTCTTGCAAAAGCTACCTTTTGTGTCCTACATATGAAGAATATATGTGCTCATAGGACCAACTGCTTGGAACATTTGTTCTTTAAGCTTTGTTTATGCTATGCCATAGGTCTTGGCGCACAAGTTTGAGCTTCTTAGAAAAACCATATTTAGACTAGGATGGGCTTGGCGTCAATGAAGCCATTTAACTCTCTCACACACAATGACACCCTTAATGTGCATTTTTTTCCCATTCTAGAAGCATTCTATTTGTGAGGCATATGGAAAGGCATTGGTAGTACACCACTCTCGGTAGATCTATGTTTATAGACTATATGGATTTGATGACAGGTGGAGGACGAGGCCGATGATGCATGTAGAAGGTGATACAAGCAGAAGGCTGGTTTTTGCTACTTTTAGTAAGATGCATCTGGCTTGGCTCGTCCGTGAAGTGACATTCTTGAACATTGCCTTTTGACAATTCCCGTGTTCAAGGACCTCCGTATTAAGCTTGACCAATTGATCGAGTTGGCTTGGTTGAGGGGAAGGTTGATTTTGGATAGAATATTTATGTGTTACTATGGAAGGACTTTGCCTTTCAAGTGTTATTGAAATTTATATTTTGGTTTATATGTTGCAAGCTCGTTCTGACGAAACAGCCAGATCATGAGGATGATAACTGGTGATTATCCCTTTGTAGGTGCCCTTGATAACCGATGGATGTTTCCAGTCCATTTTGTTGTGAGGTGCCCGAGTTAAACGTTTGAAACTATAAATTGGACGATTTTGCTCCACTTTTTTGTTGCAAAAAATTGTTTGTTGAGACTCATTACTATGACTTATACTTCGAATGCGCATAAATCACTTGTAAGTTATGCAGATCATTTAAATCCAGGTTTAATATGATCAGGGGTATTTGATCTGAATTTTTGCGCCTTCCTTTGTTTGACCACTAAAATCAACATACCGTATTCAGTTCTATTGAAATCGAAATAAATTCTCGAGACGAGCACTTGTCAAGCTGCGAAACCTGGTTCACCCGCTCCAACAATTGCCCACCTCCGTTATATCAGAAATGGTTTTGAACGCACAGGTTGCATTATTGACACAAATGTATAGCTCCTACACCACGCATGCTTTAATAGTTGCAAGAACACCAAACGCACAAAGAAAAGTAGAATATTCATAGCAGGCAAGAAATGACGAACGTTTTTGGAACAGAATTCATTTTCCGACTACCATCCAGACACTGGCTAAAATACAACAGCCAAATTCAAGTTATATAGAAAATTAGTCTCAGTTGATTGGGCACAGGAGAATACCAACCAACATGACTATTAGGGTGAAATCAAGCTTCACTCTGTTAGAAAAAGTATGCTTTGATTCAACAACTCAAGCCATTTAATCAAATGCCAAAGCTTAAAAGCCTAAGGCATACTGCAACAACATCTCGAACTACGCATTCATGTGCTCGCCACTGCTGCTTCTGCTTTTCCCTCCTCTCCTGCCTTAACAGGGACTTTTTCTTCAGGCTTTGCAATCTCTTGATCTACAGTGGCAGAAGACAAACATCATTTTTTCACCCAAAGGATAAAAGAGAGGCATATGCATAAATACATGTATACTTATTGAAGAGGGAAGGGGAAACCCATGAAATTGATTCATGCGATGCTCTACTGTCACACTTCTCTGACATGCATCTCCACCAAGTCTTGTATTTCCACTGGAGCATCAGGTTCCCCTTTCTTTTCCACATGGGGTGGAGATGTCAAAATCATGTAAAACCTAAGCTTCTGATAACAACCCCCTGTAACCTGCTACTTCATCTCAACCAGGTGTAAAATGACCTAATTATAAAGGATGGCGCCTTTTCTTAACTTGGGGAAAAACCACAATATCAGGCAAGAAGGCTTAACCCAGTAACTAAGAGCTGGTGTGTATAATACCCAGAAACAATAATCACCAGTAACACCAAAATTCCACAGCTGGCAATGCCCAAGAACACCACAGTTGTGGCAGGATCATGAAGAAATGTTTAAAGAGACTATAGCCAGAGGGGGGGGGGGGCAAATAGTGGTATAACAAGATATTTTTATTCAATGTAGATCATTCAATGAGATCGTTAATAATATGATATTTACATGCATAGAACATATAAGACTCAATCTTATACAATACAGTGTAATTATTATTTTCAATAAAACGCCTAAAGTTAATCGAAACTAGTTGAATTATTAAATGTAAAAGTCAAATCAATTGCACTATTAATAATTTAAAGTAATCTAAAATTTACATTTTTTTACACAATACCAAAATTTAACGATTTATGTAAAATGTAACCATTTTAATAGTTAATGGTTAAACGTGGTCAAATCAATAGTCGGGAGGACCTCAAGATTATTATAATTTAATGTATAAATTATAATCTTAAGAATTTGAGTGACATAAAATGTGATCAAAACATAATTTTAGGAGTATAATATATAATTTCAAAAAGTTAAGGGGAACCATGGCCCCCTTGGGCCATAACATGTCACCGCCACTGGCTATAGCCTCTCATACAGCTGCCCGCAAGCTAAAACCCTAACCAACAGGAAATTTCCCATCCAAGATTAACTATCCTCTGATACATTTGCAAACTGCACCATATATGGTTAACAGCGAACACCACAAATCCATGGCATATTCTATGGGACTTAGAATGGCGGCACTGTGAGAAGGAATGCCTAACCAACTCCCAGCATAAAGCCAAAACAACAACACACCCATGGTGAGGCAAGCCCAGTGGTCACAAGAACCTTAAGCTCAGAACTGATCACAACAAAATAACTCTACAAACTTAGTTAAAGCCTTGTTCTCCTCCATTTCTAATCACAAAGACGACTTTATAGAGGAAATAGGCAGTAAAATATAATGCAGTCAGTCAAAGTATGGCAGCAAAATCTAACGGAGGACAGACTCGAAGAGCAGCTATCAAACATTGAAAAGTATGGATTAGCACCCATTGCATGCACAGACCACGAAGAGGTGAAAAAGGATGAAATGGATTAAAGCTATTACTCAGTCACACACATACTCTCATCCCTACTGTACCTGAATAGCATGAAAAGGTGTTCAAATATGTATGTCTCTCTCTCTCTCTCTCTAGGGACTGGCCCGGGTAAGGGCAGCATAACTGATGAAAGAAATCCCCTGCCCTTGGTTGCTCAAAATTTTCATGACTTCAGTATATCCCATGCCCATAAGTCACATGTGACAATGTTAGTCAACAACTTTCTTTGAGCATGTTAATTGTAAGGCAGAATCACGATCTGGCATATGCACAAGGATCCAACGAAAAGTGCACAGGGATCCAACAGAAAATGTTGGTCTCCAACAAAAGTGCTACTTCTGCATCCCCACCCCCCCAACCCCTGACACAACCACCCAAAAAAAAAAAAAAAAAAAAATCAGGGGAAAAATGCAATGCTACCATTTTGTTTTCTAAGCATAAAACTATAGCAATTAACAAAACACATCTGTCAAAATATGAGCATCAACTCTGCACATCAAACACAAATGTGTTTGACTTTCTTACCCTCTTCATCAGAGTCATCAAAATCATCACCCATAGCATCATCGCCCATGCCTCCCATCATGCCATCCATGCCTCCCATCATGCCGCCCATGCCTCCCATCATGTCACCCATGCCTCCCATCATGCCCCCCATGCCGCCCATGCCACCCATGCCTCCCATGCCGCCCATGCCTCCCATGTCACCAAATCTCTGTAATATACATCAATAACTAGAACAATCAACACAAGTTCCAAAGCAGAAAATCACAAACAAGTAAAACTATATGCTGGCAGATCCTCACCGATAAATCCATGCCTCCTAAATCAGGGTCAGGAGCACCTAATCAAATAGTGAGGTGGAATTCAAAGTTATCAACTGATTTCCTACTCCAAACACACACAATAAATTGATGAAGTAAGAAACCAAAATGAAAATACCAGTATCCTCGTCTTCATCCACCCATTTATCCCAATCTACTTTCACGTAGTGTGGTGTCTTGTCCTCTCCACGCAGTAATTTTTTCCACCATTTCTTCTCTGCTTTCTCCAAGATACAGAATATACTTCTCACACCTATATGTATTTTGCTGTCCTGGAACAATGAAACCAACAATCAGAGAGAGCAAAGAAAGCATGCAACTTGGCAAGTAATGTATTTCCCTGAAGAAAAATTTATCCCCTTTCCATTACCCAAAAGAAATGAACCATAAATTACTTCTGCGTTATTTCATAGATGCAGCCCCCAAATACCATCACCACGGGTTTATTGCGCTTTCAGTATCTAGATTCATCTTAAGTGCATATAAGATGGAGGTATGACAATTAAAGAACAGACAAAATTGTCCACTTACAAAGTCAGTGTAAACAAGTGATAAATGTGCAGTGTAGGGTGCACCATAATCCTAAATTATAGAACTGCAAAGATTTTAGAACGAGGAAAAGAAAATAACAAATGAAGGAACTAGCCTCTTACCTCTACATTAACCTTATCAAAAAGATCAAGCTTCAGTTCATAGAGGTGGTTCCCCGCTCCTGAATTAGCAGAAAAGGTAAAAAACCCCTCTGGTTCAAGATTGACCTTTGCATTTTGCGAATCTGACAACTGAACTGTAATATAGACCTTGTCTTCCCGCTGGGCCCACTTCACCTCAGGATGACGACTACAAAGTTAAAAGAAACTTAGAAGAAGGTTTAATGACAGGCCAAATAGAATTAAAAAGATAAAGAAACAAGACCAGGATGATAAGGATGTCCAACATGTTTTGTCATCGAATATTCACAAGTGAACATGATATACACATTCACACTGGCACAAGTTCTCAAAGTACTACAGAAACTAGGGTATATCTATGGATGTAGTATGACCAGCTTCAGTGGCATTAAGAAGAAGAAGAAGAAGAAGAAGAAGAAGAAAAGGGGGGGGGGGGGAACTACACTGTTAGAATACTGAACTAGGCCAAAAGTGGAAGGGAGTAAGAGACTAACACAAGCATTTAGTTTATACAGTTCAATAGCCCATTTTTCTCATCACAGCATATTGCCTTTATCTACAAGGTCATAACAACTCCCAACAGAACTCAACCTCTGATTACGGTATATTTTTCGTTTACATGTTGCATCAAATATTCATATTTTGAACAACATAATAAAGGAAATTATGTACTCAACCAAAAAAGTAAAGAAAATTATCAATTGAAACTTATACTGAACACTGTTCAAAATAAAATGATGATCAAATTAAAGAATTATGTAAAGCACAAGTAAATTTCAGAATGTAGGTAAATACAAAATCCAATCAAGTAAACTGTTAACGGATCTGATCTGACTTGTTCCTCGACCTCATAAACCTATTCTACACTCATACCTAGTAGAACTCCTCTCATTCATCATGCATAACAATTCCACGAACTAACTGTAAACTAAAACAACATTTGTTCAACCATTAACACAACAAAAAATCCTAGAAATCTGTTCTTTCGCTGTAGATGAGACAGCAAGAAAAGAGTCATATCATTGTGTACTACACATCTGAAAGCAATTAACGAGATCAGATATACTCTACTTGGTTACAAATCATAGAAAACTAAGAAAAAAAAGGATACTATCCAACAAAAACCAGTACACAGAATTGCACTAAATAGAATCCAAGGAAACTATAAACTTCACGAAAGAAACTTCACGAAAGTGAGCCTAACGCAAATATTAACCATTTTACCATTGAGATCTCAGCTTCTAAGGGGGACAAAAAGCAACGTATGAAACAAGAACCAAAAACTTGTAAAGTTCCTAGTATACAAACTATGTTCCATTTCAAAAATCGAAGAAGAAAACTTGTTCGTATCATAAAAGATTCAATCGGAAGGCGGGGTCAGAACCTGAGAATCGCAAAAATCAGAAGCAGGGAAGAAAGATTACCTCATGTTGTTGTCTAGAAGAAGAAAGAATCAAACGGGAAACCCTAGAAGCAAAGTAGAGTGGGAGACTAAAACTAGCGACAAAAAAGTGTTGAAGTACCACTACTCTCTCACTCTTAAACCCTTTCAATGTTTTAACATGTGATCGCTCAGAGCCTCGGATAGTTTAAGCGGGTTTTTACTTTTGACCAGACGAGGAATTCTATTGGACGATCACGAAGTTTAAGGGTCAAGATTGGTGCTCTTAGGAAAGTCGGTGAATCAAAGGGTCCATATGATTGAGGTGCATTTGGGCTGATGTTGAACTTTTCTTTAGTCGAGGGGGGGGGAGATAATTCAAGAAAAGGCTGGCCCGTTGAGAGATCATTGGGCTGTGAACTGAAACGAAACTCCCTTGTCTTTCGGCCCATTATTTGCTTGCTTGTTCCATCCTATCTAATTTGTAAGTTTGGGCCTCCAAATCCAATAACCCATACTTAGAGGGAGGGCCCATTTGGATGCTCTAAACTAATTCTTTTTGAGCTATTTTTAGCCTTTCAATTGAACATCTAGTTTTTATTCAAAGCGACCTTTGATCTAATAATAAAATTATTTCATTGTGATTTAAGGTATTAAAATAATCTCTCTACACGTTAGAATCAGGTTAAACATGAGAAAGACCAAGTAATGCATCACCAAAAGGGTAAGCCATCATCTCAACCAACATTTTTTTTTTTGGTAAATAAAATTTGAATTTTTATTGATAGAAAATATAGAGCCTTACAAGGAAAGAGGAAAAACACGAAAACTTCTTAGCAAAGTGCAGATGCACACCATCAAGCTAGGGCTATTAATCAAGCCAAGCTTGAACATTATTTTAAGCTCGTTTAAGAGTAAATAGTTAAATGAGTCAGCTCATTTATGTGTAAATTAAGCTCGACAAAGACTCGACAAGGGCTCGATTAACACCCCTACATCAAGCCACAATAATCCACCATAGGCACAACCAGTGAAAAGGCATAACTTCAAGGCATTCTCTCAAGCAATGGAGCTCAACCATGTCCAGCAGAAATCAACACAAGATCTCAAGTAGTATACCACAAACTACTTGCGATCAATCATGATCAAATTCAATAATAATTCCACTCAACTCTAAGAAGTTGTATCCTCAGACCATCTCAAATAACAGAACAAGCAAATAACAACATTTCACTCCATTTTGTGTAACTCAGTGAGTAAATGAATTGCAAGGGCCCTCGGCAAACATTGTCTTGAATATCTACTGCAGCAATGTCGCAAGTAGTCTGCTATGAGAAGAGTTTGAAAACTTAAAAGAGTAGACAATCTTTCCCTCAACACTGCACACAACTCAAGCTTCATTGTCTCAGCATCTTTGAATTGAGTTATGAAAGATTCTTGAATTCCTCTCTTTCGAAATATAATAAACAGTTGCTGACAAACATAGCCTCATTATAATTGTCATCAAGGACTTGCCTCTCCATTCATTGGCAGCCCAGTTAACCAAGGAACCCCACGGCATATTTTGCATACATAAATCACATTTACTAATCACTGAGAACCGTACCCTACCTGAATAGGAACATTGGAAAAATAGATGTTGATGGTCTTCGTGGCAGATCTGCAAAGTATACAGTCAACTCCACCTTGGCATCAGTTTACATTTGATGGCAAACCATAATATGAAACTCCACCTTGGAACAGCCTTGTTGAACCACACAAGGTGGCACCAATTAACAATAGGTGATTGAATTCTAATATGGTCCCAAGCTGCACCTACTGAAAATAAACCACTTGTAGAAGTCTTCCAAAGAATAATATCCTCTTTTAAGCTATTAGGCTTATAAGAGGGAACCGAGGCATCAATTTCCAGCAACTCGTCTGAATATGTATCAGTCCAACACCACTCCTCCCCTTGAACAATAGAACTGACCAATGCTCCCTTGGGCAAACCTGAATCATACACAGTTCTACATGAGTAGCAACAAAGGATCACATGTATGCCAGTTATCATGCCATGAGTGTGTTTTTGTCGCATTGCCAATCAACATGATGCATTAAAGGTCTGGCCATATCTCCGAGTCAAAGAATCTTCCTCCAATTGCAGGAGCAGATTTGAGGTTTTTTTAACTTCCCAGAAGCTCTTATCCAATTAGACCAAAGGCTGCATTTATCAGTAAACAAATTCTGGATGTGCCACACTCCCAAATACTTTATAGGGAATTCACCCTCCATAAACCCTAAGCTCTGGACAACAACCAACATTTTACAACAATTGCACTCCATTTCAGCCTAGCAAGACACTAACAAGCCTTATGAAGAACTCCAAAATGTCATTGCATGGAACAAAACATAGATATGTACAAATTTATTCGTATGTGTGAGATGCAGAACATCCCCAACCAAAGAAACATCAACTGATTTATGTAGTGGTACCATATTTCTAACACTGAAGGAAAAGATCTCTTTAATTTACACGCCCATGAATGCCCGGCACTCGGATTCCCAATGCTCCTTGGCTTGCCGAACTCTTTCCACTCTCTCAACCCGAAGACGTTCCTCCCAATATTCAGGACAACTGTTCAATTCAAGAATGATAAGTAAGAAATTTGCTAGGGGGTGCAACAAAAATGACTACATATTTAACCACCTCAGCTGTCTGATTATCAAATAAATGGACAGAAAATTAACAACATGGTCAGAAAATTTATACTTCCGGCTCAATAGAATGTTCAGCTCATCCAAGTGCACAGCACCTTCATAAACTCCTGTCTGAAATCAATCAGAATCGATTAATTACAACAGTATAAGATCATTAAACTATTAGAATCATGAGACAGAACATCTCATTCTTCCTGATAAGTATAAAGGCTCACCACATCAAGGTACAGAGTATATCAACCCTAATTTCAACAAAGAATAATTATTTCCAATAAATAACCCCTTTTTTGTGTAACAACTGCAGTGCACCTCTGTATTATGACAAAATATTGTGACTGATTGTTCAATAACTTTAGACACTAGATACCATTGGAAACACTACTGGAAACCATTTTAGGAAGAGGCATACTTATCACCTTGTAACTTTTCAATTGTGACGTTTCCAAGATCAACGTTGTATATTTGGTTGAGCAATTGTCTGCTTCGGTATTTAATGATGCCACTTTGGCATCAAACTAAGCATATTTTTCACTCAAATGATTATTTCAATGCAATTATCTGTACCTTCAGCTGACTAGAAATACTTTTGTAAGATAAATATAGCAGAAGCTACTAAAAATTGAACAGAAAATGCAAAAGAAAAAATTGGTAGAGAATTTTAAAGATAAAAACTCACCTCTCGGCAGAGGGGACATTTTTCCTTGGGATCTGCTGCCTTTAACCCATCCACTATGGTCACTGAACCAGACTTGCAAGCACACATGTAGCAGAAGATATGACCGCAGGTGAGAGATACTGGATCAAATACTGTATCCTGTTACAACAAGTCAAATTAGATCAATGGGTTGGCTTATAGAAACACCTAGCTATATGTCAATCAGAAATTTGTACATGATTTGGAAGATGATTAAAGTGCTGAAATTTTAAAAAAAAATGATTGCCAGAGACCTCATGGATCCCAAACCAAAATGCTTTAAATCGTATTCTGGGGTATCTTTATGTGATACAGTGTAACACCATGCTAAGAATACCCATATATTTATGAGACTAAGAACTTTTTTTTGGATAATATGTTCGTTCGGGAGGGTTTATTATTGACAGGAATTTCTTATGTTGCTGTAGCTCTTCCTAATTCTTGGTACATAAGACTAAATCTTTATCAGGTACGAACTACTAGTGGTTTCCAATATCTTGCATTGTCTTTAACTTAATAACTTAACTTTGTCTTGAAAGTTTATCACAATCGATACTAGAGGCCACAATCCCAAACCGATGTTTTGAGCAACCAAATGAACAAATAAATGCAGTCATATGCTTAATCAAAGTTTTGGTGTCAACGATAAATAGAAGAAAAGCTGCAGATCCACCAAACCTATAGAACTAGTCAATGTCAATCTTGACAGTAACTAAGAACCCACGTGTGGCCAAATTAATTGAAGAAAGTTCTCTTCTGAGTCATGTGCTAAAGTAATGGACATGATTAATAGAAAATCCCAGGCACTTACCAAGCATATAGAACAAGTCAAGTCAATATCAATCTTTACTGAATCAAAGAGCTCACAAGAGAGTGATGGTTTGCTATCATTGATTATTAGCGAGCAGCCCTCAAACAATGCAGGAGCCTTCCTTGTAATGGCCTTTGTTTCCCTCAAATTTACGTGAAAAGCCATAAGCTCACATAGCCATGGGGACTGAAGAATCTCGATGTGCATACTTTGGGCTTGTGACTTGAATGCTTGGCCTTGCTTAGAGTAATGAATCTATAATCAAAATAAAAGTACTTGAATGCGTAAATTTCGTAACTCAAAGCCAGAGCATAATTTCCTAATACTCCATTTAATTGCTAAAACATTAGACGAATATATATACCTTATCATATTTCTTGAGTATTTTACGCATCGCAATGGCATTGATTAGCGCATAAGTCACCAAGTCTTTTCCTTCTTGAATTAGGGCAGGATGGTTTCCTTGCAGCTTCTCTTTAAACCATATAAAGTACTTACGGAAACCTGAAGCTAGATGAAGCTCCAGCAATTTCTGCGCACGTTCATTGAAGCTACCCACTACTGCAGACATTTCCTTTAAAAGGGAAGGGAAAAAAGTTCCATCGCAGACTACATAAAGAGTAAATTAGAATTTAATCAGAAGTGTCTGAGATGAAGAGAACAAACTATAAGCTAAGTTATACACACACGCACCATTCTGTTGAAAAGACATGGCGTGGCGATTATTTCATGTGAATTTTCAAAGGCTTCCAAGATACATTTATGACATAACATTGATCTGTGCAATTAGATTACTCCCAAGACCCAAAATAACAAAATCAAATATAAAACTGATAGAACTTGATCTGGGTGTTGTGTTCTTGAATCAGAGATATGTACCTGGGCAATGACTAGGGCAAGTGGAGATGTGGTGGAGAACCACATCACCATGATTTTGGAGGTCATTGTGGGATTGAAGCTCTGTCCTACACTTCTTCAAGATTTTCTTGAGCTTCTTGAAACCAACCCCAGGTAGTTTCCTCTGATTTTGTCTTTGCATGTATTCTTCATATTTCTTGCAGAACTTCATCTTTTCTTTCTCTTAGAATCGGAGACAAAATTAGCACAATTCTCTCGCTCTGTTTCTCTCCTT
>CM042187.1:1248710-1266965 GCA_023539305.1 Ilex asprella | reverse complement strand
CATGCAAGATGTTTGCTAAAATGCCGAATAGATAGTGTTTTACATTATTTCAAATTATTCATTCATTGGTTGCATACATGATTCATGTTTCGTAGACGTGCTCGAGCTATAGCTTTTTGCTGAAATGCTTAACAGATAGTGTTTTTCATTTGTTTTCGAACTGTCCATTCATTGGTTGCAGAAACGTTTCGCAGACACGCTCCAGCCACCTTGAACCTCCATTACATGATTATACGGACTTACAGGACCAACTTTATTGGTTTAAATAAGTTAAAACTTGAAAGCATTTCGGTGCTTTGAGATTAATTATACTTTGGGTTAATTGTATTGGAGGTCCCTAAATTTTGAAGTTTGTCTTATTTTGATCTCTAATATTTCAATTGTATCATTTTGGTCTCTGGAGTATTGAATATGTTTTTATATGGTACCCCAAGCAGACAATATTCAGATTGGTAATATTTTTTATCCTAAACTTGTCACATAATACTTAAATATGGACAAAAAAATAATTTGGATAACTCTTGATCAAATTTTTACTCAAATTTTAGTTAAATGTCTGTCTTAATTGCACAGTTTTGATCATTAGCTATCCAAATTTTGATCCAAAGCTACCCATATTACACATTTTTTGGTCAAGAGCTACCCAAATTTTGTTTAAGCGCTATCAAAATTATTTTTTGTCTATATTTTGCTATTACGTGACAAGTTTATGATAAAAATCGTTCGTCATTTGAGTGTTATCCACTTGAAGGACCATATAGAAACATATTTAATACTTTATTGACTAAAATGATGCAATTGAAACAATAAGGATCAAAATAAAACATGTCCCATACTTTGAGAACTTTTGGTGCAATTAACCCTTATACTTTTAAACCTTGAAGTTCATGCCGATTTGCATTTTTGTTTTGACTTTTTTCCCATGAGTTCGTTCAGCTGTCAACCGGCATAATTGTTACACATAATATTAAATCGTTCCGTTCAATTAAAAATGATCCACGACTACAACCTATCCACTAAATTGGTCATAGTGTGCATTTAGTGGTTTACTTATTTTTTTTAGTGAAAATTAGGGCTGAGTTGTAGGAGACTTGTAATGGTTTAGTCTTTTACTTAAACTTATTTGGGAATAAATTCTATTTTAATTTTATTAATAAGTAGTTAAGTCCATAATTTTTTTAACACTCTAGAATACCCTTATTGTTAGGCTTTTTTTAATCTAATATTTTAACGTTAGGATTGTTTACTAACTAGGAAACGTTGAGATCAATTGAAAACGCATATATACCCCTTGATTTACGCTCATAATTGCCATCTTAAGTCCAAATAGGTTTACAAAAGAACATCAACCCCTAAATTTACATTTTTTTTTTGAAGCGGTTTGCCAATCCTTGGTTTACAAAAGAACATCAACCCCTTGATTTACGCTCATAATTGCCATCTTATTGTGGTTGTGGCCAATCTTTTTGTTCAAATGTGGCATATTTATTGAATTTTGGTGGATGAGTGGACCTATTCTTTATCACGTCAGCCCATTCGACTTAACAAGCCAAAACCACGGTAAATTACGTCACACGTTAGGCTATCAAGAACCGTATGGGCCACAACGGGATGGACTAGCCCATAACCCAAAGGGATTTTGGGTTAATTGGTGTATCCCAGGGTCCTTTTTTTGGCCCATTGTTATGTAAGAGATTGCCTCGGGTGAGGTTTTTTGCCAAATGATTTCTTTGAGTGTGCGAAGACAGTGGAAAAAATATTCATCATAACGGTGATACCATGTGTCAAGGTGACGTGGTATTACTAACTAATAATACTAAAATAAATAAATATATAGACCCCACAAAAATTAATAACTAACCTGCTATGTAGGCAAATAACTTTTCACCCTTCTGTCATGTAAGTCCAAGTGGTGTTCACCTTTTCTATTTAGGATTTTATTATTAGTTGGTGATACTATGTTATTAATTGTGACATAGTACTACCGTTGCATTCAATATTTACTCAAGACGGTAAAGATTGTCCTTCCATAAACAAAGAGAGGAAAAATATACACAATTCAAGGCTTAATCCAGGTAACTATTTTACGGACTATCCCATATCGGATAGTTTCGGATGTGTGTGTTAGAATAAATATTTTTCTTGCCCCCAAACTTGTTAGGTTCAGAGATTAAGATTTGATCAAAAAAATCATCGTCTTTTCATAAGGAGTATTTGGTGTTGGGGTGGAATCCCACACTTTGGGCCGGAGGTGCTGTCGTAATGGTAATCAATCGGGGGTGTAGGGGACTGAGCTTATCCCATATCGGATAGTTTCGGGTGTGTGTATTATAATAAATATCTATACTGACACTGAACCTGTTAGGTTCAATGGTTAGAATTTGATAAAAAAAAATAACTGTTTTACGTTGGAATTTTCATAACTCTTGAGATTAGGTTATAAATATTCATTTAGATAACTTGAAATTGATCGGACAGAAAGGCTGGGCTCTAAACAGTTACAGAGTTAACCGTCATCCAGTGTCTGTCTAAGCAAAGGGGCCTTCCTTATTCAGGGGGAGAGTGGAGCCTCGAGAAGCACAGATCAAGGTCAGTGTTGCTCAGTGTCATTTTGTTGCCAAAACCAATAAAAGCTTTTATTATATACTAGGGTTTTTGCATTCAAGTTGTTTGCTAAAATGCCTAACATAAGTGTTTTGCATTTATTTTTGAATTTCTCATTCAGTGATTGCAGAAATGCTTCGAAGACGTGCTCGAGCCATCTTGAATCTCCATGACTTGATTATACGAACTTACGGTACCAACTTTATTGGCTTAAATAAGTTAAAGCATTTCGGTGCTTGGTTCTCCACTGTGTCGAGTTATACAGAGCTGCCAAGGAAGCTTAAGCAGTCTGAGCGGAAGCCATGGGTGACGAGTGTTAACGAACTTAAGCGTAGAGCTAGATTAGAAAAACAAGAGAGAAGTGTCGTCAGAGAGGTCAAGTTAAGTCCTCCCGAAAATGGATTATTGGTTAAAAAATTGGTCCCAGTTGCTCATGAGGTTTTAGCTGCCAGAACCGAATTGTTGGCTTGTGTCTCAGAAGTTGTCAACAACACTCCAATTTATTCATGCAGGTAATAATCATTGTCACTAACTTTTATATGAAAAGCTACATTTTTTTCTTCTTTTCAAGCTGCAAATAATATAATAACTGGGACGGACATTCTTTTTTCGTTGTTGATTTGTCTTACTTAAATTTTTAAGCCTTTTGTAATGGTGTGACTCTTTTGTGCAGCTTGTGTGGGGAAGTTCATGTGGGTTATCCACCACATAAGATCAGGACATGTAATGTCGGTGGAAGCAAAACAAACAAAGAGCATACTTGGGAAAAGGGTGGCATTGATCAAGTTTTGCCTGTTGTTGAATCCTTTCATCTGTATGACAGGTTGGGGAGAGCTGTTTCACATAACGAACGGCTTCAAGTTGATCGGATTCCAGCGATTGTAGAGTTGTGTATTCAAGCAGGTGTGGACATCCTCGAGTACCCAACGAGAAGAAGAGAGTTCCCTTTATACCGTGTTGCTGGGAGGATGATAGATTTTGAGAAAAGATTTCCCAAGGATGATTCATCTGCAAAGTACATCAACACGCATGGATTTTGGGAGAGTAGAAAAAAGCCCTGTGAAGATAAGAAGTCTTTGAATTTGCAATATGATAATATACAAGGTCTGTTTTCTTTGCATTCATCTGTTCCCGAAGAGAACTTCCTCCTTCATGATGCAACTTGTTGAATTCTGAGAAATGGTTTTTGCATTCTTGGGCTGCCATAAAATTGTATAGGGTTTAGACCACTTTCTGGTCATGAGATTTATGTAATAACTTGCTCCTTATTGTCACTATTTGCAAAGAAAACATCGTTTTATTTTTCGTTGTTGTACAAAATTATGATTTTGTGAAGTTTACAATGAATGCATTCTTAAGTACTAGCATATTTTCAGGTTTTGCTGTGCGAGGTATGGAAGCATGGGAGAAGATGCGGTCAAGAGCCACAAAAGTCATGGAGAGTTATGCTGTCCAAACATGTGCGTATTGTTCTGAGGTGCAAGTGGGGCCTAAGGGCCATAGAGTGAGGCAATGCCAAGCATTCAAGCACCAGATGAGGGATGGACAACATGCTTGGCAGGAGGCCACAATTGATGATTTGGTTCCTCCAGTGCATGTGTGGCATGTACAAGATCGGCTGGGTGATGGGCTACTTGTTGATAGATTGAAACGATACTATGGAAAATTGCCTGCTGTGGTGGAATTGTTTGCACAAGCTGGAGCACAGGTTGGAGAAAATTATGATCATGTGAGAAGGGCTGATGTAGTAGTTCCTGGATTAGATGAAGAAGGGTTGGTTGTATGAAACGGTTAAGAACTTAGTTGCATATTTATGAAGCATTAAAGTAGGATGCGACTATGGATTGGCAATGGAAGTTAAGGATTTTGATTCTTTTGGCCCATATCACTGAGAAACGTGAATGTGCATAACATATAAGTACATATATTAGCGTGATTCGTTGTCAATGGAGGAAAAATCCGGAATGTGATCATACCTTTGACTTGGTAAGGCAATTAGTCATTGGTCGTTGCTATACCTACTCTGTTTCAGCAAACTTCAGGAAATGTGTGGATGGACACTACAGAAAGGTTCTCCTCCTCCTGCCTTTTGCTTAATTTGGGAACTGAGATAAACAAGGATAGAGATGGGAGAATGTGGACTCTGTTGTATATGCTTCAAAACAAAAACTCTGTGAAGTACGATCAATCTTTCACGCGCTAGATGCCAAGTGCTCTTGTATTTTATCTGTGTACCTTTGGTGTAACTGAGCTTCTTCCACCAATCCGTTGGCATTCTACTTTCGATTTCAGATTTAAAGCTAATCTCTCATCAGTTTCCAAAAGATGAAGGAAACATTAACTTTCCAGTGGTGCAACATTAACCTGAACCTGAAGTAGTGCACTCCAGCGACCAGCTCTAGCAGCAGATGACAACACTAAAATCCTAAGCAGCTGCATGTCGATCCTAAATCTAGCAATTAGTATTATAATACTTGGGATCCCAAATTGCATCCCAAAAGAGTAAGGACTCTTGGATGAGTGAGACCCAGTGATCCAAGGGTCTATCTTGATTTGGAATACAAAATTCGGGATCCTTAGCATTACTCAAAAACATAAATCCACAAAGAATTTGCAGAAATTGAATCAACAAACATATGAATAAACACCAGCCAATTTATTTATCCTGTCCTAACCTCAAGCTGTGAAAATATATAGAAGATTGGAAGATCACATGAAAGAAGAATAGCAACTATGTGCAGACCAATTGGCAAGAAGGCAATATCAAACAACACATTGTTTTTAGCCAATTACCAGAATAACAGATCATAAATCTAACAATACCATTAGAAGTGCTAAATCCATAAATAAGCCAATTTGATAAAATAACAAGTCATGAAAGACTGCCTAGAAATCTAAAGCTGCTGCATCCTACAGCCAAATACATCAATCAAAGTACAATAATCGAACTTGAAGAGTTCCAGAAGGGTTACTAGAGTGTTGGCTCATTCGTGTCAAACTTCTTCTGGCATCTCACGAATTGGATTTGAACCAATGTCAAGCTACCCCAGGAAGAGACATAACTAGTGCTCGTCCTGTATTTCATTCCATTTTAGGTTTTTTTTTATGTAAAATGTAAAGCTGCGATAATATTTAAGGGGATTCAAGACTAGAAGTTGTTAGATTGCCCTTTAGTAGATCGGAAGTGGGTCTGTGTCGTCCTCATTACAGTCCTCCTAGACTCAGCAGCGTTTCGCCATTAACATTATTAGTAGTAAACCCATAAATAAGCAGAAAGCCAAACACACTGCTGCTATCTATTGATACTTCCTTGCAACAATCAGCATCTACCCACCAAAACAGAGACTCACCCATGGAAGACGAAGAGGCAGCGAATTTCAAGTGTACAAAGGCCAATCTGTCCAGGCTCCAGAAACATGCCCGTTTTCACAAACATAAGCTCGAACATGTGGCTCACCATCCTCATGGAACCCGAAATACCGCCTCAAGCAAAACGCAGAATGCAAATCCCAAGTCTGTTTACAAGAGCAAAAAGCACAACTCAGATCAATCCTTCTCCGATTCCCGTCGTTATCATTTATCGTCCTCCAAACTCTGGACTGCTTGAAATTATTGAAAATCCCCCTGAAAAGCATATAATTTCGCTTCTCCTCAACGTGAACACAACCAGGCCAATCACAAATGTACAAACAATCCCCTTTAAATCGACTCCCGAGCAACTTATTGCCCTGTTCACGGTTTAAACTCCAAACCCCAGATGCCAAATGAGACCTCAGTGATCTACAAATCTTTCTTCTCTTAGAAACAGCAAAATCAGAAGCTGAAGCCGGTTTCACAACACCCGTTTCCGGCTCTTCGATTGTTTCGGGCCAATCTTGAGATGATTCAGAAGGATTGTAAAGGGTATCATGATAAAGATCATCGAACAGAGACCAACCACAATCTGACACAGAAGCTATTGACTCGGAATTGCCATCACTGTTGCTCGAAGGAGGCATTGTTTGGGACGGACCCGATTGAAATAATTTATTTTCTTGATAACTCTCATCAGGGCCGAGCTCGCGTTCCAGTCCGAAATCAGAGTTTTCAAGTAGGACACCGGCGTGGGAAAGTCCAGGGCAGCATACGGCGAGCTTGTGGAGGGCGCCCCAGCTACTGGACGGTGCTGCGGTGGCGGAGAAGAGATCGGAAACGACAGAGGGTATGGTCTGCAAGCATCTGATTTTCCAGCAAATGTCGTGAATCAGAGATGAGAATTTGGTGGAAACACAAGTGAGTCGAGCCCAGTTTCGAGGATCGTCCTCCAGCTTGAAGAGTATTTTCAGAACGACGTCATCAGAGAGCTTTGAAAACACACTTTCGGACATCGTTCGTGAAGCAGAAAAACAGAGAAATGGTGCTTCTGTCAAGAAGAAAATGAGGTGAACTTTGATCTTTTTGGGTTTTTTTGCCTTTTCTTTTCTGATGAATTTGTGAGGTGGGTGGTGCAAACTAACGTTTTATCGTCCTCTTCAAGGTATTTGTAGGGTTTCTGGATCTTTGAAGGAGGATTTACGTGAGATGGAGAGAATTCAGAGGTTTTTCTGCTGGTTTTCCGAACGGAAATTGTGATATAGGCGTTGGGATTTTTATCAACGATTTGTCGACGGAACTTAAGAGAATAGCAAACGAGAGAGAGATTGTGGGGGACTAAGGTGGTTGGTTGAGGGAGTTATAGAGGAGGCGGGTCGTGGGACTCTGGTGCTAAATACATCCTTTATCATTCAACTAAGGTTCATTATTATATCTTGGGAAAATCCCATTTTATCGCCTAAAAAATACAAAAAAAAACAGTTTATTTAGTGAATAATTAATTTTTTATATTGTCATTTAAAAAAAAATAAAAACGTTATAATATGATTTAAAATATTTTTGAACTAAATTATAACGTTTTTATTTTTTTGAAATGATAATGTGAAAAAAATAATTATTCGGGAGTAAATTGAGAATTTTTACATTTTTAAGGAATAAAATATAATTTTCTCTTATATCTAATAATGATAGGTTTGATAGAAAAAAGAAAAAAAAAAGAAGAAAGGATAGATTTTTTTCTTGCAAAGAAACAAAGTTAGTTCTTTTTTTTTTTTTATGTTTAGCAGATAAATGAAAAAATAGGAGGATTGATTTTCCACCGTTTTGTTTGGTGTGAGAAAGGGATTGGAAGAGAATAGATTATGTGTAAAAATATCATAATGCCTTAATATTAAAAAAATAATATTTTATTAAATAGTTTATAATATTTCAAATTTGTGTGGACTCCACTGCTTGTGGAATGGCAGAAGGGCCGGATGCCACTGTTTGTAGACATTTGTGTGGACCTCATTGAACATTTATAGAGGGGTAAATAAGTAAATTAAAAAATGGCAGGTAGAGAGGATTCATTTTTCACTCCCTTTTCCTTCCCTCCCAATTTTTATTTTCTACCAAACAAAGGAAATCTGCTTTCCTCTTCCATTTTTCGTCCTATATTTTCCATCCTATCTATTTTCTTTCATACCAAACAAGGGCTAAGTGAATTTTTCACTCATTAATAATGAATATTTTACCATAAAAAAATCAAAGAAAGTTTTTTTTAAAACAAAGTTTAAATATGTGAAATTTTTAACTTGTGTCACTTTAAAGTTTTGAAAAAATAAAATAATTAAATTTATAGTGATCAAAGTGACACACACACACGCGGTACTAATACAACCACTCATGTACAATTAAGTAATTTAGACTTTAGTTTTTGATTTGAGTCAAAATGATAACTTAAAAAATTTATTTCAAAAATAAAAGAGGATAGAAGTGATGTAAAGTTCATGCTTGGGATATAAGGAAGGGGGTAGGAGTAGAATTGCATTCCAATAAGGGGAAAAGCCAATGCAGACCACTTGCCTTTTTTAGGGTAGAGAATTTGTGGCTCTTGTTTGACGAGTAACCTTGGGGTTTGTCCCCCATATCTCAAATGGGATACCCCTCTAAAGTCTAAACGTAACGATGGCCACAAAATCAGAATCTCTAAACACAATACAACCAACTTCATGCCCCGTCTTTATCACCGTTTATTTTGCCAATCCATGTGCCTCTTATCTCCTTGTCCTTCCCTATAAAGATAAGGACAGAGACTTTAGCAGCCGTGTATTACGAAGTGGATGCTCACATAATTCTCTCTCTCTCTCTCTCTCTCTCTCTCTCTCACACACACACACAAAGAGGGGAGTGGAAAAGAGGGAGAAAATATTCAATTCAACACTGATTATATGTCAATATTAATGAAATTTAATATCACTGATCAATAATAAAACTCTAAATATATAAAATAAATTTTATTTAAATAATTATTAACTTACATAAAAAATTAGACAATTATTAATTTATATGGACAAATAATTATTAACTTGTGTAAAAACTATTTTTTTTATCACATTATTACTAATATGTTATCACCGTTACAATAAACATTTTTTAAAAATTGAGGGATCCAGCCACATCAATACCCAAGAACACAAAAAGAAGAAAAGGTACTCGCAAAAACTCCCTAGGATTAGGCCTCCTCTAAGTGAAACTTTCAAAATTTGGAATTTATTTGTAAGTATTTGGAGTTGAGTAAAACTTGGAAAATTTGTAATTAACCCTTAACCTAATATCCAACTGCATTTTCTCTCACCGATTTGATATAGGAATTTTGAGAAAGTTTTCCATCACTTGTGCTATAGCAACATAATCGTTTACTTTCACACGACCACAAAAGTATAAAAAATTATGAAAATAAATACTAGTACGGAGCAACCCTAAAGCCCAAAAGTAATGGCAACCAAGAGTATCAAAATATCACACAAGAAGAAGAAGTTAAAAAATTTGTCTTTCTTTAAACCACATGTTTCGTAAAATAAGTAAACCCAATACAACACAATTAATAAATAAATAAAATATAAGTAAAATCAATTAAAAATATTTATATGAAACTATTCATTTATATATCAATTATATACAATTAATACATAATACAAATCCAATATAATACGACTTATTAGACATGTATTAATAACTAATCAAATATGAGTAAATTAATTTTCAACATGAATCCATTAATACCCGACAAAAAATTCACTTCACCCAACACGAATAATGGCAACCATAGCTAAACGTCCCGAGACTGCCACCCAAAGATGAATGAGCTACATAGCAATAGATCTACCAGAAGATTATACCAAAAAATAAAAATAATTCCTTTACTAAATCCCTTAAAAAAAACTTCATAAATAAAATGGTCCACCAAAAAAAGAAGGCTAGATATTATATTAGGTAAGACAGACACCCCACAATAGAAAAACCCTAATATGACATACAGCAACAGAAATACGAGTCAGATATTGAGATTGACAATACAAAGGATGATATCAACCGAGAAGGCAATTGAAGATAAAACTGAATATAAAATAAGCCCAACACTAAAAAATCCAGGCTAGAAAAGCTCCCATAAATTAAAATCAACGGCAACAACTTAAAAAGGGGTCCTTTTGGAAATTTTCCAGAGAACATAAGTCTTAATTGTATAAGTTTTGCAGACACTAGGTTCTAGTTCTAGTTCTAGTTCAACAAGCATTTTTAAAGATGAATTAAAATATTGCACAGTTCGACAATTCCAAACCCACAAATCCACCAGTGAAGTTAAGGCGACAGTATCAAGCCTCTGCTAACCCACAAGAGAGAAAAATAACTTATCATGCCACGTGGATCAACAGATCAATAGTTCACCTGTTAAAAAAACTTGCAATTAGAAATCATACAAGATAGAATAGAAAATTATAAAAGCAGATTATGGTAATCAACAAAAAAATACAGTGCCCAAAAAGAAGAAAGAGAATGATGGTGCAGAGTAGTACCCGGATACACTCTTGCTCTTGCTCTTGCTCTTGCTCTTGCTTGGGCTCCGGCTCTTGCTCCTACTCAGATTGCGCCTTTTTGGGCTTTTGCTAACACGTTTCTGACGCTGAAGATAACCAAATTAAGAGGTAGAAGGCAAGCTTACTTAAATCCAAAGTAACTATTCATAGAGCCTTTGGCTATAAAGGATGCTAAGCCTGTTCGATAGGTGAACCATTTAAGAAACAACTGCTAGTTGAGACAGACCATTGAGAGTTTCACCCAGTTCAACTACCCCAGGCTACAGTGCGAGAACCAGTTTTCTCGCAATGGATTTTGCTCAAACTAATGAAATAAACCTTTTTCTTGAGCAAACAAATGTGAGAATTCACTTACAGATGGTACCGGAGATCTGGATCTTGATGGAGATCTGCAAAAGTTCCAGAAATAACCAAATTTAAAATCCACACGTTCCTCTTAACAACTTCGATCCAAGAGCCTTGATGCCTCTTCCACGTCAGAGATACCACAATTGAAACGGACAAAAGGAAAACCCACAATAATAGAAGATGACCGTTAAATTTTCCTCTTAATTAATGACCTAAAAAAACTAATCTGGAAACCTTAATTAGAAAAACATATTCAAAATGAGCATGCTTTACTAGGTTGGCAGCATAGGAAAGTAATGACACAGTTAAATTATTCTACCGCAAAGAGGTGTTCCTTCCCAATTGCACTTAGTTCACAGTCCAGCTTTACCATCACAGTCCATGATCTTCTTTGTTCTCATTCTAGCGCCCATGGACATTTGCGATGCTTATTAGAACAGAGAAACCACGGAGGATGCCAAAGCTGTCATCTAAAGAACATCATACCTCCACAACCAAAAGAGTTGTAAGCATTTGAACCATATCCCATCAAGATCCTAATATGCAACCCCAGTTCGCCGCATATATCCATATCTAAAAAACAAACACGGTAATTTCGTATTTAAGAAAGAAACAATTAAAATTATGACACTTAGACAATCTGGCAGGTTTCTCAATACCAACTCCGCCAGACAGACAAACCATTACAGTTTTGATTATAGGACACATTTTTTGATAACCACATCTGTCAGAGACGAATCATGTAAACCAAAACATTTGCAACATAACACACATAACAAACACCTGTTGAATTTACTATTCAGAAGTGTGCAAGGATGTCTGTTCTCTTTTAGTCTGACCAAGATAATACTACAATTTCTACCAAAAGTCAAGAATATCACACAAACATTACACAAGACAGAACTATAAAACTTACTCCACCAGTATGACCACAAGATTGCAACGTAAAAATATAATGTACCCAAAGAAAGTGTTAGGAAAAGTATATCTGCTATACTTTTTATCCAGTTCTTATCAGTTCAGCAGAAAATAAACCAAGTTATCAAAGAAAAATTAAGCCCTCCTGAAAAAATGGAGAAAGACAACGGAGAATTTCACGGATCAAGTGAAATGTTTTAATTTCCAAGTTAATATCATATATTTAATACCAAATTACAAAAAATCTACTATAAATATATGAAACATCAGTCTCCCATACGAACAGTTAAAGAACATGCCATTTGCAGTCCCCTTTCTAACTGCAACACTTCAATTCCAATGAAAATTACACAAAGCAGTTGAAGTGCTGCACTTGCAAAGGGGAATGCAAATAGTGTTCCCCAAAGTTAAAACCACCCCAATCAAAAAAGGCAAATGCACAAAGGTAACTTGGGTTTCAAGATAACAGAAAAATCTCCATGAGACAATATCAGCTACATGAATGATAATACCATACAATCAATCAGGATGAGAAGACATAAATCCAGATTTTCAGAATCCATCCATATATAAATACATTATGATGTGAAACAGGCTTAAGCAACAAGAGGAAAGAAACAGGTGAATATGACATTCCAAAACCCAGCTGTACAAAGTACAAGTGTACAACAGCAGCTAGTCTTACAGTACTAGCAAATGAAATAAAAACCAAACTGCAGTTAAAGGGTATATTTAAAATAGCAATAATAAGCACATCAGGACAATATTTAAATATGGAGAGGTATCAATTCAAAGTCAGAGCCAAATGTGGATTCTACGCG
Organism: Ilex asprella; assembly: GCA_023539305.1. Lineage (NCBI taxonomy): Eukaryota > Viridiplantae > Streptophyta > Magnoliopsida > Aquifoliales > Aquifoliaceae > Ilex > Ilex asprella. Next base: position 1,254,346 of record CM042187.1, on the reverse strand, counting down.
GGAATACTTCCACATCAATCTTCAATAGAACAGAGGAACCCATCAACCAACTCATTTACCAAGACAAACCAAAACAGAGAAAACAACAAAGATCAGAAGGTATACCTTGAAAGAGGGCGCGGTTTTGATCCAGAGCGCGAACGAGAGGAGATGGACCTTGAACGAGATCTTGATCGACGAGAAGATTTTGCTTTTGGAGATTTGCTGCATGATAATTCAAACCTTTAAGAAATAAAAAACAAAACAAAATATAAAAAAAACCCACCAGAATGGCAAGCCAAGATCTATATTCCCATAGAAAATGATCTAACCTCCTGCTTCTGCTCCGGCTCCGACTATAACTTCGACTGCGACTTTGACTCCGGGACCGGCTTGAATCATATTCCTTCACCTATATGTCGATGAAGAAGGGTAAATCACATGCATTTGGAAGACACAAAAGGAATATTTCTCCATTAGTATAGAAAATAAATTGGAAAAGTAAAATTACAACAAAAATATAAAGGTATTCCAAAATTAAAAAATTCCATTCATACACGAACTACTCCCCGAGAAAAAGCATTGCGAAACTCAGACTCATCAAGCTTCCGAAGCTGCATAAAGAAAGAGGGGGAAAAACATCACTTAGAGCATCTGATGACTGGCGCAAGCATATGAGGAGTACAAGCATAAACAAATGATGCACGTATCTGTTGGAACTGACTATTACTTACAGCATACTTCATGTCATCATAGTTGGTGTAGTCCACAATTCCAGTTGTTCCTGGAAAACAATAGCATTCTCAATTATCGAACTGTCTGGGCTTAGAGAACAAAAGATTGAATGGATATCAAAAACCAAAAACAATTTAGTGCACAGAAATTAGTTACTAACAGAATGTTATACACCTAGAATGACTTGACTCGATCTATCTATCTCAAAGGAGTTAATAGACAATACCCGTCCCTGTTAATTGAATGTTGGGAGGGATGAATAAATACAAACTTAATCTTTGGATTATTTGCCCAAAGTGACTACTTTCAGATTTAAACCTACAAACTGAAAATTTTTTACCCGACACTTCTACTACTGCACTAGGCAATGAAGCTCTGAATGAAAACATTTATTCCCAAACAACACTTCAACCATCTGAACAACTTCAATACTTCTCAAGGTATGTTATATTCCTCTACACCTTGTAGATGAATATCAGTGCACAAATAAATCATGTCAATATCATAGGTACAACACGTGCATTAAAGATTTAAGAATCCATAACTATAATGGTAGGCTCAATTAAAAGCTTCGATATGGAAAAGGGCTTGCTCTTTAAGCGATTGTTCAAAATAAAAGATAAAATTTTTAGTGATGTCTAACGTAATCTTGGGGTTGCTTCTACAATTTGATTAGCCATGCATCACCCTAGATGGATAAATTGTTCTGAATTCTTTAGCAAAATGACAGTTCAGATATCCTCCAGCGCAGTCAGTTAACTAGCAATTTGTTTTTAACTGTGGTAGCCAATAGTACAAAAACGTAAACTCAAATGCACAGAGTGGCATAACCAGTGTGAATCACTGCTGTCACACAGCATCCACTGTAGAAAGCGTGAGCCAAGGGAACGCCATAGGCAACCTTTGAAATCCACCAAGACGTGGAACATCCACCTGATACTCGAAGTAGAGGACACGATAACCAAAGAATATCATCCAGCCTCCATGCAACTGGGCCATACGCCCAAGATATAGGTTTTGCGCAGATATCATCTCCATGAAATATAGTTTATGTACAAAAACAATTTTTAAAACTATTGTTGTAAATTAATATAACCCTAAGCAAAGCAACTTTGTAATTGAACCAAAGCGAGATCAAAGTAAACTTCCACCGGGTCCCATATCATAAACAAATACCATCATAGAACACTTCCTTTATCTTCACTTCCAATACAAATGGGACGAGGAAAACAAACTAGATGTTCAATATAGCACTGTCCAAGAAAGCCTATCTATTCAGCCAAACACAGAGACAGATGCCTACAAGTGTACAAATGCATGAATATGCATATCCAACCTAGGATATGTACTAGACAAGAAAAGAAAACAGCCAAAAAAGTAAAAACCCACATCTAACCTAGCTTCAAACACCAAAATCGACCAAAGTCAATCAGATAAATCACCACCAGCCAGTGCTATGTCTCAACCAAAGATTTGAACAAAACGTCGTCAGTAAAAAACCTAACCCATCTCGTGGTGCAAGTGCATGTGCAAAGTTGATTTAGAAAATACATAGGTTCAGAAGGCATCTACATAACAGACAAAAAGATAAATACATTTACATAATATTGTTAAAAGCCTGCATTTATAGGGTACATATGTATATGTATACATTTGCATTTTTAGCACATGTTTCTAAATATTGAAAAAAATATGTTTGTGATAAATGGGGCTGTTGTATATTTTATTTTGGGACATGTTCAATATAATAATGCAATTGCTCTTCAATCTCATATATCAGATTAAATAGATTCTACATACCATATCATAATTCGTAACATGTAACAAATCTTCTCATATTTTACAAACTGAAGTAATTATGGCTCAGGTTGCTTCGCAATGGAATAGAAGATAAATTACTGGCCTTCAAACTCTTCATTACCATCAAGAGGTCATTGGTTCAAGCATTGCCAATTACAGCACTTTTTTGCGATGGGAAAGAGGGTGTGTTACAGCGCATCATTGTTCACCATACGACTTTGGGAGCCTTGCTCACAAAGGGGATATGGCAAGCTTCCATTGGTAACTCGCAGATCTTCCAAAATCCACGGATTGTCACAAAACTCATGGTTCCGAAAGTTCAGTGTGCAAGTGCCCCCTTGGGAGGTGAATCAGAGATCTATGGTTAAAAAAGTATGTCTAGTAACAAGGCTAAGAAAATAAATCTATCGAAAAACAGCCATTGCCACATACTATATATAAATGCAATGGTTGACATAAAGATAGTAATGAGGCTCACAAGAAAACTACTCAAAACCTTGACCGTAAGTAAATTCAAAAATAATCCTGAGGCAGAAAACATTGTAAGCCCGAAAACGACAATTGCCTAGTTCCCGTGCCGATTCACCGATACAACCAATTAAACCCACTCAGCCTAGCAAAATCAACAATTCTGCAAGCCTCTGTACACATTTACAGCTTGAAATAGTCAAATGTAATGGAACACTGACTCAATGCAACTGTATCAAGGCATCTGACTCATTTCACAAGCTTATTGTCAACACTACAAGATCCCGCTCCAACCAAAAAAAAAACTCAAAGAAATATAAAACATGAAGCTAGCTTAAAATTAGGAAAAGGAAAATAAATGATGTTCATCATCTTACCACTTCCCTCACGGAACACTTGGGAGAAACAAACATCTCCTGCTCGACGCATGTGATCCTAGATACAAATACACAATACCAGATGTCATTGAATAGGGCATAACTCCAATCGAAGACAATAGAGATAGAATGTACATAACTGCATATGGATGGATGGGGCAGTGAATCTGAATGTGTATGTGTGAACTAACACGCAAGTATGTAACCAGTGGTTATGCTCTTGCTCACCTTAAGGTCTTGCCATGAAGCAGAAGAGGGCAATCCTGTTACCAACACTGAAGCACATAGACTAATATCAATTTGCTTATGAATCAAATGACACCTACTAATATGACAGAACATGGGTAAATTAAATATATTACAAACCACGATATTCCGAGCGTCTAGACACTCCACCGCCACCACCACCGCCACCGCCACGACCTCTACCACTGTTATGGTTGCTGAAACGATCTATCGATGAAGAGTGTCCACGCCCACCATGTGCAAGCTCCACCTAAAAAAGCAAGGGAGCACAACAGATGGTAAAGCCATGATAGTAAAAAGAAAAAGCATGAAGCATCCAGGTGTTTCAGATATATATGACCAACCCGTAAACGGTATCCATCAAACTCATAGCCATCACGACCACGAATAGCATCTTCAGCATCGCGAGACTCTTCAAACTGTGAACAAGAATTTGGACAACATCAGATTGAGAATGACAAGATAGTAAGTAAATCATAAGCATTACTGACTTGCCTCAACAAATGCATAACCAGGAGGTCTTGGTGGGATTTTCAGATCAATGTGTACAATTGGACCATACTGCAATGTTAAAATTAGTCAAATACAATACCATCAAGCAACTTAATTTTTAAACAAGGTATCATCTAGCATCTAGTAATATCTCCTTCAAACAACCAGCAGCTGCAATTCCCAAATATACTTAACGTTACTGCAATTATTAAACTGTGACTTATAAATCATACTTATACAAACCTTGACTCATCAATCACAACTACAAAAACATTATCATTTATCACCATTATACAAACTGTTATGAAAAGTCCTATCTTGAACTTTTTTCCAATAAGAAACAACAATTTTATAATCAAGATAAAGAGGTGTCACAAAAACCGATCAAAGGTGGACAAGTCACCCAACCCCATCAAATTGAGCCAGACTCACGTTAAAACTTCTAAATGTTCGTTTTCAAATACTTATAAAAGAAGCACTGCTTTGCATTTGAAGTTACAAAGTTTTAGGAGCAAAACTATATATACCGTAAAATTACCATGTCAAGGCATATTCAACTCGAGAAAAACGATGTTACCTTGTAAAACAGATCCTCAACTTCCCTCTCACGAACATCTCCGGGAAGATTGCCGACGTAGAGGGTTCTGCTTGAACGGCTCATTGTTTCCGATACAAATAAAATCAGCACTGCCAAAAATAGAACAAAATTCAAATCCAAGGCAATGCTACGAATCTAAAGCCCCTGAACACCGATTAAAAGACAAAGATCAACCGAACAGAAAAGAAGTTGAGAGATGATTCTTGAATGACCAATTATTGAAACTTTCGCGCAAGTAAAACCTAATTGACAAAAAAGATGTCAGGACGGGCTATCGAAAAATAGAACAAAATCAAACTCCAAAGCCAATGCTATGAATTTTCTTTTAGCAAAAAAAAAACGAAATTATAACTGAAGTGAACAGCCTAAAGCTCCGGAACACCGATTTATGGACTTAAGATCAACCGAACAAAGAAGCAGTTGAAAGATGATTCTTGAATTACTGAATATGGAAACTTTCGTTGCGAGTAAAACGTAATTGACAAAAAAAAGGCCATGATGGGGTTGACAAATTGATGTAAGCATAGTTTACACAGATCACTATGGCACCAATTTGAAACCTCCTTGAGAAATTTGACTCATAATTTGGATTTGAAACTGAGATGGAAACGTTTACCTCCGGGGGCTTGAAGATAAATTTGAAAATTAGGGTTTTGAGAGTCGGCGGGTAGGGCTAGAATATATTGTAAGGCGGCAAGGCGGGTATAGCATAATGATCGACTAGCGCAGGGATATGGACAATATAGGCGGTGGGTCCAATTATAATAATAATGTTTGCCCCAGTTTCTTAAAACTACTGTTCCAAAAATAAAAGTGTTGTATTTGTAAAATTTATTATTTTAATGTGTATTTTTATAATTTTTATGAATTATTTATAATAAAAAATTAGTATTTTTATAAGTGATTTATTATTTTTGTGAATATTTTTATCACTATTATGG
>CM042187.1:1209007-1224431 GCA_023539305.1 Ilex asprella | reverse complement strand
AAAGAATCAACACAATGGGTGAAAGATTTAGTGTAGTTGACATATTTCAACCATACTCTTCTGATAATACTTTTGTCAAATACTGCAACAATCAATATAATGACATGATAAATGAAGCTCTGATAACTTGACCTCGGTGAATATCCACAGAAAAAAGCAGTAGAAATAACCCACAAATTTGTGCTAGAGAAATAAGCAAACAATGATATCAAATATATGCTGATAATTCAACATACATTTGCACTTCCTTCAACTCCAGTCACTCAAACTTTGAGCCTATGTGTGTTGTATGTGTGTGTGAGAGAGAGGGGTATACATACTTTGTCACAAAGTCACTCACATCTTGTAGCTTTCTTAAATCGGGCACTTGATGGTTCTGCACAAATTTTCGAATCCTACGCGAAACGCCGACTGGCTGTAATCTAATGGAATAATGCCGAAAATCAATAAGCTTTGTCTCCTTATTGTAATTAAGTAGAACAATTCTCTGGCACGAAGAAAGATTGACCTGCACAAATGCAAGATATTTGAGAAATGGCAGAAGACAAAGCTGATAGCGATATTTGATTGATGCTATATAGTCACTCACAGTGTTTATATCAATGGCTGGGAAAATGTTCTGAAACATAATTGTTGTGAGCTTTAAATGTTGCTCCCCAGTCCCAAAACCAGATAGCACAATCTGCCAAATTCAATTCAAACTTTTATTACATATGATGACATCATGGTTATACCAAGAGAAGCAATGTGCACAATTTGTTGTCAGTGGCCAATGTCTAAACATTCTTTGGCCAATACATATAATGATTACACCATAACAGCATGGAATTGGTTGCAACAGTAAGGAGAACATGTACATGTGAGTGTGGGTCATGTCATGTGCATGAATATTACGTATGTGCTGATTAAAAATTACCAAGGGTGCATTCTTAAAGAGATCTTGAGGACATCTGGGTCGCAACTGAGATTGAGCTATATCAACAGCCAATGAATACTCATGTACTTTGAATGTAAGAGTTGGGCCTTGTGGGGTCCTTGCAACCCTCAAGTACGGTGCAGTTTCAGTTTTTGATAATATGAGGAAATGTGTAACACCCATAGGACCTGCAACATTCAAGTAGTCTTTGAGATTATTTCGCTTCTTTTCCTGCAATTGAAAACCAATCAAATAAGCATAAACTTACACATTCAAAACCTAATGGCACAAAAAATACAGCATAGGGGCCTTATGGCAGTATTCAAAATGTAACCTTCAAATGCCTGTGCACCTTATTGCAGGACTAAGATATGTTACATTGGAAAATTTTACCCACTTTGGTTGTAAGAAAGAATAAGCAGAACGAAAATCAAAAATTGCTTACGAAAGACAGCCATCAATTTCAGAACCACCAATCATCTAAATATTTGAGTGAAATATGTGATTCATAACTATCCAAAAGGCCAACAAGGTTCAGCCATTGCTTTACTTTGAATACACACCTTAACTATGAGTCAAACTTATTAGATTCAAAGTACAGGGAAGGATGAGATTTACCTTAAGCTTGAGGGCAGTATAAGGAAGCATCAACTTTCTCAAGTCCATTTGCAGTTGTCTGAGAGAACCAGGCAGCTTCCCTCTCGAAAATACGAAGCTCTTTGGAATCTTGTCGCCTGTTATATGATCGACACTTGGCTGTTGCTTCTTCACAACCGGCTTAACAAAATCCTTTCTCTTCTTCTGATTCAATTCACATACAAATTAACATTTAATCATACGACACACAAACTATCAATAAGCTCCTTTCGGTTGCAAAGAAATCATGGACAAAAAGGATTTGCTTACGTTTCGAAAACGAGCCATCTGTTCAGCGTACAATTCGATGCCCTACTGCTACTGTTCCGATTCGAGAGAGAGAGAAAACGGCCGACTGCTACTGTTCGGAGAGGAAAACGGCCGACTGTGGTGGAGAGGCTGTGATAAAATAGGGGCTGAGCGTTAGGGTTTTAATCAAGGCCGGCCCACAAATATGACTGAAACACGGGCTTTAGGCCCTAAGTAAAAAAAAATGGCCTTAGAGATCGAAATAGATTTAAATTCAAATAAAATTTTGGAAAATTTGTGAAAAATGTACACCATTTTATACTCTTTTTTTTTTTTGAAAAGGTTATATTTCATTAGCTTAAATCAGAAGCCAAAACATCAACAAGAAAAGAGGGAGGAGATGAACCCCAAACCTCCTGATCAGGCGTAGAACCGGCTGCTCGTGCAAGGGCATGCGCCACCTGATTCGCTGATCTTTTCACAAACACAAACTGACAACTACCAATGTCCCTGGCAAGGGACTTACACTCTTCAATTATTAAGCCAAAATAGGATAAATCATCCTGGGGACATGTAATAGCTTGGATCACCAACTGAGCATCAGACTCCAAAACCACATTATTGAGTCCCAAAGTCTTCAACCAGCTTAACGCCTCACGAACACCAATTGCTTCCGCAATCGTAGCATCTAAAGGACCATCAGCTGTCCCATTCTTGACTGCCAACATGGACCCTTCAGCATTCCTTACCACACTGCCATAACCGATATGCCTAGAATGGCCAAAAAGAGCTGCATCAACATTGCATTTATATGTACCTATAGCTGGCTTCTTCCAAGTCAAGTTAACATCAACAGCCCGTGCTTCACTGTGGCTGGTACTAACCTGAGCGTTCTTCCACTACTCATGCAATGAAGATGCCAAAGTCACCACTTGCCTTTCCTGAACTCTGCGATGACGCCAAACCAGATCATTCCTGCTGTTCCAAAGGCCCCATGCTACCATCGCAGCCATACTAGCCTCTGCTTGACTTCTAGCAGAAAGCACGCATAGCCACCATTCACCAAAACTCTCCTCAGACCCGCTGTTGTCACCTATCCAAGATAAACTCCAAACATCTCTAACATAAGAGCAACGCACCAGGACATGTAGCGCATCTTCAGGGCTGTTGTTACACCTTGGGCACATATCATTGACATCAACACATCTCTTCCTCAGATCTCTCATGGTGGATATATATAACTGCTTGTGCACGCAACCATTTTATACTTATTTGTGTAAAAGTACCTTAAAATAAAACATATATATATATAAATACCTTTGTGTTTAAATGTTTGGTGAAAAAATATACTTTTGCTGAATTATAATTTTTTCTCTTACGAAATTGACATTTTTCTTTATTAATAGGAGACAAATATGACAGTTATATTAGGGATTCAATTTCCTAAATTTGTAGAATAAAATTTTAAAATTTTAATTATATCTTCATCTTTCATTTAATTGAAGTTATTCAAACATTTATTTTTATTCAAATATTCATGTCTTTTCCACATTTGTAAATTTTTTTTATATAAATTGTAATGAGGAACATATGTTTTCACCTTATATAATATCATTGGTTGTTATCGGTGTTTTTTTTCATGGATATTTTAAATTTAAATTTATATGCATGTTATTCGATATGTTTATAAGTAATAGTGATGCATATTGCATTGACACAGTGGTACACGATAATGTTATAATGCTACAAGATAATGTCACACTATTATAAGTTAATGTCACACTGATACAAGCCAATGTCACACTAAAAAGAATGTAAGTGATGTTTTTGATAATAGAGGAGTACACCTCTTGAACGCCGCCGCCGCCACGGTATCCAAGCCTTGAAGAAGATGAATCCTCTCAAAACCCTCTTTTTTCATGTACAGATTCATGGTGGTTTCTAGAATCCACGACTCTCTTTTGGAGTCCACCTCAACATCGAGAATGTTCGAAACCTTGTGTTTTAAGTCGTTAGAGAGTTTTGTGATCAATGATGAGTCCTCTTGATCAGAAACAAAAGGATTTGGACTCCGTCGATATTTTGATCGAGAGTTGATTTTTCAATTAGAGAAAATCTTCTGGATCTATTGGTATTAGGACATTTTGAAAATAATGGAGGTTTTCTGATCAATATTGGAAGAATGGAAGTTTTCGGCAATATTGAAGGAGTTTAATGAGTAACAATTGATATCCCTGATATTTTCGGTTGTGTAGGCAAAAATTTAGAATTTGATGTGTTATGTACTTTTTGACTGATATTTTTAAATATGATACTTTTTGACCTATATTTTCAATAAAATATATCCACCTCTGAAATCCCTAAAATTTTTGAGCGAATTTTTTGACAAATAAGTCTACAAAAGTGGATTGCCTTCCAAGTTTCTCCAAATAACTCATCTAGGCCCAAATATTTGTACGTATTTTTAGGGTTGTCAATAGATCAAAAAAAAAAATGAGTTATTTCACATCGGATAACCTTAAGGTATGTGTATGTTTATAAGGTTATACCTCACTTCTGCTTTTAAGTAAAAGTATTATAGTTTCTCCAGTCAAAAGAATTAGGTGGCATGTGTGCTTTCCAGCGTAGTCTCATGTGGGTTCTGTTGCATCACACTTTAAGCCCGTTTCAACGTATGTGTAGTCTTTTGGGGCTAGGTGGAAGATGGGCAGGGGTTACCCCACATTGGATAACCTTAGTGTGTGTGTGTGTGTTTATAAGGTTCTACCTTACTTCTGCTTTTAAGTCGAAGTATTGTAGTTCCTCTAGTTAAAAAAATAGATCAATTTTTTATTGATTCGGATTCGAATTTGATTACAAATCTGATTCAAATTCGATTTGATTATTCGATGAATTTTATTTTTATGGTTCATATATATCCGTTAAAATTTTTAAATTCAATCTAAAAATGCAATCCAATCTGAGTAATTTGATTTGACTAAGTTTTAATAAATTATATATAAATTTCTTCAAATAATTCCTTATTTTTTTCAATATTTATATATCCAGAATGGTTATAATCGAATTCGAATCAAAATCTAATACATTGATAAACCTATTTGGTACCCATTTTGGTATCGTGTCTCTATTAATTAAATTCATTAATTTTAAATTAAATAATCTATATCTATTAATTAAAAAAGATTCGAGCATATTGTCGGGTTCAATCCGTTTTTTTTTTTTGGATTGCCATCACAACTCCCCCCAAAGTTAATGACTTCCACATCTTCACATTTTCAAAAAACTACACAATTTGTCAAACACCTTATCCTCAAACTATGTGCGCTATACGAGACCTACCGCGCAACAAATCCGTTACACGCAGGAGAAGAAGAAGAATGAGTTAGAAGACAAGAGAGGGAGAATTGGGATGGAAGAAATTGAGAGTGACCCTGATGATGAACATGTCCCAACCCTAGCTTCCCATTTACGTAATTGACCAAATTTTAATTTGGTGCTAATTTTTTCCGACAGAAACATGAGTATGTATTAAATATTTTTGGTCTTAGTACCAAATTTTTTTAGGTTATGCTCATGTTGAATTCAAGTTAACCCGACTAAGTTTTCACATAAAGTTCACACAATAACTGTCCTAAGGATCGATAGTTAGATGGGATACTTTTTCTCACAAAATGAAAGCTTTACAACTATATTTTTTTGACTCAACTAATATAATAGATCACAATGCTGTGTTTACTCAGTCACACATTCGAATAGTATTAGATCTCGTGCATTCGAACTCCTAGAAAGTGGGCCCTTGGCGCATTAGTAAATTTATTTTATTGTGACTTTGGAAACCACATGTTCGAATCATAGAAATAACCTCTTTACTTGAAAAATGCTGCATACACATAATCTTTCCCAAACCCCGCAATGACATGAACCCGTGCACTGCGCCATTCTAACTCTTGATTTAATTAGTAAGACACTTATATCAAATGACGAAGATATCACTAGACAAACTATTTGATGAGGTTTTATGACCCTTATCATATAGGAAAAAAGGAAGAGAGAGAACAAGAGCCTTAGCAGAAGGTCTCAGATAGAGAAGAATCTTGAAGGATCTTCCTCCCAATTTCATGAGAAACTCACTTGCCCCTTCACATGATCTTCATTTTCTTTCCTATTTCATTTCACCAGTGCCCCCACTTCCCACTCTTTATTGCACTCACCACCTCCTTGCTTTTCTACCAAACTCCTCACAAAAGCCTTCCCTTTCCACCTCATTCAAAACCCTTTCTTTAAAAGCTTACCCTGATAAGTTTTTCACTTCAAAGCTCACAGAATGCATCAACATTCTGATAATTCCATATGGTTTAGTTAGGCTAGTTTCAGTGCTATTGTTTTCTGTCCAATAATAGAAATGGCGTCTGTGAACGTCTTCATGACCTTGCTTCTCTTCTCATGGTTAACACCTTTATGCTCATCAGAATTCAAAAATGGTGACGGCTATGTTCAAGATGCATGTAGCGTGACTCAATACCGCGATCTTTGCATCCACTCGCTTGCACCATTTTCAAACACGGCTAAAAGAAACCCAAGTAAATGGGCAAGGGCTGGGGTTTCTGTGACAATAAGTGAAGCCAAGACAGTGTTTGAATACTTGCTGAAATTGAACAGAAGTAATTCTATGAGGGGAAGAGATCGAGCTGCTCTTTCGGACTGCATCGAGTGTTTGGAGGACACACTGGACAACCTTCACAGATCACTTGGTGTTCTCAGAAAGCTTAATGACCTGACATTTAACGACCAAATGGAGGATGTAATCACGTGGATGAGTGCGGCTCTTACAGATGAGGACACATGCTTGGATGGGTTTGATGACAAACAGGAAATTAACCTGGTGAATTTATTGCAAAATCGAGTTACAAACATGACTTATATCACTAGCAATGCACTGGCTCTAGTCAACAAACTTGCTACAACTGGTCCGGAAAACCAAACAGATCCATAGGGATTTTAAGGAATCAGTCACACTGATGTATGATTGGGAAGCTTTGGGCACTAGAAATAAAGTAGTGGGCAGGTTAGGATCATTTGCAGCAATAAGGAATAGTATGAACTGAATCCATTATATAATAAGGCACACTAGAGCCTCAAAATTTTCTGCTATCTGCCTCTCAAATCCAGACTGTGAATATGAGAATTTCAACAGATGGTGTTGCTTGTTAAGATTATATTTGCGATCATTCGGGGATATTTGTCACATCATATGATAAATTTTTATTTTCTTGCTGAAAGTTGAGGAGCAGATTTATGTATGTTTTTTTTCTTCTAATATGACGATAAAAATATAGGTTAGTAATTCATTAAAGTAGCAAATTTTAGTACTAAAAATGCCAAAGCAACTATAACATATGGATGATCTCTATTTCAAGTTAAAGGGATATTCATGAGCTATCTTTGATTGGATTTCTATAATGGCTCTCTCCTTGATCCATATGTACTGCATTAATAAGGGGGTTGATTCCGGATCAAAATATAAGATTGCACGGTAATATAATTTAGTAAACTATGTAGTATATAGAAATCTTGTCATGTTGCATCGTTTCATTTTAGATTTGTATAGGTAATTTATCAAATCTTCTCACATTTGTGAACGAGTAACACACTATATAAATAATTAATAAACATGTCAAAATAACATAAAATACACATTTTTGTACACAATACATCTCCAATAAATGTCACCAAAAATCAAGCTATGTGTCTTTTATGTTAATTTGACATGCTTATTAGTTATATAAATATTAGTTATTATTTGTATTTGAAGGCGCGACATAGTAAAAAAAAATGTTTATCATAAATATAAAGGTGGAAGAAAAGAATTTAATATTAGTTGTAATATGGGTGAATGATGGTAGTTGTGATGGACAACAATGATGATGGTGAGAGAACGTTGATGGTTACTGTGGGCGGTGATGATCGTTGTTATGGTGACAGCTGTAGGTAGTAACAGTGATGCTGGTGGTAAGTTTTGAATGACGATGGTGGTAGTGGTAGTCATGGATAATGATAGTGGTGGTGAGCAATAATGATGATAGTTGGCAGTGTTGGTGGTGGGCGATGATGAATGCTTGTGGACAACAGTGGTGATAAGTGGTGACAAATGGCGGTGGTGGTGAGGGTGGATGACTGTGGGTGGCGACAGTTGTGGGTTATGACAACGATGGGTTATGGTCGTGGATGGTTATGGGCAACAATGGTAATGGTGGGTGGTGGTACATGATAGTAATAAATATAAGAATAAGATGATGATGATGATAATGATGATGTTTGTGGCAATGGGTGGAGGTGATGGTGATGGTGATAGTGATGATGGTAGTGGGGTGGTGGCAACGGTGGTAGTGGTAAAGTGTTTTGTAGATAAACGATTTTAAAAAATTATAAATTATTTATTTATTTATTTTTACTTTTACTTACTTACTTATTTAAGTAATAAAATTACTTTTAACTTCTTTGGAAGTAATTAAAATAAATTGTTCTACTTTTTTTATTTATAAAGTTATGAGAAGTCATAAGTTTTAGAAAACACTTTCGGGAAAAAAAATTTATTTGAATCTAATTTGGAGACCTTATTTAGGGACCTAATAATGTACAAGCATTGGATTGGTTGTAGGCTTCATATAACATTGAAATTCACAATTAATTCAATTGTTGCATTGAAATGATATCATTAAGTTCCTAAATAAGTTCCATGTAACATTGCTCCTTTCGAAAAGTCATCCTAAAAGCAAACAAATCCTTAGGAAACTTATTTTTCTTATTAAATTAAGAGAGGTAATATTATCCGTCAGATTAACTTTAAAGTAAAATTTAAAATAATTTCAACTGCAAAAAATAAAATTATTTTTTATATTGTACTTTATTATATAGATGTGAAGTTATTTTTGAACAATTTTTCTAATAACTAAATTTCACATCTTCATATTGGATATTGTATTACCTTTAATACGATACGAAATAACTGGTCGAGACAATAGCTGTCCTATGCTTAGCGTCTCAGCTATTATTTTGGCAAAAACCCCAAACCCTTATGCAGCAGCATGATGAAATAGCTGGTTGAGACAATAAGGCCTTTACAACCATTCATTCAATGGCAAGACCAGCTTGGATTGGATTGGATTGGGCCATCTTCACATTGCCTTCTTTTGATGGTATAAAGAAGTAGCCAATTGAGATAAAGAAAGGGGGGCATATAGTTACTCCTAAGAACAATCTGTTACTCTTTCAACTCTCCTTCCTTACAAATTCATGCCGTCCAGTTGGTTGCACACTGAGCACTGTTTAGTTATACAGCACAAAATTGCAACCACTGCAATAAAAGAGGGACAAAAACACTTAATATTTACAAAGAAATCTTTTACGAATAGATATTTTTATGCAACAGTACAACTGTTTTATTGTGACATAAAAATTCCACGTTTGATCACACGAGATAAAGATACATAAATGTGATTGTTCCCAAACTCTACAGTAATGGTAGAATTGTATATTGAAATACATTAATATTAATGATGGATAAAATGTGTTTATGCATCACCTGTCAAGTATTTAATGTAATAACTAAGAAGGATACTCAACGCAAACAAACACAAATTAAGTGGTTACTCCATTATGAAGGGTTATGGTGACCTAAATGTTTTATTGATCAAATAGTGTAGAGTGCTCAAATGTGAGTGATGTCCCCTATTTGTAGATGAGACTTATAATGTATAAACACATCCTAACAGATTGATGCGTCATTCTCGTAACAAGTAAAACAGTTTAATAGAGGTGACATCATTCTCATAATAGGCGAATCAGTTTCATAAAGATTACATCATGCACCAGATAATTAGGTCCCACGAAAATCTCCTCGTGTATCAGTTGTGGACTGAGTCTTTTAAGATGACAAGGCTAACCCAACTAAGCTTCCTTGACCCTTGTGGTGGACTTGACTTATATATTTGAGTTGAACCTGGTCTACATTTTTTAACTGGACCTAATCTGGGCCGGGCCCATTAAATATTATTATAACAAACAAATTAGTAGGGAGGAACATTTAGAAGCCTTCCATTTCTGTTTTCATTTTTAACAGAATTTTTCTTTTTATTAAACTAAAAAAACCCAGAGATTTTCTTCAACCAAAATCTTATGCATGTCAGAGCAAGTTAGCAACTGCACATCCCCACTTAGTAATGCTTTCGAATGTGAAAACTCAACATGGCTGATGGCGGGCTATCCCATATCAGATAGTCTTTGGATGTGTGTATGTGTTTATAAGAATTTATCCCACTTCTACTTTTAAATAGAAGTGTTATAGTGTTCTCTGGTCAAAAATAAAAGAACCGGCATGTGTGCCTTCAAGGGTGGTCTCATGTGGGCTCAGTTGCATCTTTCGTCGACCCGACTAAGATAGGGGAGGCCAATGGACTTGCGTGGTTATGTGTTGGGACTATTCCACATCGGATAGCCTTTGAGTGTGTGTGTTTATAAAGACCTACCCCACTTCTACTTTTAAGTAGAAGTGTTGTAGTGTTCTCGATAAAAAACATGACCGATGGCAAAAGCTATAATTAACTGCACAATTTATAAAAGGGTATAATTAGTCCCTTTTTTTTTATTTGAATATGATGCAATAAATGTAAATAAATAATTTACTTTTAATCTTTTTACATATTAGATTAATGTTGGATCTTGTGCAAAAACGTATTTCCTCATAAAAAAGTAAATTTGTAGGTGTTGACCCCCAAAACTACACTTCACAACAAATTTGAACTCCTAACTTATCTCTTACGAAAAATTTATCAAATAAGTGAGCTACCATACAACTAACAATGGGGTTGGTTGTCGGGGCCAACCCTATTTAGGCCTCAAAATTTGAGAAAATCCCATTATTTTAGTTATATAGTTAGCTCATATCAAAAAATTTAAATTTATAAACATTTTAAGTCCTACTAAAAAGTCCCAAAAAAGTTTAATTCCAATCAAAAATTTTAATTTCAATAATTTAGGCTCATGATCCAATCCATAAAATTAGAAACCCTAAAAATCAAAAGTTAAAAAAAAACTAAAAGTATAAAAAAATAAAATAATGTTATTTAGACTTAAAAATATGACTTTATTTATTGATCTAATAATGTTTCATTGAAATCATCGGATCAACACTAAGTTCTAATATTTGATAAGGGTCACAGGCAATCCAAAGACCATAGTAAATTAGGTTAATAAATTAAATCTCAATAACATTGCTATAAAAAAAATCTATTCAAAAAGTGAAGTCGTATTTATCCCACATTTACTCTCTAATAAAAAATCAAAACAAAAGTTAAAACATCTCTCTGCAATAGTGACCAACTCTCTCTCTATCACACACATATAAAAAAATAAAAATAAATTAATTTTATATAAAAATTTAATATTAAAAATAAAAAATCTCATTCAATATTATCATTTTAGGCCTCAAAATATCTTCGGCGGCCCTGTTGGTCGATCCAAGTTAACAAATGAAACTGATATTGTGGGGAATCAGGTAATAGGTGGTCCTTCTTCTGTATATCGGTGGAAAACTGCCTAATCGTAGCTTCCGTATCTTCTCAGTCAAGTTTGTTTTTTCCACCAGGGTTGGGCAAGCCAAGGACCACCACAGGCACTCAGTCATCTCTCTCTCTCTCCCAAAATTTCTCCGTGTCGTACTAGCTTGTTAAGGTTCTTTAAAAAAATTGGAGAGTTAGGTCTAGATTTTTTTAAGTTTGTTACTTAATCTCTTAATATTTAAAATATTATACACAAATATTTTGAGATTTATACGCGCATAACACTTAGATCTCTATCATTAATGTTTGCTAATAAATTCGTTAGTAAATTATACCCAGACCCCTACAATTTTATAGATATATAATACTTAAACTTTTAAGTATAAAATATTATACTTATACCACTTATTAGTTAAAGAACTAACGAAATCTATTATATAATCAAATTATACGATATTGTATTCATTATGGTTTGACCTCCTGTTTAGTTTTTTAGATTTATTCCAATAAATAGTATAATCGTATATTGATTATGATTTTTTAAAACAAAAAATTAGATTTTTGTTTGATTTTATTTCAATAAATCACATAATATAGCATAAATTTTAATTGTAAAATTTTAAATATTTGATATTCTATCTTTGATTGAAGTATTTTTTGTCTAAGTATAATATTTTAAACTTGAGTAGTTTAAATATTACATGTCTGAAAAACTTCTGGGAGGCTGAGTATAATTTACTAATGGATAGACTAACAAACATTGACGATAAGGGTCTAAGTGTTACGCGCATACAAATTTCAGAGAGTCCATGTGTAATATTTTAAATGTCAAGAGTCTAAGTAATTAAGTGATAAATTTTAAAAAATCTTAATGTAACTTTACCTAAAAAATTTGGAACAGAAAACAAAATAAATACCATTTTGAAATGGAAAGATTTGGCAAGCACTCGATGAACTGCCTATAACATAGGTTTAGACAACTTCTCCAGTTATAACAAATTCGGAAGATATGGTCCAACTAACTTAGTTCGGTATGATAAAAATTCAGTTCAACAAAACCAACATTCAAATTAAAAACTCTGACTTTAAGGTCGATCAAATAGTAATAAAAACGAGCTGTAAATTCAGACATTTTGAGTTCAAATTTTAACAACTCTTTGATTTTAAATCATGAGAGATTTATCCGTAATGCATATCATAGTTTTTAGTATAAATGATATGTCTTTGATCAGACTGAAAAAAATTAATAGTCAAAGTGTTCATAAGCTAACTCGAATATGCCTTCGGAAGCTTGCACCATTAAAATCATCAAAATTGGAGAATCTGAAAATGGAGAATTAGATGTTGTGGGCTCCAGAACTTCCAATGCATTGCGCATTTTATTGCGCCACTGTCCAAATGTAAAGTCCCCCAGGTCAAGGGAATTGTGGGGGTCAATTACCTAATCAGCTCATAGTGTAAGGTCCAAAATGAGAGAAAATTAGAGGGGCACATTATACCTTTCAACATAAACATAATATGAAATTGGTATTACACAAATCCTAAATGATACGATTAAATCACAAACATAATAAATAAATTAAATTAGTATTAGACACGAATAATACATTTAGCTTGTGTTGAATTCCAAAAATAAATATTTTACACGGACCAAAATGATAATACATGAAATAAAAAAAAACACTACGAGAAATAAACGACAACATGAATTGATACCACTAAAAAAAGAAAAAAAATTCAAACTATAGTGGAAAATTATTTACAACACATTTTTTAATTGGTGTTGTTTGTACTTTTCAATCTTAAAAGTAATAAATAGTATAAGATAGACTATACTTGTTATGTATTTTTTTTTTAAAGAAAATAGTATACCTAACAAATAATGCTCGATAATTCAACGGACACATATGACCCATTCCCAGCTGCCAATCTTTGGAAATATCTTTCTTTATTGTAAGAAGGACCGAGTAAAAGTTGAGTAAAACGTTAATATCACGTTATTATTTATATAAAATATTATTATTTAATAATATATTTAATATTATAAATAAAAAATTGAATTCTCAAATTTTGTATTTTATTTACTTATTTGTTAATTTGTTATTAAATGATAACATCACTCGACAATAAATAATATTTTCTTGTATTGAAGACATTGTAATCCTAGCGGGGTTTGTTGCCAACCACAAGTCAACAGTGGTTAAACGTGCGGATTCAATAATAGGCACGTGTAGGGGGGCACACAGGCGACGTCGCTTAAGAAGAAATCTACTACGACGTGTAAACGAAGTTCCGTTGTGTGGGTCTAACGGTCGTTATCTTTTCCAAATATTAGACTAATGCCCCAAAAAAGTCTTTAATTTTTTTTTAATGTTTTTGTTTTGTCGGTGATTATGAATTATGGGCTCTTTATTTGCCCATGAAAAAAGATTTATGTTCTCCTGCAATTTCGCAAAACAAATACTAGGAAACAACATTCATTTCCATGTGTTATTGAATAGTAATTTATATTTTTTAATTAATCCCACAATTCATTAATCCGTTATAATTACCAAGATAATTACATAAAAATTTCATGTTTTATGATGTAATTAACGATTCTTATACTATTTCAACTATTTTATTTCTAGTTTTTGAAGGTGGAGGAGGGCAGAGATTTTGGTGTTTGGGGGGTTGAAATAGTGTGATAAAAATTTTGAAGGAAACTGACAGACCAGTCATCTGATTTGAATAGAAACCTCAGAGAAAGGAAGAACCACACATGGAAATGAGTGAGCTGGCCTATTATGTTTACATTCATGCTATGGCATATTTGGAAGGACAGAAGCAAAGACTATTGAAAAATCAAAAACCTCATCCCAAATTGTGGTAAAAAATGCATGGGTATTTGCCACACAATCTATCTACGCATTTTTACAAATCTGTTTGCTCAGTATACCAACTAGACTTATTGGTTGGTGTTTTTCCCCTACAGGCTGGCTGAAGCTGAAAGCAGAATGCGGACGGCTACTCAAAAAGAAATCCAGGATCAGTTACAATTAGAGGAATAGTCAGAGATGACCAAGGACTAAGTATAATAGGTTCATCTCATCTGGAAGGATTCCAGAAACAACTAGCACACAAGCAGATATTTGGGTCATCCTCAAAGGGCTCCAACTCATCCAGGAAAAAAAGGATTGACAAGGTGGTGATACAAACGCACTCTGCTGAAGTAATCAGGTTTATCACCGGACCCCACTCATCCCACCCACTCGGACAGAACTCTAATTGTAAATTTTCTTGTTTAATAAGGGACAAAAATGGGAAAGATAAAAAAGTAGATGAATGAGTTTTTTTTCTAACTCATTAAAATCAATCCCTCTAACATTTAGTCAAAATAAAAAAAAAGGTACCCATGTTGGATAAAAATATGTTATTTTTTTTTATTTTTAAATTTAACTAATTATTTAGTTACATTAAACACCTAAACTCAAACTCAAACTCATATACTAATCAGTGGAATTACATTACGTATTAACACTATGTGTGTTTGTATATTAGTATGTTTATTTTTTTATTTAAAAATTAAATAAAAAAATAAATGTATTTTTATGTGATTTGTTTTTTAACAAACACACGACATATATACTATAGTGACATGGTGTATAATATATATACTAATCTCACATAAGGATAAAATAATAAATTATGTATGTATATTGTTTCTATCTTTCTATTTTTTCATCAATACCAATTATAAAAAAAATTAATCATTTCTACTTTTCATTCATTCTACGAAATACAAAGGAATGAAAGTGTATTATTCTTACTTTTCTTCCTTGGAGAATAAAAAGTGTATCCCTCTTATTTTTTATCTCTCTCATTTTTCATCATTCTTACCAAACGAAGGATAAAAGTCTTTATAATTCACACTCCCAGGGAAGTAGGGAATTTTCGATTGGCCGCAATTTCCACCTTAATTGACCCTACCCTATCTTATTGAACGACTAATCGCAAAAAAAAGGGTAGGAATGCAATTTTCGCATTCTTACCCTATCCTACCCTACCCTACCCTATCCTACCCACA
>CM042187.1:1160440-1200603 GCA_023539305.1 Ilex asprella | reverse complement strand
GGGCAATTTCAAACAATATTATGTTTTTTAAGTACTTATGAGAAATTATAAGTCCTAGAAATATTTTTGAAAAAACATCTCAAACACAACCTTAGGGATCTATTTTTTCTATTAAATTTAAAGTGTCAATTTTAGTCGTCGAATTAACTTTACCATAAAATTTAAAGAGATCTCGATTACAAAAAATAAAAATTATTTTATTTATCTTGTAAGATTTAAATTATAATGAATTTTAATTTAGAGATCATTATTTCTACTTCTCCATAACAGTTTGTACTTTTACTCAATTTGAAAAGTGGCATTCGTTATTGAATGGTTATGTTTATATTTTTACATATATATATATTTTTATGATCCATTTTTTTTGCTATTGAGTTTTTTTTTTTTTTTTTTGTTTCTGTTCAATATCTTAGTAGACACAAGTAATATACAAAAGAATATCAAAGATGAGTGGTGGTGAGAGCCAATAACCCTATTTGCCCAAGGCATAAATTTTGAAGACAAAATTGGGAAAAACAAATGTTTTTGAAAATCGTAAAAATGGATAAGTGACCAATCATCATTTAGATTAGATTGTCATATAAAACTCTTGTAACTAACAAATTACATATAATATTGAGCTCTCTTATTTAAACGAAATATGGCATCCCAACTTAGGATGAAAGGATTAACTTGAAACTTTGGTGAAAGTATAGTGTTAATAATTTTCAAATGAAAACAACCGGGGGTAAAGTGAAATTTACTAAACTATAAGCGTAGAAAGCGTTATTTATTTACCCTTCAAATTAAGTTCACAAACCAAGCATAACCGCATTTTGAATTCGGATCTAAAGAATTCAACCAAGCCGAGGGCAATTTGGTAATACCATCCGAAAAGGGCACTATTTAAACCCACTCCAACTAGCATCAATCTTCAAATCCATCAGCTCCCATTTTCATCACCCACGCGCCCGAGAGCGGGTGCACGATTTCCCGACGAGAATTCCTCCAATCCCGGCCACCGCACCCCTCCAACGCTACATATATCCCCTCTCTCAGTTACACACTACACCCAATCCAACTCTTTTTCTTCTTTCCTTTGATCTATCCTCGCAGGAAAACCTATATCCACGTATATAGTATATATAGATACACGCGTATAAGATATATATACAGAGACATAGTTGTTGAGAGAAAGAGAGGAAGATGGGTTCGGAGTTGATATTCAGGGGCCACGAGGCTCAGCCAACGGGCGATGCATACTCTCCGAAGCCACCGAAGCCATGGCTCACCGTGATTCGGCCGATTCGCTACATGCTTCGCGAGCAACGACTCGTGTTCGTTCTCGTCGGCATTGCCATTGCCACCTTGGTGTTCACGATCCTTCCGTCCTCTAACGGTCCTTATGGGCGTAATAATGTCGCGATCTCCGGTTCCTATTTCGATTCGCAGCCGATGGAGTCTCACATGGCTCACCGGATCACCTACCAGGACCGTGTCGGTTTGGAATCATTCCATTCCGGCGGTAAAATACCTCTGGGACTAAAGCGAAAGGGTCTTCGAATTGTGGTCACCGGTGGGGCTGGGTTTGTTGGTAGCCACCTGGTGGACCGTCTAATCGAAAGAGGTGACAGCGTTATCGTCGTCGACAATTTCTTCACCGGTCGTAAAGAGAATGTGATGCACCATTTTGGGAACCCTAGATTCGAGCTCATCCGACACGACGTGGTGGAGCCGCTATTGTTGGAGGTCGATCAGATCTATCATCTCGCTTGCCCTGCCTCTCCTGTTCATTACAAACACAACCCTGTCAAGACAATTATATCCTTTCCTCTGACTCAAATTTTCTTGTTTAACCAGTTTCCATATTTTTTTTCCGTTTGATTTGCTTTTGAATTTTGAGAAATTTTTATTTCGAATTCCTTAATTTTGATTTTGGGTGTTCACAAGACAAATGTGGTAGGGACTCTGAACATGCTTGGATTGGCCAAGAGAGTTGGAGCGCGGTTCTTGCTAACAAGCACCAGTGAGGTGTACGGTGATCCCCTGCAACACCCTCAGGTGGAGACGTACTGGGGCAATGTCAATCCTATCGGTGAGTCAAATAAAATATCTCTCTTCTCTTATACTTTTCACCGGTTTCCGACGGCGTGTCCCGCCGGTGGGTACGGTTCACTTTAGCATCACGTGTGAAGTGAGGCTAACATGCGCGCGTCTGCTTTAAAACCGAGTCGTACTCTATTTATTTATTTGTTTTGTTGTGGAGGTGTGGTGCCACGTGTACTTGGATAGCTTTTTCCTTTCCTATGACCTTTGGACTTAGATCCGGAGTCGGCGATCAGCCCGTGATTTACGGGTCGCCTAATCCGACGGTCCAGATCTTTCACTAGAGTGGCTCATTTTCAGTCAAACTGCGGACTTGATCGTGTTTGGTGGGTGGGGGAATTTCTTCTTGTAAATTGATTGGCTAATGGTAGGTAGAATAATAAAAGAGGAAGTAGTGGAGGGTATGCTTGTAATTATGCGGTAATAACATAACATAAATCTGAGATCTGACAACGTTTTGGTGTGACAGGTGTACGAAGTTGCTACGATGAGGGAAAGAGGACAGCGGAAACGTTGACCATGGACTACCATAGAGGTGCTGGCGTTGAGGTTAGTTTAATTAATTAATTAATTAAATAATACATACTCAGCCTCGTGGCTGGCTATATGGAATGGGATATATATTTTAATTAATTCGAGTAATTATTGATTCTTTATGGGATATATATATATGTAAATGTATTATTTTGGGAAAAAATGATGTAAAACAGGTGAGGATTGCCAGAATTTTCAACACATATGGGCCTCGGATGTGCATTGATGATGGTCGGGTTGTCAGCAACTTCGTTGCTCAGGTAAATGCTTTTCTTTGCTTTTAAATATTTCATCCTTCTGATACTACTAATTGTTCTACCAGCACTAACCCACATGGTTTAGCAAGTCCTACTAATTGCATGCGTATAACACATGATATATTTCTACATTATGCAGGCCTTGAGGAAGGAGCCATTGACAGTTTATGGGGACGGGAAGCAGACAAGGAGTTTCCAATTTGTTTCAGATTTGGTAAGTGAAATATTCATTTCCTATACAATCATCTAGCACCATATTTACATTTGTTTTCTCTATATTCTTTTTTTAAAGTGAAAGGCAAGCAATATGAGGATCCCACTTTCCAATACATAGTGTTCAATCGATTCGCATGTTTTAATGAATTACTGCATGCAATATTAGTAGTTTTTATTGTTATTACTTTTTAAGTGCCATTCTTGAGGTAAACCTATTTTGAAAGAATTGAATTGCTAAGGTCCCCTTTCATTCTTATGCATGCGTATGGCATGCCACACACATCAATCTTCTAAGCTTCAACAGAAGTTATGGTCTTTTCAAACTGTTGTTTCTTTGTGTTGTATAAGATATATGGCACAACTGACAGTCCTTTGTCAACAGACGAATTTGAGAGGGAATTCTCATGTCGTTGAATGTACGTATGAACAATGAAGGCATGAATGTTTTGAAAAAAAATTGAAGTTTTTGACCAAAGGCTGTTACATTTTAACTTCTATTTTTTTAAAAAAGAAGATTTAGCCATTCTGTTTTTTTGGGAATATAAGCCAGTTAGCACCTCCGGCGAGCCCCTAGGGATTGAGAATGGCTTACAGAAGAATATGCCATGTACAGAAGAAAATCCTTTAAAAAGTGTGGTTCCAGCTATCTTCTTGTTTATCACCTAACCGAGTTAATAAATGGTCCATGGATCCCTTTTTGTCAATTAAAAGGAAACAGTAACATAGGGGTTTCATTTGGCTGTCAAAAGAAAATTCCTCTGAAACGTCTGCAAAATCTTCCTATATTGTTAGTTGTTACTATAATATTATGTAAAAAATAAATGCAGCGATCAGTAAGTAAATGGCTTTAGTGCAGCAATGGTGTTAAGGTCTAGAAAAGGATGTTTTCTCTGTCAAGGTGCTGTGGTGTTGTGGACGTAGGTGGTTTTCTGGGGTAGGATGTTTCCTGACTAGTAATAGCTATTAATTATTGTACTCATGAATTCTTTGCCTCATTGTTGGTATCTGGGGTAGGGTTTTCTGTTGTGCAGACCTGCCCCTCCTCAAATGCTGACACAAACATTTTTTATATCTAATAAATTGTGTTGGGTAATACCTTTCTCTGTTTGGGCAAATATTAATTGTGTTTTGGTTTGTTTGATTTGGAAGGTGGAAGGTCTAATGCGCCTGATGGAAGGAGAACATGTGGGACCTTTTAATCTTGGAAACCCCGGTGAATTTACCATGCTTGAACTAGCTCAGGTACTCTTGTCATGAACTAGATTGGCTATTATAAACTTGATGTGGGGTACAAAATTACAATCAAATTCTTGGGCAATGTTTTCAACACGTTTGGCTATTAGATGAATTATGAACTAGATTGAAGAGTTTATAGGCCCTTTCTGTTCAGTTGTTATATAATTTACATTGAAGTAAATTAGCAAATTGTGTCGCTGACTTTGTGAAGGAAAATATTAATTGGACTTAATTTGGAGACCTAATCAATTATAGATGTTAGATTGAAAGCAGACTGCCTTTAACGTTAAAACTCACAATTAATTTAATGATTTTATTAAATTCGGTTGCTGGTTAGTTGCCGAAATTAGGTACCTACAGCATTGCTCTGTTGTGAAAATGAGCAAATCTCATATCGATTTCTGTGCAGGTGGTCCAAGAAACAATAGACCCCAATGCGAAGATTGAGTTCAGACCCAACACAGAGGATGATCCCCACAAGAGGAAACCTGATATCTCCAAGGCGAAGGAGCAGCTCGGTTGGGAGCCAAAGGTGCCTCTTCGCAAGGGTCTCCCTATGATGGTTTCAGACTTCAGGCAACGCATTTTTGGCGACCACAAGGACGATGGTGCTTCTACGGCCAAAGCTTAAGCTAGACATGAGCTTTTCCAGTGACAATTGGAAAGAGAGATTTGTTGAGCAGAAACAATCTCTTTATTCTCTCCAAAGCTAGTACAGCAGGGGATGCTGCGACAGAACCTCGGGCCCCTACTCCCTTTTGAATAGTGTTGCTGCATCTTCAGCGTTTGTCATTTTTTGTATTTTCCGCGGTCTTATCGTTTAAGTAAAGCTGAGTAGACAGCAAGTTTGGGAATTACAGGAATAACTTCTATTTTTCCATTGCAATCCTCAATTGCAAGAGAAGCAGATTTGTACGTGTTTTTCTATATTCAAATATTATCACTTTGTTCACAATGTTCTCATAGCGTCGGGTCTGAAATCTTCTTATTACAAAGATGCATCCCCCCTCCCCCCAACTTCCCTCCTCCTGCGGCCGCTAGGCACCTTGAAACAAGTTTTAAGTTCTTCCCCAAAATACAGCAGCTAGCTTCTACAATTCTTAATACTGATCCTTAATGTTTGTTTAATACCAATAAAAAATGAAAAGATGAAAAGTTAGAAGGATAAATAAAACATCATGTTTGGTAAAAAAGTAAAATAGGAAGGGTAAAAAAGTGGATAAATGAACTTTCTTATCAACTCATCAAAATCAATCCCTCAAAAATCGGAAGGAAAGTGGATAAAAAATCAATTATTTGTGTTAAAATGTATCTTATTTGTATATATACTAGTCATAACTCGTGTCTTCAGGCACGATAAAATATTAAATTTAAACTCCCAAAAAATCGATTCCACTATATAAGTTTTTTAAAAAATATATTAATTAAATATTAAATGATTAAACATATGATAGAAATGAATGATGTGATGTTTTTAGAGAGGAAATATATAAATAATTAAACATGTGATAGAAATGAGTGATGCGATTTAATGTTTGAGTTTGACAAAGGGATGATGGGTGAGGTAAGTGATTGATGATGGTTTTTAGGTGAAAAATATGACTGTAATAAAATTTAAAGTATGAGCTTATTTATTATATAGATATATACATTAATTTCATATATAAATATAATGATAAAATATGTATTTATATATATATTTTTTCATCTTAACTAGAGGTTAAAAATTTCGACTCGACATGATACGACTCCATCTTGACATGAATTTATGACATGAACTCGAAAATGACACGACACGAATACAAAATATAAACGGCTCATTCAGTTCAATCCGTCAAACCCAAAATTGATACCATCACTTTTGGTATTTTCTCATTTGTAAGATAATACAAAATTAGCATGTTTAACTAATATTATAGATATAAAATTTTAATTATTTGTAACTATTTATTAAGTACTGACATAATTATTATGTAAAAAAGATATTATTATTATTATTATATTCATTTAAATTATTTTTTAGTTTGTAAAAAAAGTATGAACATGGATCCAATTAAATGAAAATAGAATATTAGCGTTAAATTTGTCTTTCAAAATTTATGTGAATTAATACGAACACGAACACAATACGAAAATAAACATGTCAACTCGAAACAACACGATTAGTTAAATGAGTTGAGTTAAGTTTAACTAATGTTCGACATGAACCCGCAATGACTCGATACAACTCAATTGTTATCCTTAATCTTAGCAAGCACAAGAAAAAAAAAATTATTTTTATTTTTCATTCATCGTACCAAACACAAAAGAAATAAATTATATCATTCCTATTTTCTTTCTTTGAAGGATAAAAAATATAAATCTCATACTTTCTATTTTTCTTATTTTTTATACTTCCTACCAAACGGAATATTAAAGAGTCCCACCCGTTAGAAAGTGCCCTTCATTCAGTTGTCGACTGGAAGTACACTGGAATCTCTGTTTTGTTGCCATAGCTAGTGTAGCGGAGAACAAGCTGGTTCATGACGAATAATGGATTGAAACATCGAATATTTTGATACCTATTATTCTTCAATTCGATTAGCTATTCAATGTCATGGTCGAGTGCCTGCAGACGTCTCTATGCAATCCTCAACAGCTCAAAGCAACGTAGATGCTTGATAGCTTCAATCATAACTTATTGCAGGCTCCATCCACGTTGTAAAATTTAAGCAACCAGAAGAAACTTGTTTAAAGAGACTAATCAGCTAGCTCATTCAGCCTGTAGAACTACATGACAGTCCATCCAGACATTATAATTAGTGCACGTGTACCTTTTAAATTTCGGTATTCTTCACCTGATGTGCAAGCGTGTCCCCTTGTATGAACTCGATACACTTTTCCAGAAGGAAGCAACAGCAAGATTGAACCAAACTCTCCCTCACTTTCGCAAACTAAGCACTGTTTATGAACTTCTAATAATATGCTATATATAGCAAATTCTACCAATTAGTCAACCTAATTCCATTAGCAAGTAAATAATTCCACAAGCTACACTTCAGGTTTTCTAGGCAAAATGAACAAGCCAGTCAATTGTCACGTAGAAATAACATCCAACAGATGAGCCAGGAATTCAAGACAAACAAGTTCCATCAAGTCATACAGCAATCAGGTAGTTTAGCGAGTACAAACACTTCCACATGAGGGCTGACATTTCTTTAGGCGCCTCGCGCTTCCTCCCCAAAAAACTAGCTCATCATGCTTCCACAAACCATCAGGCGTATACCTGCATCAAACAAATGCTTTACGTGTGATAAACCTGGATAAAAAATATTTTGAACATCTCTGTAGCAATCTGTGGCAAATCACAGCACAACAGGCAAGAGTAAATTCAGCACAAAACATTTTTCCTTTTTCATTTTTTTTGGAAGAAGGGGGGGGGGGTTGTTTGGCCCAAACCACTACAAAGCATATCTAAGTTACATAAATTTCGTATGTATGGGCTACAAGGCTTAGTTCAGCCATATGCTTACACAGCCTTATGCAACCATTAAGGCAATGGAACAAAAATTAACTTTCAAACATGCATATCATATCTTAGAGACAGAATTGACTTGACCAACTCACCCAGGATGCACACTAAGCATCAGCAAGAATGCAAATTTTATCGCCAAAGAAGGCAGGAGACATGAATTCTCATAACATCCAATGCACTCATAGACGATATGAGAGAAAATTATTCATGGGACTATGTTAGCTATTTTTAAACAGATGTTTACACAAAATGATTTGATTCCACGGTAGACTAGTAATCGAAAAAAAAAAAAAAAGGGCCAAACTTCATTTTACCTCCTTACGGTATACCCTAAATTCTCTTTACCTCCTTAACATTTAAAAACCTCCACAAAACCCTCATGTGATTAGTGGACTAGAGTGCATAGTTAAAAAATCCGTCCAAATTAACAGAATTGAGCAAAAAGACTTTAATACCCTTCTTAATTTATTTTTAATTAATTGATAAAACATACCAACACAAATGTGGAGGACACATCCCAACCCGACTCTGGTGAACTACCACCACCACCATACCGGACTCACCACCGGAGCTCACACAGCAATCACCTGTTCTCTCTCTCAGTCCCTTTGTTGATCTCTCTCAGTCACTCCCCTTTACTCCGACAACCAACACACACACAGCACACGCCAGCACATACACACACAACACCGTCCCTTTCTAGATCTCTATCACTCTTCACTCAGACGACCCACACACACACAGACACACTCTGGCGACCAACACACACAGAACACAGAAATTACAATAAAGTTTTTTTTATTCAACAATCGAATCATAATTGAAACCCCTAAAAGCCTCCAGAGTCCAAAATCAATCTTTGAATTAAACGCCGGAGTCAGGATCCACTAATACATGAACGACGTCGTTACCCACTAACAAACTTTGAACTCAACCATCTTTATAGACTTGGACGAAGGGAAGAAACTCATGGACTATTTCGATTGTACTTGAAGCCATTACGGAGAGAAAATCAAAAGAAGTGTTTAGGAGAGAGAGAGAGAGAGAGATTGGATGGGTGATGATAGTTTTTTTTTGGGGGGTGGGGGAGGGGGTCAATTGGTGATGGTAGTTTTTGGTCATTTAATAATATGTTTTTAGTCAAACTCTCACTTCTAGAGCGTGAGGAGCACAGTCGGTTAAATTAAACGAAAAATGTAACTTTGCAGTTTAGTCCGCTAAGCATGTGAGGGTTATGTGGAAGTTTCTAAAATGCAGTGAGGTAAATTGCATTTGGAGTATACCACGGGGTAAAGTGAAGTTTGCCCAAAAAAAATTCCAACCTTTAAGCCATCAATTTTTTGTTTGTAAGATGTCACAGTACGTGTTCCCCCAACATATATCAGTCAAATTAGTTCGAGGGGGATCACTGCTTCCAAAATGGACACATGAGCAAGGGGCCTACAATACATCTAGACTAGGAAACATAAGAACAACTAACAAACACATTAAACAAATTACTCAAAAAAAAAACCACCAAGTCCAAAATAGATTGTAGAAGACGAAAAACTTACCACGCTGATTCTTAAAAACGTAATGGAGCTCATAAGAGAAATAGTAACAGACATGTAAAGCAAATTATATACCAACAGTTGGTTCATTACTGAAACTTAAAAAAGTAAATCAATACCTCTCACTTGGGGTTTCTAAGGACAATGATAACGGAATCTCCTCGAAGAAACATCTTGCTAATGAACCTGTCTTTGTTTACAGGAAGAGCTTTCTTCTTGCCTTTCCCAGTCTTCGGTACCTGAGCACAACCACATATAACTTAAATATCCCACATCTAGGACAGAAATAACAGCATCAAATAAAGAAAAGAACCAGACGTGATAAAAATTATTGACGACAAAAACAACCAACCTCTGTCCACATTTCTCTAACATTTTCCAGCACCATGTTGCAGTGTCGATCAAAAGCTCTCACACGACCAAGAAGCTTTCGGTTATTTCTGCAGTTGATAAGCACCTGGAGCAAAGTACAAAGGTATCATCAGTAACATATAGACCACAAATCTATCAACAAAACCTGCACAAAAAACCCCCAACTTTGAACATTACTTTCGTTTCTGTCTCTAATGCCTAATTCACCCAAATAAGAATACTCACTCCTATTACAAAAACCATAGAATATATCCTGTACCTGTGTGTTATTTTTGACACTCATCATCAGAATAGAAAGCGGCCCTGTGTTGAACTCCTCTTCTTCATTCTTGCTCTATCATCAAACAATATGGAATTTACATCACAAAAAAGGCATGATGAGGCTGAAAATTAAATACCTAAATATGTGTGTGATGAAGTGGGACAATTTAATCAATGTTAAAAGGAAAAGAAGACAATGAACAGTAACATGAAACATAAAATTCAACAGAAATGAGGATCAAATAATGGTACACAGACACAAAAACAACGTAATGCACAATCAACCTGTGTCCACCAAGTCGGCAATTGCAAGCTAATAGAACTGTCATGATAGGTTAAATCCAACTTTAATTGAAAAAAGAATTCCTACCTCCTCTGGTCCCTCCTCCCCTCAAGAGAAAGGCTTGACATTTTCCAAACAACCACACCAAAGACAATGTGCACTCAGGTACTATGCATGCTCGCAATACAAGAGGAAGAGATTATGCTTTAAATCACCACTAGATATTCTAGTCACACCATGAGCTGCACAAAGGCTTCCTACAAAAAAAATGAAGTGCACTGCATTCCACTACTAATTACTAAGCGCAGAAAACCATTAGCAAACCATACAATTTAAGTTTAGAAGGCTCAGGTCATGATGAGTAGAGCCTAGGCCAATAAAGTATCCAACTTAGGGTTAATTGCTTTTTATCCCCCTATGGGTTCGGTTAGAAACACCTTACGTACTTGACGTTTAAAATTATGCACATTACCCTTTTATAGTTATGTACCAAAGTGAAATAATTGATGTCGTTAATAGAATTACAAAATTACCATAATAACCACGTTTTAAAATTAGAATTTTCAACTGATTTATTCTTGACCATAAAACTAATGAAACATGACAACAAACCAACACATTTCAATCAAACACGGCGAGTCTTTTTTTTCCCTCAAGTGGGGTTTTGTTTCAGGACCGAAAATCACTTATATTTTGTTACATATTTTTTGATTTGGGACTGATGCCCTACCTATTTGGGGTGTAGGACACACTCTCCATTAACTTGGACGATAAAAATAATCATTTCACTTTGATATATAATTACAAGGGGGTAATATACATAATTTTAAACATCAAATAGGTAAGGTGTTTTTAGCCGAAACCACGAGATAAAAAACAATTAATCCTACAACCTATTCATGAATAAGCATTGTTTCAAATAATTAGCAAATGTCAAAAAAAACACATGCAAAAATAAACAACTATGGATTCATGTAGTACTAGGATATCATGAAGTCTCAGAGTAATATAAGGGTAAAAGTCTACGAAAATTTTAGAAACAAATCTTGATTACATTACTATGTATAAGATAGTGCAATGCATATGTCTAGAATTTCCATCTTTGGGTCCCCCCATGCAACTCAGTTGTCAATACTATCATAGAGTACACGAAGATCAGGAAACATCTTAGAGATAAGAGAATACAAGAGGCCTCTTAGATAATAAGACGAAAATTACAAATAGTTTAGCAAGATTTTTAGATTACGTAATCTAGAATTTACTATCTTTATGTTTTAAGTGCGGACCCCAACCAAAAGTTGCAATACAACCTTAGTTGAAAACAAAAAGGATTCCCTGGAAATTTACATAAGTTGTTCAACTCATGTCCAACCTTTTGTTTTATGTTTGCTTGCATTAAACCCTCTTTTCTATGCAGCAGTTACCCAATCCGAAAATAGAAGACTTCACCATACTTTGTCCAACACAAAATGCAATGCAATCCTTCAAGGATTGTCCAAAGGTCCCTTAGCTGCTGCATGGGATTCTGTATAATATTTCTAACAAAATAAGATTTAAAAAAATCCCACTAGTTTGGAAAAAAGGTCAACTTTGGAATAAGGAACAATTAACCACTGAGTGCTAGTTCTGGTGGCAAAGAATCCTGAACCTAAAATAAGTGGTTTAGAGTTCGAGTCTTGTCAGCAAAAAGGGCAAAATAAGCCATAGTTCTTATTAGATTGAAGATCTGAATTTTATCCCCAGATGTCAGTACGCCCCTCGAATCACTTTCGTCTCAAGAGGAGACTAGATCCATTGTTGCATATAAACATTAATAGTAACAATATATAGTAAGAGATACCTGAAAGAACCTCAAGATAACCTAACCATCTATCACAAACTTGTGCACTGTTCTATATATTGAATGTAGATGGGTAAACTTCCACATGGATCAGTAGTATGATTCTTTTTTCTCTATGTCGGTATAAGCGCAACAAATAAAATAATGATTACTGAAGACATAATAGGGAGAGAAGGAGCAGCAGAAAAAATATATGAGCAAAAGTTGAGTGGTAAATCCAACAAGTCTAACAAAACTATGAAGTTTACAACCAAGCCATGCCAATAAATAAAATTACTTACAGGGGCATCCTCCTCCATTGGCCGACTGCAAAAAAAAAAAAAAAAAAAAATTAATGAAAATAGAGTCAGCACCGTCCAGTCCTACATTATAAGAGAAAACTAAAGACTAATGACAATACAACAGACCATGGCCGGCTCAACAGTAGAGTCAAAAAAGCATGGGAGGCCCCAAATTTTAGAGTGCAATAATAAGATATAGACCAAAGACTAAAATCCATTATAATTTAGCTTAATAAAAAAAGCTCCTGAAACTCTCATCATATGATTTCAATTTCAGATAACAAAAGGAAATAAGACTCACAGAGACTGTCATACAGAGAGAGAGAGAACCTGGGATGCTTGTTGGTTCGAAGAGGTGGCGGCGGGAGAGGCGAGAGTGTCTGAGACTCCACAAGGAGGCGCTAGGTATCGATCGACCAAGAGAAACAGAAAGAGGCGAAAGTGTCTGAGACTCGAATACGAAGAGAAGCTAGGGATTTTATCGTTTTTGTGCACACATTAACACATATATTTTGAGAGAATTATATTCAGACCCCTGAAGTTTGTCTTTAAAATATTACGCCCACACTTCTTAAAGTTTGTATTTGTATACACGTCATCCATTAATAAATTATACTTAGATCTTTTAAGTTTATAAGTGTATAATGTTTAGATTCTTTAAATTTAAAATATTACACTTTCATCAAAAATATTTTAATCAAATATAAAATATCAAAATATTTTAAATTTTATAACCAAAAATCATATTTTATTATGTCATTTATTAAAATAAAATTAAAAATAAAAATCTAATTTTTTCTTAAAAAATTCATAATATACATTTATATTATCTATTAGAATAAAACTAAAAAATCAAACAATGAGTCAAACCATAATTGACATAATATCTTTTATCTTTAATTGGAGTAATTTGATCATTTAATAAATTTCATTAATTCTGTAACTAATAAAAAATTTAAGTATAATATTTTAAATTTGAGGAATCTATGTATACATCTATAAACTTCAAAGGGTTTAGATATAATTTACTATTAACTAACAGGAATCGACAACAGGACGACAACATGTAATTATTATGTGCTTAGAAACGTTATAGATTTTTATGTGTAATATTTTAAATATTATAGAATTTAAGTGATTAAATGACAAATTTTTAGTAGTTGAGTGTAATTCTCCCGTGTGTTTTTTTTTTAAATGTTAAAAAAAATACCCATAGGAAGACATAAATTTTGTGATATTGCGCATTCTTACTTGCCTGTTTGCGAAATACCAAAATTCCTTTTATTAACTGACCTATTTTTTTTGGAAGTCAATCAGTTGGATCTGGTAGGGTCGGAATTGATCGGGTATGAGAAAATTCGAACACTCCTACATGAAAGATTAAGTCAATAAAATAAAATTTAAAATTTAGGTCTAAAATTGTAGCTCATCTCACACATTCATATTTTAAATGAGAGAAAAAAAGGTTAATACTTTGATAAAAATATATAAATATATAACAAGCATCTCTCTTCCACAAATAAAAATAAATCAAATACATTTTCTACGTCTCTCAAAATCTATTTTGTTTTCATTTAAACATAAAAACACCAACTAATTAAATTGTTCTATGCAATAATATTTTCACAAGTCTATGTAAAATCTTATAAAAAGTCTTAAAATATTACAAATCCTTCTAAAAAAATATAAAAGTAATCACTTTTAGTTTTAAAAGTTGCAATATCTGTCGAATTCTTTTCACTATTTTTTCCTTGACTCTCACTGCCTCTCTTCAATTCTTTCTCTTCCTCTCACTCTCATTATTTTACTCAAGTTTCTTGTCGTTATCTCTAGCTTTTTTACTATATTTTTAAAACTTCATTTAATTTATTAATCTGTAAGATGCTAACTTCATAATTGCACTCAATTTATTGTTTGATCCTGTCCAATTTCAAAACCTCTAAAACATTGCAAATAAATTATGCCGCATTTCTATAAAATATCTAATAATTATTCAAAAAAAATATTATCTTTTTTGAGGTTGAAATTCTCGCTTTATAAGCCACCCTTGCAATAAACAAGAAATTTAATGCATATGAAAATTAATTTTAACTACTGTCTTGACCAAAAAAAAAAACTACTGCAATATATTTTAGTAATTGAATCTTCAATCTGAATACTGAAGAGTACACCACTAGTAAGCATTTTTTTATACTTTAACACCTATATTTTGAGATATTTTAAAAGAATAAAAGTGATTCAAATATACTCGAAACAGATCAATTACGATACAATGAACTACGTTTTATGGTTTCATCTGGCCAATAAAATCCTTGTTTGACTCATGGAAGCAAGAGAGGAGAAACCTTGAGTTTCCTTCCATCTTCAATCCAGTCGAAGAAGCTCTAAAAGAAGAGAATCTGTAAATAGAAAAAGATTGAGGTCACGAAAAAGCTGAACATAATAGAATTTCCAACAATTACCGAAGTTCCTTAAATTGAAATACAAGATAGAAGAGATCTTGAAAAAAAAAATCATGAGATATTGAAACTCATCGGTTAGGGATCTTGAAAAAAATGACATCGATAATTTTAATTAGAGATTTTTAATAAAAACAGTTTATGGTAAATCAAAATTATTCAAAATCAAATAAACCACAAAAAGATAGGGATTAGTCTCCCATCTCAATCAACCCTCCTAAGGCCTCCTCGTTCGAAGCTGAACCAAACCCCCATCCCCTCACGTCCAAGTCAACCCCCTTCTCCCACTATTGTCACCATCACCCTAAATTTAAAGTTTAATTAATCAATTTTAAGTAGTAGTTCAAATAGTAGTACAAACAAACTGTAAATTCAGATATTTTGAATTTGAATATTGACAATCTCATGAGGACAGATCAAGAAATATTTATTTTTCATGAATATCTTATTCTTGATGTGAATGACCTGTCGATTGGCCAAAACACTCGTGACCATTAAACTAAAAAAAATAAGTTGAATTAATCATCTCCGATGCTCGATTTGAAGCTAAACTAGACAACTACTCCCCCAACCACCCTACCCCATTCCAACTAATTTGTGGTTCCCTCCGCAATCCATCAACTCTTTCTCTTTCTATTACTCCATTATACAATAGGAAAAATTTGTAAATAACTTGAGAAGGATATCAGGACCACTCGTACAAAATGGTTGTTTAGACATTTAGATTATCGCGCACATGCTATTCTACAATTCAATTACAACGTCAACTCTCTCGGTGCTTTATTTTAGGCATTAACATAGTCAATCCCGCATATTGATGAACTTGCCTATCTCAAAATTTTGTGGAACTTCTTAGGTTTGATTTCACACACACACGTCATCAAATGTTAATTTTCTTGATATTAGATTTCATGGCTGTAAGACTTTGCTGCCATAACTTATGCCACCTTCTGATAAAAAATAAAAATAAAAACTTATACAACCTAAATAACTACGGTCAGAGAGTCAAATAGGTCAGGAACAAAAAGTCTGAGGTCGGGTCGATCGAAACATACATATTAGTTGGTCCCACCATCACTGAAGATTGGACATATATATAATCCTTCTAAAAGAAATTCAATTATATATGTATTTATTTTGATTTAAATAGCAACAACACCAAATCGATGTGCAAAGAACCGAAAGTCCTTTTTTTTAAATTTCTCTCTTATATTTGGCTTACATACCTGGCTCAAAGGGAAAGAAGTGCCGTTCTTTTGACAAAACTTACGAAATCCGCATACAATTTGCCGGTTGCCATATTAGGTATGAACATAGTCAAATACTATTTGAACCACCAGCTTGAAGAAGTTCAATCATAATGATTCTATAAACAACAGCACCTTGTTAGTTCATCCCTGTTTGTAATTCCCTCAACATTTAACAAAAGTACAAAGAAAACAGCCATAGCTGCCCAACAGTGTGGGCTACATTGCTGAGTGATGGTGCATTCGTCGTCCCTTCAACCCGCATAAATAACTCGCATGGGAACGTGTTTTTGGTGGCTTTTGTCCATTTATCATCACATTCGATGCCGTGGCAGGCAATTGTTCGATGGCAGGAGTAGGGTTGGGCACTGGTTGAAATTTAACAAAACTGTCGTCTTCGATTCGCTTGTCAAGCCAAGCTATGATGTCGGAGAAGACAATCTCAATGTTATCATCTGGCTCGCCTGATGTCAATCCGTGCCACATCCCAGGGTACAATTTTATGGTCTTGTCCACACTGCTAGCTCGTTCATACAATGCCCTACTCACTTCTGGATCTGTTACTGTATCTGCCTCACCATGCAACACAAAGAATGGTAGTGTTACCTAAGAAAAGACACCCAACCAACCTGACATTAGAATCAAAGAGAGTGATGATCTTGACTTCCTGTTAGTTCCTCTTAAGTCTTTCCCAGCGATACTCAAAGTTCGGTCTTAAGGTTGTTGGGTAGACTGTTTATGGGTGCGCTAATGGGTTGTTCGGTTCATGAGTTTAGGTTGGATAAATGGTATCGATTTGTTAAATTAGTCCAATGGGGTTGGCATTAGTACACTGGTTGGTTGGGGGGTATTTGGTCCAGAGATTAAGTGAGCCATGCTGACTTAGCTAATCCCACCAACCTAGGTTTGAATGGGAGGGAAAACTTCAATGAGATGATTGTATAGTCCAATTACCATTTTGACCTTTTTATCTGGACATTGACTGAACTGGACAGCATGTACTTTAGTCAATAGAATAATAGAAAAATTGATGATTTTTGTTTTTCATTGAATAAAAAACCATGGTTCCCACATTTTGTCTTTTGATACTTCCCAAGCATGGGTTGGGATAAAAAATGTCATGAATCCAAAGTTCAAATCCAAATTGGTTGGTACTAGAACGAGTAAAAACATCTAAATCCAATATCATTGAGTGTTACCATCTAAATCTAATTTGAAAGATTTGGACACCCTCGGCATGAAAAGAAAAAATAAATAAATTTCAGCAAGTTCCATTTCATTGCCTTTAGGTAGAATCAA
This sequence comes from Ilex asprella, assembly GCA_023539305.1. Taxonomy (NCBI): domain Eukaryota; kingdom Viridiplantae; phylum Streptophyta; class Magnoliopsida; order Aquifoliales; family Aquifoliaceae; genus Ilex; species Ilex asprella. Next base: position 1,183,169 of record CM042187.1, on the reverse strand, counting down.
ATCTTAAATATAAAATATACCATGAAAGCAGTAACAAGAAAAGATAATGAAATTAGAACGGGACAGAAAATAATTACCTCGCTTAAACTGTCTTCAAGGCTCATGCTAGTCCTGAGCATTTCCAAGGCAGTTTTCAGCCTAGGTTTGTCTTGGTATATGAACTTGTTGTGACGTATCTACACATAATTATGGGGAGAGAGAGAGAGAGAGAGAGAGAGAGAGAGAAGGAAAGATCAACACAGTAAACTACAGATTTAGACTTTTTTGGGCATGTTTGGATGATTTTTGGGTGATGGATTGGGTTGGTGTTATTAAATTCTTCCAAACTTAAGCCCAACTTTTGAGTACATGAATTATAAATGAATTTCATTCATACTCGTATTTAATAAATAACATAGACGCATGTGAGACCCATAAATTTATCACTTTTATCATTATACATTTATCATGTAAATGACTATACTGAATCTGGATTGGTTGGATTTGGGTAGATAAAAAATTAAATTGAGGAGTACTTGTATTTTTTACCTGTTGTATCCAGATTGGCCTCTTCAAAACCCACCTCCCTTGGGTTTGCTAAAGCCTATGCTCGGGTTTAAAGCATTCGAGCCAGGTACGAATTGGGACTGCAATCTAGGACTTGGTTCATTGAATCATTTTTCCTAAACCCATCATATCAAACACCCCCCCCCCCTAAATAACCAATCAAACAAACACGTCATTTCAGTTTTTCTTTCTTCTTGTTGAAAGTCACAAAAAGCAAAGAGGGTAAGAGGTGGTGGTTTGGTTGGGCTAAGTCCACTAATTAGGGTGCACATTAGACAAGTCAAACAGAACCCAACCCAAAATATAATATCAGTATTAAATTCGCATTGAGATGTCAAGACTAATCTAAATTAGTGAAGGCGGAATAAACTTTAAAATAAATCGGAGTTTCAACTCGAAGTGTGAAAATCCAAACTCACCTCTTCTCGCTTAACAGGATCCTTGAATGCCGAATCAATGACATCTTTTGTGGGGACTATCTTCCATTTGGGTATGATATCTTCTACCTTAGTCAATATGGTTATAACCATAGGGTGTGGTTTCACCTTCTCAGAAATCTAATATAATGTCAAGAAGGGGAAAAATAAAATAAAATAAAAATTAGACACATATTGGCCCTCTTACCGCGGTCCCTGCCAAATTAAAAACCCCTATCAAATTACCTTACACATGGGTGCCACCAACACAGCACCATGCCAGAAAGTGGGGCCCTCCTTGTGAATTAGTAAAGCCACTGCACCTCCCATTGACTCTCCATACAAGAACCTTCTCTTCTCCCTGTACTCTTCCTGCGCTGAGCTCCATGTAACCAAACTTTAGGTGGTGTATCACTTATATATATACACACAAATATATTTTACAAACACACACACACACACAATTAGGCTACCCCTTCTACCAACCCACGTTGACATTTCAAGATTATTATTTTCATGTTTTTCGTATAACTCTCGGAATGTAATTTGTTTGATATGCATGATTTATGAATGATTGAATGCATGAGGCATCCGAAGCTTATGCATGATTTGACTGATCAAAAGTAAGTAAAAAAAGGAAAAAACTTACAACAAATGGATTTGAAAAAGTGGTCGCAATCATTGACAATGTTGTCGAACTTCTTGATGTAACAACGGGCGCCCAAGGACCGTCCATGGCCTTCATAATCAATCCCAAATACAGCGTACCCGTAATTCGCTAGCCTAGTCCCACACCCTAACAAAAGCATCAAGCCTCACATTATATTGGACCCCAAAATTATATTATTGAAATTTATGCGACAAATGGCTACCAATAACCTAAGGTAAAGTTTGATCAAATAATAAAAAAAAAGGAAGGTAATGCATGGTTTGAATTAGTATCTTCAGGTATTTTTCTTTAGACATCTTGGTGGGTAGCAGTCACCTGTCCATGCCCAGCAATAAATAGTTTGTTAACCTAAACGACCAACCAACCTAACCCAATAAATTTCGCTAGTCAGAAGTAGACCAACATAACAGTAAATATAGATAAGTACTTTTTGCCAGATTGCTTTCATCCAAAAACTTGCAGAACAGAGAAAATGGTAAATAGTACTTATATTTTCAATCATAAAAAAGCACTTTTTTTGCATGAGAATTAATATGAATTTGTACCATCTGATGATGAAGGAGATGCAACAAAATTCGAATTTAAACAGACCTGCCCCTTGTTAACTTTGAGAAATATTGCACTATTCATGAATTGAGATCACGAAGATGCAAATTCTAGTTATAGGTAGGGTTGATAATCGAACTGAATTTTATGAGCTTAATTCAAGTCCGTCTAGCTCGTTTTTCTAGAAAAATGTTTAAGTTCGACTTATTTAAAAAATGGATTAATCCCAAGTCAAACCTAAAACAAACTGAATCCGAGCCGAGCCTGTGTAACTCGCATATTTTACATATAAAAGAGCCAAATTTTGTGAATTTGAGCCGAGCCTTTTAAATTTAATTTCTAAAACAAGTCTAAAAAATTATTCAAACTTGGCTCATTTAATTATGAACCGAGATAAACTAATCCCGAATAGTTTAATTCAATTATTAGCCCTAGTAAATCATACAACACCTAACAAACTTTTAGTTTGTCAGTTGAAAGTTTAAGGGGTAAATTACAAAGACATCGCCTATAGCTTTGATGATCTTTAATGCTATGTTTGGTTGGAGGGAAAATAGGGAGGATGGAAAATGGAGGAAGGAAAGTGGAAGGAAGGAAAGTCTTTCCATTGTTTGGTATGGAAGGAAAATGAGAAGGAATGGAAAATGGGAGAGAAAAGCTTTCCCTTGGGCCCACCAAAAATTTTCTCCCCAAAAATGAGAGGAAAATGGATTGAAAATGGAAGGAAGATTGGTCTTTTTTGTGAATGGACTATTTTACCCACCACTCTCTAAAAGTGAGATTTTAATAAAATGTAAGTTCAACAATTTTTTTTTTTTTTGCCCAGAACATGTGTGGCTTTGGCCTTTTTAATGAATAAGGCCTAAAAATTTATTTGCCTCATTTTTTTTTCTTTTTTTCTTTTGGTTCCCAATAGTTCCATAATTTAAACCGTTTAGGTCTAATTTTTTTAATTATATATTTTTTAGTATTTAGTATTTACCACATAATATAATTAGAACTTAATTTATTAAGTTTGCTTTTGTATATGTAATGGAAGATTTAATAATTAAATATACATAATGAAAAAAATACATATAATTTCTAGTTAGATGTACATTTAAATAATTAAATGAAGAATTTCTTTATAAGTAAATTTTATTTTAATAAATGATACTATAGAACATGAATTTTTGATGTAAAATTTGAAATATTTAATATTTCATCTTTGATTGGAGTATTTTTTGTCTAAGTATAATATTTTAAACTTAAAAAGGGTCTAAATATTATATACTTATAAACTTTAGGGGGTTTAAATATTATATACTTATAAAAAAAAATCATGCATTTTGGTTTATTTTTTTTAATCTTATTCATGTAATGAGATATAAGGGTATAATGATAAATTTGATATATATATTTTTTCTTTCTATCCAATTTTCCATCCAATACTAAACAAAGAAAAATGCATCCCTTCAATTTTCCATCCATCATACCAAACATAATGAAGGAAAACATATTCCTTCCAACTTTCCATCCTTTCAACTTTCTATCCAATTTTTCATCTTTCTAATTTTTCATCCTTCCTACCAAACGGACCCTAAGGATTCCTCATGCTGTTTTTACAATTACCTAACACTCCATGCTAAAGTTTATTCCTACCAGTGTTACCAAACACAACACAATTATCATATTATTCAAAAAAAATATCTGAAAAAGAGGAGGTAGAGAATGTGGAGTAAAAGAAAATTAATGTTATTTTCTGTCACGACACGTAACTGAAAGCCTTAACCAACCAATACAGCAGCAAAGAATTCAAAAAAAAAAAAAAAACAGAATCGACAAAAAGGTAAGCATGGTTTCCACTTTCCTCTAGCATGGTGGGTAGTGGGGTTCACTGTGAAGTGACACTAGAAAGGACAAGAGCAACAGGGGATGGTCATCCATACTGCACAATACTAAGGGTAGACCTTTCCTTATATTTGGTTTATCAGATTAGACCCACAACAATAAAATTGCCTTACAATTAATTATTGCATGCACTCAACTTACTCAACCAATGAGAGGAACAATTGTGTTGACCAAATGCAAGTGTTTTTTTTTTTCCTTTTTTTTTTACTACAAAATGTTTAGACTTAGGCTACTCTCTCAAATTCAATAACTTACTTTCGTAATTTAAGTTGGGTTAAAACATTTCTAAACAGAGTAAATTAGTCCTTACGAGGTGAGAAAAGATTGATCTTGATACCTTTCGATTATAAAAAAACAGACTCAAACACTGAACCAACTTTAAAGATTTCCAAAAAAGTATTGGAGCTTCAAATTCTTAAATAAACAGTCACGAGATCCAACTAGGAACAATAAATTCCCAACTGCCTGAATTTCAAACATTGAGTTATTATAAAATAATCACAAAAATTGGCATTTTCCTTTGAGAAAGAAGTAATATGATAGCTAAGTTTAGCAACTCATAATTTTCATCTTGCAGAAAGAAATTGAAATTGAAGGAAAAATAGCTAAAAACTTGCGATAATTTGGTCTTTCATTTCAATTTCAAAACACGGATGTTAAGACAAATGAAACTATGAAAGAAAACAAGAATTTAGACATCAAAATGAAGGAGTTGGAGGAACGCAAAGCACATGGAGAAACATTTATTACCTTTCATGAACTCACTGCATTCCATGCCATAACCTGCAACGACAATAATAAGAGTATTCAATATCTGCGCAACCAGAAGAGAGAGAGAAAGAGAGAGAGAGAGAGAGAGAGAGAGACCATGGCAAAGGAAAACAAGAGCCTTGGGAGAATGAAAAGGCAACCATCTGCAAGTGAAGAGTTGCACTCCTCTAGAATTCCTTATAAACTCCTGATATACCAAATACACACTACCCATTAACAACACCGTTCTCTTTCCAAATCAAGCAGAAGACAAAAGAACCAAAGTTCTGTGTACATTAAACAGGAAAAAAGGAGACCCACCTCCTGATATTCAACCTCCATCTCTTCCTAACAGTAAGTACGAACACCGAACTTTAAGCAATGAAAATCAGTATGCTCCCTTTCTCAAGTTCCAGATCTGAAAGGCTCGAGGATAGTATACATGGAGAGAGACGGACAAACAGGCAGACTCTTGTGATTTCAGAGGCTGGGACTTCCTCAAAAAGGACTCCAGACTTTCGAGGTCAGAGAGAGAGAGAGAGAAGACAAATAGGTTTGATTATTTTGGTTATGGTTCGTTTCGTTGACATTAATTATAAAGTTCCACATTTCAGAGGTTACGTGTAATGAACTCTCGCCTCTTCCAGACAGAGAGATAGTTAGATAGGGATAGATGTACATTTGTACGTGAGTAATTTTATTTGGATAAAATTTTTTATTTAATTTGTTTATATAATAATATGAATTTAATAAAATTATTATATCAACATCAAATTTCAATGTTTGATGAAATTTATAGTCAATCTAAAAGTCATAATAAATTAGATTAATAAATTAAATTTTAATAATATTATTTTTAGTATTTATAAATTAGTACAAACCCCATACACACGCACTCTAGAAATACACATATATACACAATAGTAATATACACCTATATTTTTAATGTAGTTTATTTTTTGGTACTCTATCGAGTCATAGAAAAATAATTTACGATAATAAATTTCAAATCTAAATTTTATATTATATTTTTATTCAAATAAATTATCGACACAGAAAATGAAGTGAAAATATAATAAATGAGATCTCAATTTATTAAATTTTTTTATTTGTAAAATAATATTCATATAAAACTTTTTATTTTTTAAAGGAATTCATATGACACTTGAATCCATATGAATGTGTGCGGTGATGAAGGCTTCGGACCCACCCTTTCGGTTACTGTCTATCCTTATCACGAATCCCGAAATTTTTAGCTAGCTAACGTGATAGTGGTGTATCTATCTATCATCAGTCTGATCAGTTGCTTGCCCCCGTCATTGATGCGGCTTTGTTAGACCCGAGTTGTCACTTGTCACAGTGTTACATGTTAGAATGAACGGTGATTAGCATGGATGCTGAAGATCGACGATACATGATTTGAATTTCTTAACTTCCATTTTAATTATTTTGAGTACCATATTAAACCGAGATACAATTTCTTGATATGGACTACGCACAAAAAAGTGTAGAGGACTTTGGACACCATATGAGTTCATATTGCACACATGTGAAAGTACATGTAAGGCCCGTGAGGCTACAAGTTGAAGAGTAAAAAGACTAATTTGACCTTGAGTATGTCCCATAATATTTCTTTCGGTACATTACGTACACGAGCAATACTATAATTTATTAACAAAATTTATAGATCTAATTTTCTGTAGATCTCATTTAACATTAGAGTACACATGTATGCACAAGATCCTAAGCAAAGAAGTTTCCAGCATGAGGGTGCTTTAAATTTTGAGAGGAATGATAAGAATTATGGTCTCAACTACGGATACTGACACACTCAACAAATGGCTCAAGTTTTGCAGAGAATGATAAAAAAAAATGTGAGCACTGGAGCTCAAGACAACACTCGTTCACGCACATAACTTGCAACTAGGTGGGTCAAGTTTCGAAGAAAATGATAAACAATTATGAGCTCCAACTCAACAACATGTTGATGCACTCAATAACTAGCTCATCAAAGCTTCAAAATCCATATGAACCTCCAAAGACATTGGCTAGTATTGTTGTACACACTTTCTATGCAAAACAAACTTCGATAAAAGATTTAGATGTGAGAGAGAGAGAGAGATGTAAGCTGTCATAAGTCATAACCCATGTAAATCCATAGATTGTGTGGCAAGTGGATGGAGATTGTTGTTTGCTGGGGAAAGCCAAATTTGGGTAGATGAATCAACCCAAAACAAAATCCTAACCAGATGCATGAAACGTGCAAATGTGGTAGGGAGATTCAGCAGATGGAGACGTGCTACGTGACAGGAATGCCTCGATGCAACGAGTCGAAATCAAATGTTCCCATTGTAAGCAGACACATAAGGTTGTTTGGTATGTGGGTTTGGGGGGATTTTGGAACATGAATTGGGGATTAAACCACCTTAAATCCATGTTTGGTAAGCATGCATTTAGTCTAGGGTTTGAAATCTGGTCCGATCATGAAATCCATGGGAGGGTTCATAAGTGGGCTGAGGGGGTTTCAAATTCAAATGACATTTATACTTCTCATATATCTATATTCATGTTTGAATTAAATTGATTAAGGGATATAAATTAGTCATTTATATACAAATATATTATCATCATAGTTATATTTCTCTGCGCATACCAAATATGGGTATGAACAGCATTAACCCCCTCAAACTCATCTTTGAATCTCATTTTTTGGTTTGAAAGGATTTGGACAATCCAATCCAAATCCCTCTAAAAAAATATACCAAACAGGGTCATAGAGCATTGATGGTCCAACCATGGGTCACCAACTTTTTTTAGTCGGTCCATCCAAGAGCTTTAATTTTAGCTTAGAAATTATAGTAGAAAATATTGTTAGAGAAAATTTAAAAATTACAACAGAAAATGATAGTCATCTTCACATTATATATTTTTCCTTAATTTCATTCAATGACACGTATAGCGAATGATAATAATTATAACTATTGGGCCAATTTAAATGCATGTTACATAACTCCAAGAGATTGTTTAAGTGCTAATAATGACGAATTATAAACGTCAATATCCTGAGTTGGAACCTTGACAAATCTTTAGGGTTAAGTCATAAGAGATATATCTCTTATGAATATTTTAGTCCCAGTATGAATGACTTATATTTGATAGAGTCGGGGAGAAAATTATTCGAAATAGGTGAAAGGTGGGCGGAACACCCTTGTCCTTTGAACAAAAAATAAAATAAAATAAATCATGGTATATGAAGCATTATGGAACGAAATTGTGATTGGAATTCCTCTTTCAATAGAGCCCCTATTAGGCCCACCTTATTGAGTTATTGTCTGGGTGAGATTGGGCCTTATCAGGCCCAATTTGTTGGGCAATTGTCCGAGTCATATTAAAACATTTGGCCTTATGAATTACATCTCTCCGCTCCAGTATACAACAAATCCGATCCAACTCACGGACCAAATGAAACCCTAAACCTCAACTCTTATTTCATCAACTCCCTCCACCATTTCAATCTTCCCACACATCCGGTAGCAGTCGGCCGTTTTTGCCTTCGAACAGGTAGATACCACCGCTCTCTTTCTCTCTCTGAGTGTGTGCGTGTGTGTGTGTGGACGCAAACGCTATTTGTAATTGATTCGATTGCAGAGCAGAGAGAAGCAAAGATGAGTCGAGGGGCAGCAGCGGTAGCCAAGGGGAAGAAGAAGGGAGCGAGTTTCGTGATCGACTGCTCGAAGCCGGTGGAGGACAAGATCATGGAAATCGCATCTCTGGAAAAGTTCCTCCAGGAGAGAATCAAGGTCGGCGGCAAGGCCGGTGCTCTAGGCGACTCTGTCACCGTCACCCGCGAGAAGACCAAGCTCATCGTCACCTCCGACGGCAACTTCTCTAAAAGGTAATTTTCATTCAGCTATCTGTATACAATTTTGGTTCCTCTTTGGAGAAACGTGTATGTGCGTGTGTATTGTCGAAGATCAACATGAAAAACTTTATGGCGACACCTCTGTGAGCGTATCGATTGGTTAGTTTCAGATTTGTCGTGTGTTTGATTCATGGGCTTATTTTGTGTCATTATTATAATTTTAATTGTCTCGAGGAATTCAGAGCAGTAGATGGTTTTTGAACCAGATATTGGGCGTTGCTAACTTCTAGAAATTGCCATTATGTCATGTCTCTAATTGATTGCCTTTCACATAAGTGGTATCATTGCCTGCCCACATTGGAGTGCATGAGTCTTCGACCGAGTATTTTCTACTGTTTGTCATATGTTTTGCAAGTTTGATAAGCTGTCCTTCAAAATTCAGGATGATGAATTGTTGTTAGACATATTGGCGCGTTGTGGAAGGGAAGGAGATTTGCAGTGAGTCAATCCCATTGATGGCATGTAGAATGATAGAGCTCAGCGGTTTTTTTAGTGGTAGTTAGAGTATGATCTTCGTTCAGACCAAGCAGATCAATATGATCATTACATAGCTAAATTGTGCCAGCACCATCAATCATATTATTTTCAATGAATTGTTTTAAGGAAAATGCTATTTGGACCTATAAATCAGGCATAATTTGTTGATCTAATGACGTGGCTTCATTGAAACCATTGGATTAACATCAAGTTCTAATGTTTGATAGAGCTCACAGTCAATCATTGCTCTTGTTTTAATCACAAGGTGGTGGTAATATGATGGGTTGCCTGACGACTTGGTTGGAGAGACTTCATTTTTTTGCTTCTACATGCTTAGTTTAGTTCTCTGCTGGTTTGTAATTTTATCTATTTTCTATCAAGTAAGAGTTGTTTCGGTTATCATACCCTAATATATTCTGCTAGCCCTCTATCTGCGGAGAACTATTCATTGATTACTTATCTTCATGTGCTCCACAGGTATCTTAAGTATCTAACAAAGAAGTACTTGAAGAAGAACAACGTCAGGGATTGGCTTCGGGTGATTGCTTCCAACAAAGATAGGAATGTTTATGAGTTGCGGTACTTCAACATTGCTGAGAATGAGGGAGAAGAGGAAGACTGAGGATACAGTTCAGTGTTTTATAACATTATCTGTTTGTCTTGGCTCTCACCTTTTAGAATCTGTTTTTTTCTTCTTCACCTTTTTGAGCTATGAACCTATTGAGTTATTTTGTATTTTTCCCAATCTATGTTCTGTTGTGATTTTGTTAACTAATACTAGGACATCTCGATTTGTTATTGCCAGATTTGGTTAGTACAATTGTTATTTATCCCAGAATGTGGATTATGAAAATTGGTATGGTGGCTAAGTTTTACATTTGACATTGATGGAGGTTATTTTGTGTGCATTTCTTGTCTTATTAAAGTCCTTGCTGAGATTTTTTTTCCACATTTTAACCTACTTTTTTCTTAGCTTGCTGCTATCATTTCACCATCCAACCTGTAGTTTGATGGTTTGGGCTGTCATGCTTCTTGAATTAAATAGCAAATTGTGCCTCTCTTCTGCCATAGGATGTTTCCTGATGTTATTGGCAGATAGACTTGGAGAGTCACCAAAGGCGTGATCAACTCTAGTGGAAATGGGATGTTGGGATGGTAATGCAGACTTATAGATGTATTGTTTGCAGCGATTTCTTGAAAATGTCATGGTTGCAGCTGTGAATCCACTTGGCACTAAGCCTGTTATAATGTTGGTCTGTGGTCAATTAGACGGAAGTCAATTTTACATTCTTTCATCAAGCCGTGGCGCTGAGTTATAAAATTGATTTTGTGGTCATCTTTAACAACTAAAGTACTAATTTTGCTTGTTTACGGGCAGATTAGCTCCTGTGGCTAATTATCGCTGGCGTCTCTGGGGAAAGGCCAAATAATAGTTCTTTGCTCTTGGAGTTCTCTTATCTTTACCAAACTGCCGAAGGATCACGAAAGAAAATGAATCTAAACTTTAGATCTTGGTTTGATATGAGTTATTTGTGATCATTAATTATGAAATAATATAATAAATAAAATTTAACAATATTACTAAAAAATAATTTTTCCATGCCATAGTCTAATGACTCTAATCCTATTTTCAGACCTTTGAACAAAATATATATATATAAACGTTTCTTGATTTTCTTAACAAAAATCATTGGTGGGGGGGGTTTCTGATGTCAACCGGAATGAATTACTTCGCTCGCGACCATACCTGAGCGCGGAGCCAATATTTGAAGAATGGCTTAACTGCTTTGGGCGCCTTTAGTACCAGAAATGCAAGTATATACCAAGCTCACATCCACTACACACCCAAGTCTCAATCTTTCCCACCCAACAGTAGAATCCTTCGTATGGAACATCCTTATTCGAGCCCATTACCAAGGCAAGGCTCTGCTCACAAATCCCACCGATTCCCCACTCTCAGTCTTCTTACGCATGCGCTTCCATGGTGTCGAACCGGATTTCCACACCTTCCCTTTCCTCCTCCAGTCCTTCAATTCTCCATCTCACCTCCATTCAGGAAAATCTATTCACGCCCAAATCACAAATTTCGGACTCTCTTGTGATCCCTTTGTGCAAACATCCCTCATCAACATGTACTCATCATGCGGCAATTTGGGCTCTGCGCAACATGTGTTTGATGCGATACTACAGCCCGACTTACCCTCTTGGAATTCTATTCTCAACGCCAATGTTAAAGTGGGTCTCATTGATGTTGCACGGAAATTGTTTGATCAGATGCCTCAACGAAATGTTATATCTTGGAGTTGTATGATGGATGGGTATGTCAGGCGTGGTCACTACAAAGAAACACTAGCTTTGTTTCGGGAGATGCAAAAATTGGAATTCAATGATGTCATGCCTAATGAGTTTACGATGTCCGTTGTGTTTTCTGCTTGTGGCCGATTAGGGGCACTTGAGCATGGAAAATGGGCACATGCATATGTCGATAAATGTGGGATGAAGGTTGATGTGGTTTTGGGGACTTCTTTGATTGACATGTATGCTAAATGTGGGAGTATTGATAGGGCAAGGTGGGTGTTTAACCATCTGGGTCCAATTAAAGATGTGATGTCTTGGAGTGCCATGATCTCGGGCTTGGCTATGCATGGGCATGGCAAAGAGTGCCTTGATTTATTCTCAGAGATGGTGAATAATGGGGTGAGACCCAATGCTGTGACTTTCTTGGGTGTCCTTTGTGCTTGTGTACATGGAGGATTAGTGAGTGAAGGTAAGGAATATTTTAGGAGGATGAGTAAGGATTTTGGTATTGCTCCTTCAATCCAGCACTATGGTTGCATGGTTGACCTTTATGGGAGAGCTGGTCTCATAGAGGAGGCATGGGTTGTTGTAAAATCTATGCCTATGGAGCCAGATGTGCTTGTGTGGGGAGCTCTTCTAAGTGGATCTAGGATGCATGGGGACATTGAAACTTGTGAGGCTGCGCTCAGAAAGCTAATTGATTTGGAACCAACAAATAGTGGAGCTTATGTGCTCCTATCTAATGTGTATGCAAAGATGGGTAGATGGAAAGATGTTAGGCATGTCAGAGATCTTATGGAGGCAAAAGGTATAAGAAAAGTTCCAGGGTGCAGCTTGGTTGAGGTTGAGGGTGTCATACACGAGTTTTCTGTAGGAGACAAGTCTCATCCAGACACGAGAGAAATATATATGATGCTCGAGGAGATAATCGACAGGTTAAAACTGGAGGGTTATGTAGGCAACACGAAAGAGGTATTGCTCGACTTGGATGAAGAAGGAAAACAGATGGCACTCTCACTACACAGTGAAAAACTAGCCATTGCCTATGCCATTTTAAAGACTAGTGCAGGCACATCAATACGCATTGCTAAAAATCTTAGGATATGTAATGATTGCCACGTTGCGATAAAGATGATATCTGGTGTGTTTGGTCGGGAGATTGTTGTTAGAGATTGCAATCGGTTCCACCATTTTACTGATGGAGTATGCTCTTGTAAAGACTACTGGTAACTTAAAAGGATGTTGCCGAATTTTAATGAGGAATTATTTCTCCAATTCTTGACCGTGTACTTTTTAACCCCATTTAGCTCAGCAGGACTGGAAACCTGACTGCTCAAAGTGGAGCAAAGTTCATTGGACTTTATACAAGGTCTCCTGCTAGTGCCTCTCGTTGTTGCATAGCTTAATAGAGGGTCCACCAGAAACTAATCCACTGTTTGAGGTGACAATTAGGCAACAGTTTTTAGCTGATGCAAGTTGTTATACTATCTTTTTTTTCCCATTTGCTATTTTCCTTGCTCTTTTTTCCCCTGGTAGTTGTCGCTTCTGTTCACAGTTTCTGTTGCTTTCTTACATACGTAATTTAAAGTTGTGTTGAATTGCCATTCAAAGCTCGACAACAGCACATTTCAGTGAGGCAAATGTACTTGTAATTTGTGTTGTACATCATACAAAATCTTTTGGTTATTCAATGTAGAAAATTCGCAGAGACAGAAGAGCGAGTAGGTTGTACCTATCACAAAAAAGGTACATTGAGAAGGTGCTGGAACGCTTTGGCATGCAGGGGTCGAAACCTGTGAGTACTCTGCTATTTGCTCATTCCAAATTCTCAACTGCTTTGTCACCACGGACTGAGGAGGAGGTGGAGTACATGCCACGTGTTCCTTGTGCTAGTTGGAAACATTTTGAGCTTTTGACCAATTCCATGACTTTTTAAAAAAAAATTCCCAAATAATGGTAGATGTTAAAATAATTCTCAAATTCACAGAGTTTTAAAGATGTCAAATGAACTGACGTATTTAATTAAAAACGTCAGTCCATATGACGTTTTTAAACCAAATAGTATGGTCCATATCCAACATAAAAAGGTCAAATAAACTGACGTTTTTAATTAAAGATGTCAGTCTATTTGACGTTTCTTAGTCCAGTAACGGTTTGACGTTTCTAAGCCCAGTCCACGAGCCCACGTTAAAAACGTCAAACCGTTTGACGCCTTTAAAATTGAAATTTATTTCTCCCAAATTGATCTGATCTGAGCCCCAATTGCACAAATCACCTTGGTCTGCCGTCGAATAACCACCACCATCGCAACACCACACGCCCACCCAGCACCACCGACGCCCACCCATGCCCACCCAGCAACACCCACGACCATCCATGCCCACCCACGTCTAGCCACCATCCGCCAACGGATGAAGCCCCAAATTCAAGCACCACCATCGAGGATCACCACCATCACCCAGCGACCACATGTTTGTATTTTCAGTGCACTGCTGACAGCTCCGTGACAAACATTTAACATTTTAAAATAACAATCTCATAAAACTTAATGTATTTTAAAATTATAAAAATTAATTTATTGAATTTAATTAAATTTTTAAATAATTAACAAAAACTCATCCACCAGTGAGATAGGGAGCAAAACAGTTTTATGTATTTACGTATCATTGTTAGGGAAAATAACATCAGTAGGACAAACAAAATTTACGGCCGAGAAAAAATATCATAATTTTTTTATTAAATAAGTATTTAACAATTTACTCAGAAAAATAAAGACAAAAAACATATCACTAATTTTTTTAGGTATTACAGAATTATTTAATTGAAATCAATTAAAATTTGAATGACTTAATTAAAACCAAGCACAATTTAGGGGAGAGTTCTAATTAATTACACAAAAAAATATTAAATAATTGAAGGAGAAAGACAATCAGTTTAAAGACGTCAAACGAATTGATGTCTTTAAATAGAAGCGTCAATCCGTTTGACGTTTTTATATTGGCGGGCCAATTTGTTTTAAAGACGTCAAATGGACTGACATCTTTAATTAAAAACGTCAGTCTATTTGACGTTTTTATGTTGCATATGGGCCACACTATTTGGTTTAAAAACGTCAGTCCATTTGACGTCTTTAAAATTTTGTGAGTTTGGGAATTATTTTGAAATCTACTATCATTTGAAATTTTTTTTAAAAAAAGTCATGGTATTGGTCAAAAGCTCAAAAGATTATGTATGTTGTGGTGTGCACTAGGCCAGAAATTTTACATACCGTAAGTGTGGTGGGTCAATATATGGATCGGCCATGGAAGATCCATTGGCAGGCTATGCAATAGATACTTTTAACACCTACGAGGTAGCACAAATGTTGGGCTAGTAAATGACAGGAACAATAACATATTTTGTAGTCCTTGACACGAATACCTTCTTGCATCTGGAGGGTGAATAACCATTTTAACAAATATAAACGGGTTGTGAGAGACTTTGTCATGTACATGCTATCTAACTTTAGACAAAGTACATGCTCTCTAACTTTAGTCACAAACCTACGACTGTAGTTTTGTTAGCAACTTCTCGCAACACCTTATTGTTAAGGCTCAATGTGATATCACCGTTGCTTTTGTCTTTCTTTTCGTCGTCTAACATTGTTGTGGGAAAGACATTTTTCTCCTCTGCATCTCTTTTCTTTATGCCTTTCGGCAATCCTTGTTAACCAATAAGACATGCATCTTTAAACGCCACATGTTGAAATCGTTGCTTTTGTCGAATTTACACAAAGAGATTTACATTGTTTGACTATTGCCTACGTTCACAACAAGCAACGATCAGATATTTTCACTATTTAGTAAAATAACAACACAAAAACAATTGTTTTTTATCTCACAAGTACTCATTCCTATTACAGAGAATGCACTCTTACTTCACTCATATAACTCTCTCAAATGTCTCATAAACTCTCTACACTCAAATTTGCAATTAGATCTGTGTGTGATTGAGTCACAAGCCACTTGAAAATTCACGTGGTGAGAACTCATGCAGAAAATTCATTCAAAGTCTTGACTTTTGTGGCATTAACATTTCAGGACACAAAGACCAAGGCCTTGTTACCACTTTTTCTACATGTTACTACTAGTTCTCTCAAAAAAAAAAAAAAACATGTTACTGTTAGGAACAGCCGTGATTCTATGAACATTTGCTTTATTTGTTGAATCTTGATGATAGTTAAGAAGATAAAAAATTAATTAAAAAAAAGAAAAAGAAATGATAAACTGTATATAAATAAAACAACGCATCAATGATATATGAGGTTACTAAGTAATTGAAATGACTAATGAACCCCACTAATCATATAGCTACCAATAATTATTGAATGCAATTAATAATATGTTACATTGAATAGATTATGATAGTCTTACTAATTAATTAGTAATCTCAAACAACAAATGATGACTAAATATGACATTCAATATTAGATAGTTTTATGGTATTTTAAAAAAAATCGATATTGAAACAAAAGTTATTATATTTTAAAGTTAAGTTTTATTTTTTTATGATGAATTTCTAATTTGTTAGAGGTATGGATAATTTCTCATAATATTTCATGATTAATCAATAATTATCTCAAATAATTATAAAATCATCTTTTAAATATTATAACTTAAAATTATATTTTTTATTATTAATCATAATTGCACAGGTGGATTCTTGCAATAGGTTGAGAAAGCGACCGGCCAAATGATCCAGAGTGATGAACCTGAAAACCACCAAATAATTAGGAAAGGGGTTGGGTGTGTACCCAGCTAATCCCCTCCGAAGTTCAAGTCAGTCGACATATCAATCATAATGCACAGTGTATTCTTCATTTAAAATTGCGTACCTTGGTCTATCCTTTGTGAGGGGTATTTATACTTAGATTTACAATGATGATCTTGCCCTTGAGTCGCATCTTAGAGTTTAATGCCTTGTGTTCATCATCTAGCATAATGATTAGTGACAGTCGTTCCATCAAATCTCATTAAGATTAATCCTCTTGGACAAGTGGGCCTTTACTTAGGAATTGTAGACCATTTATGGCCCAATCTTGAGTCATTAAATACCTCATATTGACGCTTGGAATCTATGCCCAAACTTTCATGAGGGATTAAACATTTCTTGGGTTGCCTCGAGGTCTTCATGTCAGCATGATGATCATTAATATCTCATAATAATGACTGTCTCCACACTCTTCGAGAATTTAAACACTCATTAATACCCATGTCTAAGCACTCAAATCTCACATTAATGAGTTGTCAAATCTTATTTAATGCTAAGTTTTGAGGGATTTACTCGGCTATTTGACCGAATTCCTTGACACTTCTCTCAAGCACGCTTTGTGCATTCTAACAATTATAATTGCCCATATGTTGATTTTTTATTGACAAACCCTATAATATCCCGCCAATAATATATTATATTTGATCATATTTTTCTCAATCTTTAGTTTTTTTTTGAACAGTCACAATCACAAGTTGTACCTCAAAAAACATGTGCAATCACGCCTGCGTCCTGCGATGTGTTCACACACACACACACACCCACCCACCCACCCAAGTAGAATAAATATTAAATGCAATAGTTGGTTACATGATATCACCACCGATCAACAATCTATATAATAAAGTAGTTAATATTATTTGTTTTGAGCTTTTCGCGGTTCAAATCATTTTCATGCTTTTGATCTGACGATCATAATTGAACTTAACTGTAATACTTCTATTTATCATATAACTCTCATTCTCTCCTATCTTTTAGATGTTTGAAACACACATTATCTCATCTCCTCTCTCTCTGTTTATATATATATATATACATATATCTATATAATAAAGTAGTTAAATTTATTTGTCTTTAGCTTTTCGCGGCTTAGATCGTTTGAATAAATATTGATCCGATGGTCTTAATACAAAATTTCCTCTCTCCCAATTTTTTGAGCAAGGCTTTTATTCCTTCTACAATTCTAAGACTCCTATATCTGTTATAACTCTCTCTCTCTCTCTCTCTTATATTACACATTAATTAGGTCGTTAATTATGATTTAAAGATTATTTTAAAATTTTCAAATAAACAAATGGACTATAAATAAAGATTCTTTGCGTCAAAACGAGTCGAATGACTATAATATGAGTCATATTTTGTGTTTAAATAAAAATATTATAATATTTGAATGGTATAATAGGCGAATAATATATATATAATGTGGTATATCTATATACTAAGGGAGCTAGCAAAATTTGTCTCCAGCTTTTCGCAGCTCATATTATTTTACAATTATTAATCAAACGATTGAAATTCCTCCTCCAAATTTCATTTTACTCGATTATCGGTTCGAACTGATTATGACTAGGATTCGAATTGAACTGAATTTAATTGTCGAGCACAAAGTATATATTTTTACTTAAATTTAACTTTGCTTAAATTTTATGAGTATTCATGTTAAAGTCAAATTGAAATTGATTGTAAAATTAATAAATAATAACCATTTAAAAAAAAAGTTACAGCATCACAGTGAACGTAAATAAATAAGAATTAGTATGTAGGTTTAAGATAGAAGTGTTAAGTGAGTCAAACTTAAATTTAGTTCTCAGTTTGACGTAATTGTGATTAAGACTCGAATTGAGCTAAATTTGACTGTCTAGGATAAAATATAAATTCTTTCTTAAACTTAAAGGATGAGGTTATTTCCACCCCAAATCTCTATTTTTACCTCATTATTAAACTATTAAGTCCACCTTTTTTATATCCACCTCATGTTACATACACCTCTTTTAAAAAGAAAAGAACAAAATTAGAAAAAATAAGAAAGAAAGAAAGAAGCAAACCGAGAAGGAAAAAAAACCAAACAAAGATTAAAAGAACAAACAAAACTACAAAATACAATACCACAAGACACAAAACCAGACATGAAAAAAAAAGTATCAAGCATAAACACAAAATCGACACAAGAAAAAAAAAATAACAAGCATAGATGTAAAACCTAAACAAGATAAAAAAATAATAAATAATCTAAAAGCATACATATATATACACGCATATAAATTTTAAATAAAAAATTATTAAATTTGACATAGATATCAAAATATATCAAAAATGATGAAAATCCATACAACAAACAGGAAATTAAACATACAATTTAATTGAAAAGTAATACTAGCATATATCTCACTGGAAAAATTCACATTAAAAAAGTATTTTTTTAATGCATAAGATGAAATAGAGAATGAAACCTTAATTATGACAAAATATAAAATGAGTTTACTTATTAAACGGAATGTATGTAGCATGGGGTGGATTTAGTTACTAATGAAATGCATGAATTTAGTAATTTGATAATGATAAATTCAATGAGATGGAAATGAAGATTTATGGGGTGAGAATAGTCTTACCCAAACTTAAATTCGCTTGAATTTTACGAATATTTAAATTGAATTCAAATGAGAACTGATTTTAATTTTTCAACAATTTTTTTTACATTTATGAGAATTCACGTGAAACATTTGGATGTTTTCTTCACAAAAGTTACACGAACTCACATTGAAAAAAGTAGTACATAGATAATGTTATGAACTTTAGGTAAAAACCTGCAGAAAAATAAATAGTTATATTTTTTTAAAATTTGAGATAAAATTTTGTTAAAAATGTTAAAATTGTGGATGCTTGATCAATAAAAATTATATTTTCTCAGATTTTTGAATTAATATGTTGCAATAGTTATAGCGTGGCTTTCGTTATATAAATAGTTGATTATATATGTTCTGTATGTAGATTGAACAATATCAATTTGATTGTTGTATTGTTAAAATTACTAGGGATAACCCGTGCCTGAAGGCACAGTACAACGTAAACCAACCAATTAATTTGAAAAAAAAATTACTTAAATGTGATTTAATTAAAAAATTTGAAATTAATATAGTTTCCAAATGTTTTTTGGAAACTATTTCGACAGAATTTGCACTAAAAATAGGAGCTTAGGAAAATTTCAACCTGTATACATACATAAGAAAAAAAACATGAAACAATCCCCTAACAACCAACAATTTCACATCAAGACAAACATATTCCCAAAAATGTAAATCCAGTTAAGTTGACATAGATTATTCTTTATATCATTTAATTAAAGAAAGCTGATATAGATTTAATTAAACCTAATAATAACTCGATATTTTTTCAAAATTTTGACATAATTTTCTTTGAAAATAAGAGTCCATGAAAATATCAACATGTACACAGAACTGAAAAACAAACGAAACATTCCAGTAAGTTGATATAGATTATTCTTTATATCATTTCATTAAAGCCCAATGCTTAAAGATACAATGTAAAAATGTAAAAAAAATCAATTACAAAGCATACCAAATAGAAGAGCGTTAATGACATTGTGGAATATACATTTAAATACATCAGTACCTATTGTTTCAATATACAATCATCTGTTCTGCAACACTACTATCACCAGCATATTACATCTAATCAAAACTGGTTTGTTCCCACTACAAATTCTCATACTCCCTGCTCATATTTCATTCCACCCAAGCATCACGCGTATCCACTGCCAAAAAAAATTTCATTAAAAACCAAACAAATCAGTAGCTTTTGAGAGATTTTCTTGAAAAAGTATTTAAAACCCCACCAAATTCTCCATAATTCTCTCGAATTAATTTAAAAAGATACTCCAAAGTAATCAAAATAGTTCTCTTAAATACAAAATTGAAAAATAAAATATCAACTAACCTACCTGATAATCAGGCATGTTAGAGCATGAAAAAAAAATAGCAACTACCCACCTTCAAAAAGCATGAAAAGATAAGCAATGCAGTATAAAAATACCTTTAGCCATCCTCCTAAATAGTAAGAATTTTCGAACAAATCGGCATCTACCCACAAAACCCTTATAAAACAGCAAAATAGTTTACTAAAAGTGCATCAATTAGCAATAAAAATTATAATTAATTAATTGACTTTGGATTTTTTAAAAAAAAAAATTGGTTCAATAATTATCCGTATAGCAAATCAAAGCATTTGAATGAATTGTATCACGAAATATGGAGGGCAACTATGACTTTGCCAAGTCCATGAAAATAATGCTCAATAGCTAATGATTAATTAGCCATAAAAATAATGGTATGAAAATAATGTTTCGTACAAAAAAAAACACCAAACCACAAGAGCTCGATCAAGAGATCACCTTATTAACCAATATCAGGGTCAAATCAATTAATTCAAAAAAAGTGAGAAAGCTAACCTATAAGAGCCCAATCATTTATTCAATAGTTAATAGTGTATGATCACCGACAATCAAAGAAAGTCAACAAATTCAATAGTGAAAAAAATCCATTAGAGCTATGAGGACACCAAGTAAAAAAATTAAGCGTACCAACCCAAGAACAAGTCAAGATGTAAGAACACCAAATTGGGATTAAAAAATCAAGACCACAAATAAGAGCTTACCATTTTACATAGAACAAATTGGCACCTTTGGAGATTGAGAATGTTCCAGCCCAACCCCAAGCTATCGCGTATCATGTCGCACCGTTGCTAGCTAGAAAGAATGAGGAGGATGAATTTAGATTATTGTACCAACAAACTCCTGTCAATGCAATTCAAGAAAATAAACATCATAGCATCTAGCTACAACAATAGTTTAAACTCAAATAGAATGACAAATAAATATTACCATTACAACAAATTTGTACATACAAAAGGATTCAATTTGGGTCCAAAGAATAATAACACAACAATTCATTCCTATCAAATAGAATAACCCATGAATCAATATCACACCTATTTCAACAAATATAATCAATGATTTCATCCAAATTATTAATCAAGGTATGATAGAGAACTAATTCAACATATATCCAAAAAATCTAGCATTAAGCAAAAATCTCAATTGCAATCCAGACATTGAAATCAAAAAATGACCTTGAAATCGAAATCGAATTAGAGGGGGAGGTGTTGGGTGTGTAAATGCCTAGTGTGATCCAAATCCCTTCACTCATATAAATTCAAATAAAAACTTACATATATATGAAGTGGAACCAGCATTTTTTTTAACACAACTCCTTAGCATAAAATCACACAAAACATAAATTTACATTGGCATCCACCTATAAATAGAGGAAATAAATAAGTTACCCTTATTACCTTGGTATCCACCTGTATAATAAGTTAGTGTAGAACTATCCATTGATGCCTCCTACTAAACAACTCAACACTTAAAAAATTAGGGCAGTGAAAAAAGTTATTCAGAGCATGTGTCATTCAACTTAATGCTACCAGCTCAATTGCGACCATTTAAAAATTCTACCAATTTTAGGGATGAAATATTTGCACCTAGGATAGAAAAACATACTCTCTTGGGCTTCCGATGAATTAGAAAATGATGAGTCAAACATAACCACAATAACACTTAACGAATAAAATTAATTAAAACTTTTAGATATTCAAAGCAAAAATAAACAAAAAGTCAAAATTACAATGAACATGTATATGTGCACATGCAATGGATAAAAAATCCAATAAAGAATATCTAAAACAAATTTCCAAACTCCAGAATAGAAAAAGTTTCCAATAAAAACAGAAAAATTAATGCTAAGATACAACTCCAAACTCATAGTTATTAGCAACAAACAATCATCACATAAACCAAGCATCACATAAAATTATCGAATATTTGCCCATGTATATTCGGCTAGTCACCATCTCAAGTAAAATCACCTTACAGGTGTAGACATAGCTCACTAAGACCACCCAATGTGTGTCGTTGGGTGGGTTGCACAGAGCCTTGCAGGTGTAGACACTCAATCAAGACATAACAATTTTTATAGTGAAGTTGAAACCCAACACTCTTTGTAAAGTGTAATTTTCACTCTTTCTTCTTGGTCGTCTCTTTGTGATCATTGCCCCCATCTTAGACTCCTTGAGGGTTCATTACTTTGATTGTAAAGATAAATCGAACGTATTCTGAGCAGGCTTTCATTTATATCAACATCTCTCATTGTTTGATTCAATACGACTGGAGGTTTTTTTTTTTTTTGGTTTTTTGATACTTTTAAGACGCATAATAAAATCGGGGGTTATATATCAAGAAAAAGGGCCAAATTTAACATCAACACAAGCAAATCGAGCTCAAAGCAAAAAATTGGAGAAAACCACAGAAAAGATTCAAGAGCATACCAAGGC
>CM042187.1:1147453-1160430 GCA_023539305.1 Ilex asprella | reverse complement strand
AAAAAATTGGAGAAAACCACAGAAAAGATTCAAGAGCATACCAAGGCTGGAGTCCCTATGGTACTGTATTTCTTTACATACCAGCCAGAACTGTTGCTCTGCTTCTTGAATGAACCGTTCGAAGTAGTTAGCAGCGATAGTGGTGGTGGTGGTGGTGTTCGCAGGAGCGTAACATAGAGAGAGAGAGAGAGGGAGAGAGAAAAGAGAGAGGGTAAGGAGTAAAAAGGGTGGAAAAAAAAACATAAGAAAAGGACATACATGCTTGTCTGACAAAAAAAAATGCAAGGAAGGCGGCAGTGCAGAAGGTGGCTTGTCTGACAGTAGAAGGGATTGAGTGGATAGTTTTTTGAAAAAAATTAAAGAGTAAAAAATGTTGTATTTGGGGGGAAATGAAAGATATATTAATTGCCATTGGATTAGATTGGATTTGAAACCATTGGATGTTGAAGCCTTAATTGATTTGAGACAGTTGGATGTTGAAGTCCCGCTCTGTTTTATATTATAGATTTCTGTTGATTCTATTTCTATTGATTTTGCTTATGCTTCTAATTTTGCTTCTAATTTTATGTTGCTTGAATTGTGTGTCTTACGTTTTTAAATATTAGGATTTGAGATATTAGAACTTAGATATTTAGAAGTAATTAAACTAAAATATCTACTTGTTTTCTTTCCCGTTCGCTTCGCTTCGCTTCTTGTCTAGGTCTCCGGAGCCTTGGTCATTTCAGTTCGCTTTATGCCTTAAATAATACTGGTAGGCATGACAAAAAACACCTTCTAGAATTTATAATTCAATAAACACCTTAGGCTGCTAGTTTATCACTGCAACCACAAACTATTTGCTGCAAAAGAAATGGGACATTATGCTGTTAGAAAGTCAACGAATCAACCAGGATCCAAGAAAACAACCACTAAAACCCATGGAGAAGACACCTTGGAGGGAAAAAAAAAAAAGAGAGGAGCTAATTAACAAGCAGCTTAAGGTTCTAAATGATTAGAAATGAAGACAAATGAGTACCTTAGATTCAGTTTAGTGAGTGGAAATAGATGAGAAGAGATACAATGCAGAGGTTTTTGTAAATTTGCCTTTTAATTTCCCCTTCATTTCTCTGAGTATTTTCACCATCACTTCTCCCATTTGCAAAATGAACCAAAAAGAACACAAAGTTACCCGACAAATGCATAAAAAACTGACACATCATGCCCAATCATTTTTTTGGTACCTCGGACTATTCAATTGGAAAATCACACATAAAGGAACATTGTAGATAACTCTACCAACCAAAGCGAGGGCATGGAACTGTACAAGTGCTGCCCTTGATTGAACAGCTTCTTGCACCTCATTGCTCCACCTGTTCACAATTTCCGGGTTTGTCTGTCAAACAATTAACAAACCAATAAGACAAATTCCAAAAATAATAATTACCAGTTCTACACAACAATTTGATAGTACCTGGAGTAAATGGAATCCACTAACAAGGGCTGCACTTGCAACCACTGGGTTTTTGTCAACAATTGCTTGGGTCAGAAGTGTTCCATCTGTAATACGACAGAGTACACGTATAGCATTTGCCCGGTACATGTCAGTCTTGCTATTCATGTCCTTCATAAGAGAGCTTGTAACAATAATAACCTTTTACGAAAACCAAAATGTAAATTGTCAGTGTCAATTTTCCAAGAAAGCAGGGTCTCGTGAAAAAAAGAAATAGGTATATGTAACCTCATTTGCGCAGAGAGAGAGCTCCTTTATCATCCAATAAACCATTCTTCTTAAATATGAGCTATGGTAGTAATAGCTTTATTGAATAAATTTCAATACAAATTTCAGTACAAGTTTAGTATGGTTGAAGTAACAATTCTATAAATAACATTGACCTAACCGTATTGCTTCCATTTTACTTGCATTCATAATAGACATTGATTTTTCTAAGTTGTATTCATCCAAGATGTTTCCTATATTAGTCTAATGTTAAACCACCCATTTTTTCTCCAAGAAAAGAGATTCATTTATTTCAAGCCAGATAAATTTTAAATCTAGCGAAGAGTCAAATATCGAATAATTAAAATTTAGATTCTGCAATAATGCATTAAGAGTCTTGCATCCAAATTTATAAATAATATTTCAGATAAAATTTTATAGGTTAATTCATGAATCTCGCTCCTTAAAATTAGTAGAACATTCAAAGAAAGCATAGACGAAAAGTTTTGTTAAAAATATTATTTTGGTTGAATGGATTATGATAAAATCTAGCCAAAGGAAAACTTAGTTCACCAAAGCATTTTTCTCCAAAGAGACAATTTCACCTTAAGATCCAAGGAAAGACATTCTTCAGACTGTATCAATTCTCAATCAAGAGTGTCCAAACAATATTTTCAGGCCCACCACATAGTGTGTGTGTACTAAAGAAACACATTTTACGGACTGAATGGCTTCTCAATTGGACTCTCAAGAACTTGCTTATGACATTATCGTTACACGAATGCCAAGGATATTGTCACAGCAAGTCAGAAAAACCTATTTAACCAAAATTTTGGTTCCAAAATTGCAGACAAACTATTAAAGTGATTGTGCTTTTCTATTGTATTTTTTTTTTTTTTGTTGGAGTTGGAGGAATAGGAGAAGAGGAGGCAGGGACTGCTATCTATAAATGCTTATACAAGGATCACAAACGGCATACAGTTCCAAAACCATGATAAGGGATATCCACTATATTCTTTTCATATTTTTGGTAGGGGTGGGGGGTTAATCTGTAACATATAACCTGACCTTTGTGAATGTTTCACCTTGATTCAGAAGATACAGAAGCTTTGTGATGACCTGAAAATGCCAATAAATGAAAACAAGTAAAAATAAGTTCCTAAAGAATGAATAAGATGAACAATATATAGAGATAGAATTAATGCGGAGAACATTAATTTTGGAAGGACATGATCGCACAATGTAAAGAAAATGTTGCATAAGATGAGAAAATACACACCGAAATAAGACATATACAACATATATTTTTGGAAGGACATAATTGGCATAGTAATATACAAACTCCTCAATGGTAAAAAAAATTCATTAATAAAATCAAATGGAACATAAAAATAGTTTTAAAAGTGGTATAGCTAAGTCAAATAGAAACCTCATAACAAATCACAATTGTGCACATTCCAATTTAAGAGGTGAAACGTAAACTACACTTTCAAGACAAAAACAGAGGCTTGCACATTCATGCGGACCCAATTTAGGATTAGGTCCTTTAAAAAGAGTTGGGGTTCTCGACCAAGTTCGTCACTGATCTTTGGGTTTGACTGCAGGTCTGAAGTGGTGGCTGTGATTGTCTGCAATTTTTTGAGAAATTTCATTGAACATGTGGTGGATGTGGTACAAAATGCAACCCATTAATGGACATCCAGTCTACGCAAAAAAAACTAACTGTTAAAATAATAAATTCGACATCTAATAACCCCTATCTAAACGGATCCCATGCAAAATGTGACACCAGTGCAAACTCATACATCATCTGCTACAAAAACCCACCAAACTAACAAAGGAAAAAATCCATGTAATTACCCAGGAAAAAAATCCATGTAATCCCAAGCACCTTAATTCCTCCCAACTAACACTTATAATCCATGTGATTACCCATAATTTCATCAACTATTCGACTAACAAAAAAAATTACCCAAAATGTCATCAACTATTCGATTAACAAAAAAAAAATTACAAGAAGCAATCATCGACATTTGCAAAAAGACAATCACCTGCAATGGAGAAAGAACCGACAAATACCCATCGAAAGTCGAAATCGAGGGCCAAACATCGGCGACCTCGGCAGCATCCTTGTGCCCCTTCAGACTGAATATACAAAAACACATCAACCCCAATTGATTCAATCTCCGTGGGCTTGGCGGTCAGCAGAGGATCTGAATATGAGTGAAGCAATAGGTAGTGAGGACTTCTTTTGTCGTTGGTCTCCGGTGAAACTGGTGGGGGGTTCGTTCAGAGTGTGTGTGTGTGTGTGGTGTGAGTGAGAGAGAGAGAGATAATACCAGGGGGTATGATTGTGGTGGGGTGTGGCCGTGGCGATCTTGCTTGGCCGATGGAGGTGTCGTCGGAGAGAGAGAGAGAGAGAGATAAAGAGAGATGGTAAGGAGGATAGCGATCTGGACCTATGGAGTTGTCTGACAGAATAGGGGGAAAAAAGAGAGAGATAGAAAGGAGGCGGCTGACACGTGAAGTGATTGAGAGGGAGTTGTCAAATTATTTGAAAAAAAGTTGTATAATTGATTTAAAATTGTAGGATTTGGTTGATGAATTGATTTGAGACCGTTGGATGTTGAAATTTTATTTGATTTGAGACCGTTGGATGTTGAAGCCTTAATTGATTTGTGACCGTTGGATGTTGAAGTCTTGGGATTTGAGCCGCTCTGTTTTATATTATAGATATTATACATTATCTTTATTTAAGAAAAAAATATTTATAATTTTTAAGAGTAACATGTCTTCAGGCACGGTAATTACTAGTACAATTATATGAAAGAAAGATGGAATTATTTGTTTACCCCAAATTAGTTATTAAAATATATTTATTTATTTTAATATTATTAATTAATAATATCACCCTAATTTGCCACGTGATATTAATATTATAATGAATATTTTCTACTACGAGTAGAGGCATCTCGGATTTCTCCTTTCAATTCGGAAACCTCCGTGACTCTCGGAATATCTTTTTCCCTTTCCATTCTTAAGAAAACATCAGCTGTGTCGTCTGCACTACGGCTATCGTCAGGTGATCTGTACTCCTGTCTTCTTCATCTGGTACGTCGGTCCTTCTTAAGTTCTTTTCTTTGTAATCTTTATGATTCTTTTGTTGTTTGAATTATTTTGTTTTCAGAGTCGTTCAACGTTTGTCTAGTTGATGGGGCCTGTAATGTGGGGTATCTGTTATATATCCCTTGCTGGATTACATCGTTTGATTCAATCGTATTCTTTTATCTCTATCTCTTTGGAAGATCAACTCTCAGTTCTTCTGTGGTTGTTGCGGCAGTTTGGTTCTCTCTGATTTGGGTAAATAGCTGTTTTGCGTATCGAGTTAGGGTTTCTCGTCCTATTTTTATTCATTTGGGGAATTGCATTGCTTGATTCTTTAAACCAGTCCAAAGAGGGTTTAATAATCTTTGGAGCGAGAATCAGGACATTTTTTGGATTTTATCATTTTATTTATATCTTAAAGAAACCAATTTTTGTTGATATTTAGAGTCCGAATCAGACTGAGACTTTTACATTAGTAGCATCTGATTTGAGTCTTAACAAATAAGCCCACGTACAACGACTAAAATCGTCCACAATAGAGAGAAAATATCTTGATCCGTCATAAGCAATTTCATTACAAGGACCCACAAGTCACAATGAATCAATTCAAAACTGTTTTGAGTTTTATGTTGGCTAGCAGAAAAAGGTAACTTATGAAGCTTAGCTAAAGGGAAAATAGAACAAGGCTCCTTTGTACTGGTAGCCTTGGGAACAATATCAAGCTTTATCACCACATAAATGTGTATGTGGGTACTTCTTGTGTTTTTTTTTTGTCGGCCACTTAGTTGTATATAGGGTAAAATACACCTGCACCCTCTGACATTTGATTTTATTATATGAACACCCCTTTACATTTCAAAAATAACACCGAGATCCCTTGACATTTTGACACTTGTGACAACCGCACCCCTTTTGTATGACAGACGTTAACTATTTCATTAAAAGACTTTTTTACCCTTATAACATTGAGAGTAACAATCTCTTAATCAAATTTGTCTTAAAAAATTTAATTGAATCAAACCAATCTACTAATTAAGATAATTTATCTAAAAAATTCTTTCAATTATAGTTAATTTCATTCATTAATTTAAATTTGGCCCCCAAATTCAATTCTAATTTATGCACAATTAACACCACTAACACCATCACCATGTACTACCAATTGCCGCCTCCACCACCAGTGAAATTCGCCACACAAACCCACCCAATTTGCCCTCAAATCCATAACTCAAACCCACCAAACCATCAATCTCCACCGCTATAACCCATCTTCCAGTGAAATCCACCAAGCACCGCGAGTCCACAACCCAGAAACAAACCCCTCGGCAACACCTAGAAACAAACCCCTCCCTTCCCCCCATTGCCTGAGATTCTCTATCTGTGTGTGTGTGACTGATGGACAGTATAGCGTCCCCTTTGACTGTGAAGAACTCAGCTTTGAAAATCGAAAAACTTAGATCTCAAAAATTTGAAAACTCTCTCTACTCCATTTTGACCATGAAGAACTCAGATCTGGAATATTGAAAGAAATCTCTCTATCTCTGCAATGCTTATGGCTAAAAGTGGTGGGTGGCTGAGGCAAGTTTTCGATTTTGAGGTGTTTCGTTGTGCCTTGAGGATGTGGGTTCGGATTTTGATTTTTTTGGGTTTTGGTGGTGCTGGCTTTGTTGTGGTGTTGGTGGTGTGTGATTGTAGGCGACGAACACTAGTGGGGAGTGGTGTTGGTGGTTGTGGGTGGCGGACACTAGTGGGAAGTGGGGTGGGTGGTTATGGGTGGTGGACGTTAGTGGGAAGTGGTGTTGGGGTGACGTTTTGGATGAGGGTGGCCGCTGGAGGGTGCTGCAGTGGTGGGGAGGTGCTGGTAATTTTTGCCGATTTTTTTTGCGATTTCAGGGAGGGGTTTCAATCTCTTTATCTGTGTGTATGTATATATGTGTGTATATATATATATACACACACACACAGAGAGATGAGGAGAGAGAGAGAATGCACTAGGATTATTGGTGCAAAAGAGGCAAAGATTAGGGTTAGGGATAGGGCTTGGGGTTTGGGATTGAGTTTGAGTTTGTGTTAAACAAAAGGGTAAAATTGTCTTTTTATTAAGATAGTTAACTCCGTCTAACCATTGGGGTCTCAATGTAATTGTTGAAACGTAAGGGATGTCCATGTAATAAAGTCATATGTCAGGGGGTGTGAGTGTAATTTACCTTTGTATATATTAGTGACATGTTTGGATTCTTTTTGTGAATCTTAGTGAGGCAGTTTACGATAAGTAATCATGCTAGAACCAAGTGCTTGTGGGATATTGTTGCAGATGGCTATATGGACTATCTATAAGCCTGAGAACCATATAGGACAATTGAGGCTGATAATCAAATGTTGTTGGGCAATATAGTTTTTAGTTTCCTTGATCTAGCTTGATCAAGTATTCTCATGCTCTTACAACTTTCTTCCATCAGACCTCCTTGGCTGCACCAGGTTCCCTATAAGAATAACCTTCAAGTTGAATGCAGGAAATGCATACATTTATAGGCCAATCAGTGTGGCGTGGCAATTTTACTTGTGAACATTTATATTGTGAGTGGTCGTAAATAAGCAATTTCCCTGAAACTATGTGATGATGCCCTTTTGTGTACCCGAATATAGATCCCAAATAGTGTTAGACCTGTTGGAATTCTGTGGTTTGATGCTTAATGGAATAGTTCCTGCATTTTTCTTTGATCTTCTGGTTGTTTGACTCATAGTTGTTGATAGTTCCTCCACTTATTGTCTGGTTCTGTTATTGCCTTGCAGCTGCAGCATGCTTAAGCTGTGAGCTTCAAACTGCTTAAGATGGCCTCTGTGCAGAATCATACTGATAGAAGACATGGAGTTTCAAATATGTTTGGGCAGGAAAAATGTGAATCCTACTTGCTTTTCTATGGTGAAACTTCCCTTGGAGATGGGTTTCGAGCATTCTTGTATATTGTCGCACTTGCTTATTGTTTCATTGGATTATCAGCTATAACTGCTCGGTTTTTCCGGTCTATGGAAAATGTTGTTAAGCATTCACGGATGGTGGTGGTGATAGATCCTAGCACTAATGCTAAGATTGTCAAACATGAAAAGGTGTGGAATTACACTATTGCGGATATTACTCTGCTGGCGTTTGGGACTAGCTTCCCCCAAATCTCTTTAGCTACTATTGATGCAATACGAAATCTTGGGAAATTGTACGCTGGAGGTTTGTTTCACATTTTTCCCACTTCTGTGGTGTATATTCAGAAGTGAGAGGTGTGTTACGTATCCACAAATACAACAAGATAAATTTTGGAAATCCATGCCTATCATATTGAACCTAGTAAAATATCATATATAATTTCCTGTTAAACACCCATCTATGACGTCAAAATTTTGCTTCTAATCAAAATTGATCTCCATGGTTGTCTTATTTAGTTTTCTTGCCATCATTTTTATCTGTTACCTTTATTCTTACTGTTGAGTCAATGTGCTGCAGTCAGTTTTGTAATATAATTCCTATTATCATGCAAATTATGGAAATCCAATTGAGTATCTGTAAGAGTGTGTGTTTGATTCTTTTCTGTGTCTATTTTATTTGGGCGTTTTGGAATCTGTTGCTCTTCCTTCTGATGTGAAAAGCATAGTTGTGGAAAGGCTTTAAGCTGTTGGCTCCTTGTAATATAACTAACCAATTTGTCAACTCAGCACAGTCATGTTAGATGATTTGTTTCATCATTTGGTAGCCTATTTTGGTCACTTAAAATATATGCACTTCTGGCGGATCGCAATATAGTCGTTTGCCTTGCACAACTCATTGGCTCCTTCAAAAAGCCATGAATTGAAGGCACGGGCATTTTTTAGCACAATTTTTACCCCATCTATGGCAATGTAGAAATTTCTTGCAATGACTCGTAGGAAAATGGCGCAAAAACACGTTTGATAGAGAAGAAATATTTGACCATTTGTTGCTAACTCGAGAAGTAAGGTTTGAAACAATAAAGGGGATAACGTAAATATGATTTGAGATTTCGGAAACATTTGTGTGGCACGACTGTAAAATTTCTCTCTGTTCCATAGATCTCTTGATTTATTAGTACAGTTTTCTGACATCTACTTAATTAATAGGTCTGGGTCCTGGGACACTGGTTGGTTCTGCTGCATTTGACCTATTTCCTATCCATGCTGTCTGTGTTGTGGTTCCAAAAGCTGGAGAATTGAAGAAGATATCAGATGTGGGTGTTTGGCTTGTAGAGCTCTTTTGGTCTTTTTGGGCTTACATTTGGCTATACATTATATTAGAGGTAATATACCATCTTGTTTTCATTGTTGGTTTGATTTGATGTGAACACATCCTGCATAGAACATGCTGCACGATACAAATGTTTAATAACTGTTACAACAATCATTAGATTACTGTGTGGGTTCCCACCCACATGTATTCGCAAGGGCGGAGGTAGAATTTTTTTTAGGGTGGGCACACTAAACTTGTTTTAATTTTTTTAATAGACCGTAAAAGTTCATAAATTTATATTTATTAAAATTATATTTAATACTTTTTAAACATAAAAAATTAAAAATCGATATACATAACATGAACAAAAAAACAATAATTAAAACTTCTTATCTAGAATGCAACTAATTATTATTACTTGTGATTCTGGTATGTTTTTATTATTTGAAAAAGTTACAAATTAGTTTTATCATCAATATTTCTTTTATATATAAAGTCACAGTAACAATCTTCCATTTATGATCCAATAGTTTACTACATAACGACACACATTTTTATACAATAACGAAATAACCTTACAATTTAAAAAAAATATAAAATAATATCAATATATTCAAAACATATTCGGACATGTCTAAAAGTTAACAATTATATTATTTGTACTTAATTTGAGATTTAATTGATGGAGACTCAATGGTTTGTGACATTTGGATAAATAATAGAGTTTATTAAATATTAAGATTTACTATTATACTTAATATCATAATGTATTAGGTCCTTAAATTAAGTTTCAATATCATTGTTTAAAAAATTAACAATCATTTAGGTAGGGGTCTATTCAAATCAATATCACCAGAACACAATATTAGGGTGGACACAATTAAATATGTATAAATTTTATTTCAAAAAATACATGCTTAATATGAAGCAAAAAAAAAAATTGAGGGGGGGGGGCATGTGCCCACCCTAGCCCAAGGGTGGCCTTGCCCGTGTTTTCGTACTCATATTTTTCATGCGTATTTTTTTGTTGAACCTTCAAGTTCTTGGTCTGATGTTGCATGTTTCATATCTGATGCTTTGGTATGTCCATGCATATGCATTATACAGTACCATACAATTATTCAGAAGGTGCATATAATGCTAAGGTTGCAACATGCTAAATTCTTTTTTATTCAAGTCACAAATTTTCTGCTGGGCAGATTACTTTTGGATAGAGCTTTCATGACTGCCATATATATGATTTGGGAAACTATGCTCAGGTCTTCAGAACTTTGACGTGTAGAACTCTCAAATATTTGACTTACCTATTTTAAATTTTTTATTTCCATCAATTAGTATTTTCTGCATATGCGTGCATGCCTATATCCATACTTGCACAGTGGCATTTAAAGGTAAAAATGTACATCAACAATATTAGGAACCTCTTCAGGAGAAAACAAATTGGGTTCCTTCGAATGGTCAATAACCAACTGATCTCCAAGATTATGATCCTATTCATCTTTATCCACCAGTTTTGCACAAGATTCTGTCTAATGATTTGATAAGACAAATTTGTAACTGTTGTCTATTACTTTTAACATACCCATACCTTGGTTATAAATGGATTTCTTACCTTTGCAGATATGGACTCCAAATGTTGTTACCATGTGGGAGGCCTTCTTGACAGTGCTGCAATATGGGTTGTTGCTGATACATGCATATGCTCAAGACAAGCGTTGGCCCTACTTCTCCCTTCCTCTGTATGGTTTTTTCTTTTTATATTCATTTTTATGTATCGGGTGTTGGTGTCTGTGCAGTTAAGTGTTAAAATATTTGTTTTTGCAAGTAAGAATGCCTTTAACAGTTGTTTCTGATGTTTTTTGTATGTCTCAGAGCAAGAACTGAGAGGCCAGATGACTGGGTGCCAGCAGAGGCTGCTTCATGTGGACAGGACAACAGGATTCATAATGATTACTTTGAGATACTTCAAGTTGATGAAGATGAAGATGAAGATAAAAACATTGTCGATATTTTCTCCATCCATTCAAAAATTGGGGCAGGTAGGCTTCTGATATGCCTAAAAACTTGAGGTGATGATGTATAGTGTATGTATATGGAAGCAGTTTCTTTGTTGGCAGTATTCTATTAACCATTCCTGCTTTGATAAGAAATAAATTTCTAGATGAAGAGAATCTGCTAGGGGATCAGGATTCAGAAGAGACTAAACAAAAAGTTGGAAAAGGGTTAACGAAGAAATAAAGAACCCAAAGAAATTGGAAAGTAGAAATAGATAGAGAATTTTTCGGAGAGGAAAAACGAAATGAAATTCTGATCAAAGCAGAGCATTCCCTAGTAGCAGCACACGTCCTACATGGCAAATCAACGTTTTAGTTGCCTTCTTTTCAGAACAAATTAGGAAGCTCTTAACAAATGTGGCTAATAATCCTAGAGCTGGGACTTGCACTTTATTTTCAATAATCGAAGTAAAGCAATCTCCTGATCTCGTCTCACTGGTTTATGGAAGAGTCCCGAAATTGAGTCATTGTTTTCCTATAGCTGTGCAGGCAATTTTGCTTTGACAGTTTCCAGAATCTGACAATGATGCCTTGGGTCCTCATTGACACCAGATGAGAAAGCAACTATAGTATAAGAATTTCATTGCAGACACTCAACCAGGGACTGTAGAGAAAAATAGAATTGAACTTGGATGTAAGAAAAGATAACGAATAAGAGAGAGAAATTGGCTTTCCAAATTATAAAGAACAAGCCACAGGCATATTGAGTTACCAAAACCTTCCTGTTAAACAAGTCACTTGATTTATTAGTACTTAATATGGCATTGGGTGACAATTTTACACATATGCCCCCAAGTATTCTTCCATCTGCGTAGCTTATAATGTGGATTTTAAACTGATACAAACAAAACTATTCTTTCTACTCCTTCCAACATGCTTTGCCGAAAGCTCGAAAGGGCCAAAAACAGGCATGGTTGTGCCATTCTAAACAGTCCACTAGAGGGCACTTCGTCTGGCTTAAGATCGCCAGTGATAACAGGTGGACTTATTGCGAATGGACATGGACCGGTGTGTAAAAGAGCAAGCAAAAGAAGCATACTTAATTTCAATGATTCGTCTCATCCTTCTATGCGCCCTCTGGGAAAATAATGTTGTGCGTTTTTCTTGCCTTAAATATGGTAGAAACTTGGTAATGTGTTGTATACAGAACTTGGATATAGTCACTCTTGAAATTGTACCATTCTTCATACTTTTGGAAAGTAATATCCCAATTATTGGTGACCTTTTTTTATAGATGAGTTTTGTAAATTACATGTTAATGAATGCTCAGGAAGTGTTGGACCTGCATCCGAAACTAAGATTTTTTGCTTTTTAAATAGGAAAACGACCAAAAGAGTGCTGTACTCGTGTTTAAGAATCTTCAAAAAGTGTGTGCTTCACACATATCTGACATGGATGTGTCATGTATTCTTAGAAGTTTCCATGCCTCTTTGGTTTGGACAAGTATGAATTGGTTGCAACTCCAGCCACTCCAATACTGGCATTTTGAAGATGTATGTATATTGAAAGTCTAAAATATAGTGTAAGAGAAGGGCAATGGAGAAGGCTCAATTTATGGCCACTACTGTACTGTCTAGAAAAATTTAATGGACAGAAGTTTTGGAAAGCTTACTTTTGTGTGGTCAACTACTGCAGCTACACTAATATATTAGAGAATCGAAAAAGAGAGGTTGTATAGTTGAAATGTCACGGCTTCAGTTATCCTGTGATACACTATACTTTATTGTTTTATGTTTCTCTGGTTTTCCTCTATAAGTTTTAATCTACTATCTCTTTTTCAAAGTCTAAATGCAGGTACTGTTTATCAAAATTTTCCTGGTAGTGATGTAGCTGAATGTTCCAATGAAGATGTCAACAAAAAGATCACTTTTGAAGAATTTCATGTGCTCAC
>CM042187.1:1121185-1147443 GCA_023539305.1 Ilex asprella | reverse complement strand
ATGCGTTCATGGTACGGTATTGAATGGTTTTGTGTTGAATTCTTTTCATTTTATCCCATAGCAGTTGAAAAGCTACAACTAGTAATTACTTTGTGCAGGGCATACTTTTATCTCTCTACCCCATGATGGGGAAAAGATTTAGTGTCAAGACTCATGCTTGTTGAATGACATCTCTCTCTCAACTTTATGGTTTCTCAGTTTCTGTGTGCGATTTTATGGTTTCTGTTATATCCTCTAAGCAGTAGCATAATAGCATTAGTTTTCTAGAATATAGTTTCGTATATCTGATTATTCGTGGCGGCTTAGTGTGGTGCATGGAATTTGCACCATCCTCCTACCTCCCCTATGTGTTAGTAGACTAATTTTTTTTAAAAGGACAAATTTGGAGGGGTTCAATAAAAAAGGTGTTAGTGCTTATCTGATTTAGAAATTTTTTAACATTGCAGTAGTTAGTAAAACTGGTGCGAGTGTTTCCATATCGACCACATGAGAGAATGTTATTGGCGGAAACTAATACTTTTTCCATTAAGTGGTTAAAAACTATGATCATTAGGGAAGTTGGGAGGGAAGACTTCTTAAGCCCTCTTCCTAATTTGGTTGTCTATACTACAGATATAAATTGGCAAACCCATCCTCTCCCTTCTCCCAAAGACATGTGCAGGCAGCACATCTGGTATTAGTATTTGGAGAAACTTGGAAAGTGGAAACTATTATTTACTTCTTAATATACAAAGGGCTGCCTAAGATAATCCAGGCTCCTTTTTTGGCATTCTTAATCGTAGCATCGTAAAATCATCCAATGGGAAAATGAAACTTGATCAGTCTTTGTTTGAGATTTTAGTCCTTCACCTGTTACAGACTTTTGCCTTTTGTTGGTCTGGATTTGAATTTCCATAACAACGCAATACCTTCGTGTTCAGTAAATTTTAGCCGAGTCTTGTCACCAAGAACATGTAGAAACTTGGGTCTTCTTTTAAAAGCATTTATATCTCAGTTATCCAAATAAAGATTAGAGATTGTGTTTCTAGTAGTTGCATTTTGTTGTGTCATGACTAACTTCTTTTCCTTCAAATAGTTGGAAAAGACAGAATCAAGAAAATTCAACAGTATTTACCTGCAGTTTGCACTAGCTTTCTGGCAGTTACTCCTTGCACCATGGAGACTTCTGTTTGCTTTTGTACCTCCCTATCAGATTGCTCATGGGTGGATTGCCTTCGTTTGCTCTCTCCTTTTCATAAGTGGGATAGCTTACATTGTAACAATGCTCACAGATCTGATAAGCTGTGTTACAGGTTCCGTAAACTGAAGATTAAGTGCTTTCTAGAGTTTTATCTTTAACAAACCTAGGTATTATATTTACATGCTCTATTGTCCTGCAGGAATTAATTCTTATGTCATAGCATTTACGGCATTGGCCAGTGGTACCTCGTGGCCAGATTTAGTGGCAAGTAAGATTGCTGCGGAACGTCAGATAACAGCGGATTCCGCCATCGCAAACATCACTTGCAGGTTCCTTCCAAAACTGTTCTATTTGGCTTTTCTTGTCTTAAATATAATATGTTTTAAGTATTGTTTTTTATTTTTAGTTTATTTTGATATGTTCAAGAGCCTTGTTGAGTGTTATTCTGTCCAATTTTTGCTCAATGAAGATACAAACTAGCAAATTTGGCTTTTCCCGTAAAGCTTGAGTGGAATGTTTAGGTGGGAATTCATGATATTAGTTGTTGTCAAGTGAAAACATCCTGATCGACCTCTTTTTTACCCTTTTTATAGTATCACAACTCATAGAATAAGTCTTTGTTAAATAACTCCGATGAAAAGAAAAAAGATGAAAAGAAAAAAGAAGACGCTAAGAGACTTCCTGGCCCAACCCTAGACACTCTAAGATCCTTCTTCAAACCAGCTCCCATTTCAAGTCAAGAGATAGATAAATCTCCTGGTCACTCTAACACATCCTATTGCACTAATTGGGGACATTTGTAGTGATTGAGGGGGTCGAAGATCAAGAATTGAATTATTTATACCAAGCATTCTTTTTACGACTAGATCTAATCTCCTGGTCCCTGTGGAAAGGAAAAAGAATTTCACGCTCTTCGAAGGGAGGATTAGGAAAATCCTATTGATTGGAGCTTTCTCTAGACCTCCCAGAAAATCATGGAAAAAACGGCTCAAATGGTACGATCTATCCGTCACCCTAGAATGAAAGGAGTGATCTCGTAGTTCTTGGTCTGTGAAGATGTGTTGTTAGGTGTCCATTTGATTTTCCCATTGAAGCCAAACAATAACTGAACTTTGAGAGACCTATATTATCCTTAATATTCTCTTGTAAATTTTATATAACCGCCATCTCAAATTTATGAATCGCACTCTTGGTATTTTAATGCTTTGCAAGGGCAAGAAATATGTTTATTGTATAGAAATAGAGAGTATTTTCTTAAAAATCCTATAACTGATATCCTCCTTGTGTTTTTTCTGTAGCAATTCAGTGAACATATATGTGGGAATTGGGATTCCATGGTTGATCGACACATTATACAACTTTATTGCATATAAAGAACCACTAAGGATAGAGAATGCTGAAGGGCTCAGTTTTTCTTTGCTTGTTTTCTTCTCTACTTCTGTAGGCTGTATTGCTGTTCTGGTACTTCGACGTCTTACATTAGGTGCGGAGCTTGGAGGGCCAAGACTTTGGGCCTGGGTTACCTCTGTGTACTTTATGTTGCTTTGGCTTATTTTTGTTGTATTGTCCTCCCTCCGATTTTCTGGCATCATATGAGAGTCCCCCCCCCCTTCCCATTGATTATATATATTTAATTTCACCCCAAATCTTCCGCTCTCTTGATTATTGATTACATTTTCTACTCATCATGTACAACTGTAATATCCAGCATGAACACCAGAATTTTTGCACGAAAAAATAAGCAGGAAAGTACAAATATTGCTTTCTTCCTATCATTTATGGTGTGTATGTTATCAGGGGCATTGGGCATTGGGTTATGGTGTGTATGTTATTGTGCTCCCCTCTTTTTTTTTGAGGACAAACATTTGATAATGCAAGAGGAAGCTTTGTTTGGTATAAAGCTTCACGATAGGAAAACAAATTAATTTTTTTTTTCTCTTTTTTTTTAGTCTAACGGTCAGGAGTATTTAAACTAGTTTCTGTGTATTTTGATTAATCTCTTTATTAGTTTAGTTAAAGACAAGTTGTCAATGTAATTTTTTTCCTCTTTTTTTTTTAGTCCAACGGTCAAGAGTATTTAAACTAGTTTCTGTGTATCTTGATTAATCTCTTTATTAGTTTAGTTAAAGACAGGTCGTCAATGTAAGGACTAGGGTATTCAAGATAAATAAATTCATCATGATTTGATTTTAAGGAGTTACTAAGATTTAAACACACAATATTTAAATTTAT
The DNA here is from genome assembly GCA_023539305.1 of Ilex asprella. NCBI lineage: Eukaryota > Viridiplantae > Streptophyta > Magnoliopsida > Aquifoliales > Aquifoliaceae > Ilex > Ilex asprella. The sequence continues at coordinate 1,144,031 of CM042187.1, read as the reverse complement.
AGTTTGTTCTAATTACGATTTGAGGTTAATTTCTTTCTTTTTTTCGTAATTCTTAAAACAAACATGATAGTCTGAATGAGACTAGATGGTGTGGTTTTAAAGAAAAAATATTCATTGTAACAGTAATATTATATGATAATATTGACTTAATATCATAATTTATTATATACAAATAAATAAGAAAATGAATTTCACAAAAGTCAATAACTACCCATCCATATAAACAGATAATTACCCTCGTTTTTTTTTTTTTTCATGTAAGTCAATAACTTCTCAAATAAGATTCACTTTGCCTATTTAAAATTTTATCATTAAAACTAATATCATATCATTAAAGCTAATACCACCGTTATATTGAATATTATCTCAGTTTTGTGACCAAGACGACGTGACAAAAACAATGGAATTGGTCAAAAATTGAAAGCCAATTTTCATCCTGTAAACGGAACAAGGTAATCAACATAATTACTAATCCTTTCTTAACCATCCAGTCCCAACAACTAAAAGATATATTAATCTTTTTTTTGGAACAAGTAACAGATGTATAACACTCATTCGCACGGGCATCCTCATGGATGAAACAAAGCTTCCATATTCAGTACTTATTTTGACAGTGAACAAAAGTCCATTGACGAATCACTCACTTACGGACAGATCTACTCCAACATCTACAAGATACCAAGCTGAAAAATCAGAAACACATGAAGGAAACCTTCTTTCCAGTACGGAATTTTCATTTCTCTTCCGATGAAATTTCCTTCTCAAGCAATGGCACTGGTACACGCAGTGACTGGAGCAGCATTTTGTTTTGCAGCACTGTATTTCTTGGTGATGAATCTGATAAACAGAGACGTAAGGTATTAGAGCATCAGTTCCAGTAGCAAGAGACACGAGCCAGAAGACTGGTTTTACTGTGCAATTGGGCTGACATCAGTAGTGTTTTATGGGTGATGAAAGTGTAATGTGGTCTGTTAAGTTACCTGAAGAAATCCCTCCACAACAACTCATACATCAACCAGTTCATTCCAGTATCAGATGGATCACTACCACCATCTTTTGGCTTTGAGGAAGCAGAAATTATCCTGCAGATCATGCTAAGTGAGATCTTATTGGACAACCTCAAACTTTGAACATAGTTCCTGGACTAAAACCAAACACATTGATAATGCCATACCTGGAAGTAGACTTCTTCAGTTCATCAAACATGGAACGAGGAGAGAGGCATCCCATAGCAAGCCATGGAGAGATTTTGCACGAGAAGTTTGCACCATATATGCTATCATTGCTGCCATCCTTGGTACCCTTATGTGGCTGTGCTTGGCATTCAGCTGCAAATTTTCTAAGCCTCTGCAAGGCTTCAGTCTCCCCTCCCACAAGGGAAGCATTAGCAGCCGGTCTACCCTCCTACATGAAAGTAGATGACCATAGTGTTACCGTGTTCAAAGAACACGAAAACTTGACAACTTGTTTTAAGCTAATGTCATTGAGACACTGTTGAAAACCAATGTTAGCAAGCAAAGTTTGCTAATTCTGCATACAACATATACATAAGGATGCAGGTAGAAGCAGTGTAAGAATGAAATTGAAGAAATGCTACAGTGGCTGCATATTTTTTTATTTTGGGAGAATTACACCAAAAAACCTGAGGTTTGTCACTTAACCTCCTGATATTTGAAATATTACATACAGATCCCTTAAGGCTTGTACACGCGTAACAGTTAGACATTTGCCGTTAATGTCGGTAAGAATATCTATTAGTAAATTATACCTAAACCCTCTGAAGTTTGTATACATGTAATATTTAGACTCCTCAAGCTTAAAATATTATACTTAGATAAAAAATATTTCAATCAAAGATAGAATATCAAATATTTTAAATTTTATAACCAAAATACATGTTTTATTATGTCATTTATTAAAATAAAATCAAAAATAAAAATTCAATTTAAAAAAAAAATCATAATTAATATATAATTATACTATCTATTAAACGACCAAATTACTCCAATTAAAGATAGAAAATATTGTGTTCATTACACTTTGACTTCTAATTTATTTTTTTATTTTTTTTCAAGAGATAATATAATTGTATACTAATTATATTTTTTTTAAGAAAAAATTAAATTTTGTTCTTTGATCTTATATCAATAAATTATATAATAGAACATGAATTTTGATTGTAAAATTTAAAATATTTGATATTCTATCTTCTATTGAAATTTTTTTTTGTCTAAATATAACATTTTAAATTTAAGAGGTTTAAGTATTAGAGCAACTCCAAGGGGAGTGGCATCAAGGGTGACAACCCCATAACTGCCAAAATGCCATCACAAATTCAAAATTTTTCACTCCAATTAGGGTGGCATCAAGGATTGAAAAATGACATCAAGAGTTTTGGGGTGACAATTTTGGCAACTCTGAAGAGAGAAAGAGAGAGGTTGCAAAAAACCGTTGGGGTCTACTGTTCCCTCTCAATGGCTCCATTTAACTAAAAAATTCTATAAAAGTAGAAAGAGAGGAAAAGGGGAAGGAGGCTTGCCATGAAAATCCCTTGCTGGAAAAGCTTCTGCTCCCTAAAAATCACTTGTCATTGTCGTTGTAAGTTGCCACGAAGAAGGGGAAGGCGAAGGGGAAGGAGGCACATAGGAAAGGGAAAACGAAAGGGAAACGGAAAAAGGCGTCCTAGGTGATTTTATTTAGGGTGATTTTGTCTAGGGGAAAGGGAAGGGGAAGGGGAAGGGGATGGAGAATGAGGCGTTTTATTTGGGGGTGGGGGAGGAGGGAAGGGAAAGGGAAAGGAGGCGTTATAATTTGTTTTAATAAAGGGTGATTTTATTTATTTTTTAAGTGATTATTTTATCTTACCTTTAAATTTATTATAATTTTTTTTTGTAGATAGATTCGGAATTTGACAATTCTTTCACTGATTTGTTTTTGAACGACACTGATTTATATAATGATGTTATGCAAACCAATCCCACAGTATTGGCGCCAAGAGTGAGAAAATTGCAAAGGACAAAGAACTTCTTTGTAGAAGAAGATAAATTAATTGTGTTTGCGTGACTTAACACGAGTAAAGATGCAATAACTGGGAATGAACAACAAGGTAGTGTTTTCTGACAAAGAATATCGAAATACTTAGAACTTCATAGAGGTAATCAAGAAAAGCGTTCACAAGCTTTTATTAAAAGCCGCTGGACTGATATAAATGTAAAATGTGACAAATTTGTCGGTTTTTATAGTCAAATTGAAAGACTGTGACAAAATAGACACACCGAGTAAAATAATGTAATGATTGATTTTTTTAGGTAGACATTACTATGATTTGATATTTGAACTATTGACTGAATGATTTCATATGTTTTTCAGGATGATGAAGCAAAAGAAATAATTGCTAAGATCATTGGAAGACCATTTCAATACGAGCATTGTTGAAATATATTGAAAATGGAGCGAAAATTGACTGATAAACTCACCAACAATAAGAGAGCAAAAACTCATTCAACTGGTAGTCCTGCTGAATCAAATCATGTTGAATCTTGCTATTCAACTCCATATTTAGGGGATGACACTGAACTCTCGTCCACTCCCAACCTCGATGGGCCATTGGGCAAAAAGGCTTCGAAGAAACAATTTAAAAACAAAGAGAAGCAAACCGGTGTTCAACTATCAGTAGATCATTACCACTGGAATCAAAGAATGGAAGTGAAACCACAAAAAGTTGAGCGACACGACAAAATTTATGCTCAACAGGAGACAACATTGGAACAACATTGTAGACAATTAGAAATTGAAGAAAGGCAGGTGTAAGAAATTGAAAAGCAGAATGAAATGAAAATATAAAAATTGACACTACTGGCATGAACCCAATTTTTGAAACATATTGAAATAACTTGAAGATAGAGATTATGAAAAATCGGGGTTTTAATTTTTAGTCGTTATTTATTATGTTGCTATTATTTTTTAATTTTTAGTAATTATTTATTATGTTATTATTATTTATGAAAAACTATGAATTAAGTTTTAATTCTAGTGTATAAGTTCAATTATATTTTTTAATAATATAATTAAAAAATGACACCCTATTTTGACACCTGTCATTAGAACAGATTTATGTTCAGGGATGTTAAAACACTGTTCAACGTTACAAATAAGTGATTTGACACCCCAAAATGGCAACTCCCTTTGAAATTGCTCTTATATACCTATAAATTTTAAGGGGTCTAAATATAATTTACTAACGGATATTACTGGTAATGTCAGGGGGGCTGTGTGTAATATATCAAATGTTAGGGGATCTAAGTGATTAAGTAACAAAACTCAAGAGATCTAAGTGTAATTCTCCCTATTATTTTTAGCACTTTCGCCTTCATCTCAATACAAGAACCACATCTGAAGAAGGTGCACTAAATAGCTTTCCCTTTCTTCTCTCTTTCAAAGTGTCAACTGAAGGAATTGAACTCATTGAACAGAACCTTTCTGCTGAATCCAAACCCAACATATAGATTCATTTATAGGCACCCACAATCCTGTCTATAAATCCCCCTCTCCATTATGTATGTAGAGCAATGACAACACACAAATGAATTCAATCAAGTGACGATCAACACACCGTCAGATAGCAATAGCTTTCAAACCTGTGAATCCATCGAAAGATGCAATAATAAAGTTTGTATTTTGACATCATGAGAATGCTAATGGCATAATTCATTGATTTGGCAAAGTTCTCATGCCAACCTTTGAAACATTACGCCAAAGGTCCCTTGTTTTTCCTATCCCTCATTACAATGTGCAATTTTTATGCTCAAACATATGTTAACAGCTAGTTTATTTACTCATTTTACAATACAAAAACATTAAACAATTTACTACTTTGTCTTCTGTTTCTAAGGAAGCTACAACTAAAGCATCGCATTAATCAAATGCACAATAGATCAAACCAATCCCATACCTGACCCATTGTTGCACTAGGATTCAGACCCAAATCCACCAAAGATGGAATCTCTCCAGCCTCCAAATCCCCTCTTGCAGGCAACCCTCTCAATTGGTCCAATGCCTCGATTGTCTTCCTAATCTCCAAACCATGCACTTTTTCCCTAAACCCACCATAATTGGTGGGCATTTCTTCCAATTTAAAGGGCAAATCATCAACATGATACAATGTACTCCCCCAAAAATACTTCACTTCCACACCCTCATCCTTCATCACTGCCTCAATCTTGTCCTCCGCCTTTACCTCATCGTGTGAAACTTCTCTGTGAGCATACACCGCATCAGCCCCAATTTCCCTGGCCAATTCAACCAAAACCGTCTCTGGCTTCCCAATTCTGACCACAAGATCGGACCCTCTCGACTGTAAATTCTTTCTAAGGTCAGAAACAGATTCAATCAAGAATGTAGCACGGTACGGCCCGGTTTTATCGAACCCGGAAGACGATTTTCCATAGTCTCTTGGGTCAAAACAGTACACAGGCAAAACTGACATGGATTCGTTATTGGCTGAATTGAGGGTCTCATTGTCATGGATTCGAAGATCGTTTCGGAACCAAACGATGGAAGCTCTGCGAAGTCCAGCGGCATTTGAAGGGTCTGAAGGGCGACGAGGGTTCAAAGTGAGGGAATCTTGTAGAGGGTTTGAGAAGACGGTGGATTTGAAGAATGGTTTTGTAGGAGATAGAGAGGCGTACAGAGAGAGGTGAGAGAGGGATGAGATTTGTGAGGGGATCTTGACTTTGTTTGGGTGAGAGGCAAGAAGGGAAGAGATTTTGGGTGGGCTGAGGAAGAAGGTGGGAAGGATTGTAGAGAGAGAAAGTGAGATTGAGGCCGAACTGGCTAGAATCTGGGAGGGTACAGTGGCCACCTGGTTTTGGTCTTCTGTTGGTGTTTGGGTTTCTGGCTTCTCTTGGGTCAGAGATTTGGGATCCATTTCCTAGCGTCTTTGGAGAGAGATGGCGGTGGGTTGTAGAAGATAGTGATAAGCTCTTATATCTTCTCCTCCTCTGGTTTGGTTTGCTACCTCTTTTGGTTGGGTGGTTGGGTTTGGTGGCATTCCTAAAGCCTTGTGTGGTTCATGTGTTGTCCTTTCCACCAACCTTCGAAAGTTCATACGTTGATTCTAGTTTGGGGGTGGGCGGGTGGGTGTGTTAGAAATTTCTTCTTTGCGGTTGTTGGATGCAAATTACATACCCGATTAGAATGTTTACAAAAAGAAACAATTTAAAAGGCTAAAAATTAAGTTTTTAATCTCAGTGCATCTTTGACTTTGACCATCATTACTCAGATTATATTTCAAATTTAAATTTAAGTTTAAATAAAAAAAACAAAAACCATTTCCAATTGTTTAATCAAAATTATATCAAAATAAGAAAAAATTAATTCTTGACCAAAAAATGAGGGACAATCACATTCTCAATCCAAATTTTCAATGCTAAAATATGTAACCCAAGTCTAGCACACCATAGCGTCAACCACACAGATAACATCTTGAATTTAAGTAATAATAAAAACGAAACTGCAAAGTCAGACTTGATGTTGTGAAGGAAAGAGTTTAAAAAAGAGCTCATGAGCCAATATAAAAATTTAGGATAAAAAAGAGTTCGTGAGCCAATATAAAAATTTAGGAAAAAAAAAAGTAATACTTTTTAAATTTAAAATGCTGATATAATGATATAACTGCAATAGAACCATTGAATCAATATCAAATTTTAATGTTTGATGGCTCCTACAATCAATACAAAGATCATAATAAATTAGATTTCAATAATATTGCTAAAAAAAAACCTCGAGTAAAAGTTAATTTTAACCAGTAAAGATGGTCAGCCTTACCTAAAACTGATAAAAAATAAGTACACTCAGACCCTATAATTCATCACTAAATTTCACTAATGCCCGCAGATATCAGAAATTAAATCACCGTACCTCAATAAGAGGTATTATATTTAAAAATAATTTTTCAGTAACATAGTTAATACCTCAAGAATGTGGTCGATGATCTTAATTATGTATCATAACACATTGTCTTAGCTTAAATAACTTTTTTTGACCAAATTGAGAAAAAAATTAATCAGAGTTGTACGTGAACTGCTCAGCCGAGGTACCAAAACAAAAAAACAAACCGTACAAAATCTGCCTCTAGTAATGGACATTTTAAATGAAGTGAAAATATTTAGTATACAAAACTCTCTTGCACTGAACTAGCTACCTCTTTCAAAAAGCATTACATTGTTGCAGTTGTTTTGGAAGACAAAAGCATGGTTTTCTGCATATATCAACCTAAATGTGACCACATTCTTAAATGCTCACCTTAGGAGTTAGGAATATGCAAAAAAAAAAAATCACTACTTGTCTAAAGAAAGTTGGAAATTCTAACAGAAACAAGCTGTACGTAGAACCTGGGAAGAGAAGAGAAGAGATGAGGAACCATTGTTGGAGAAGGGGAGCACGTGCAAAGGGTATGGCGTTCTGAGAACGCCAAGATGATTTGCACGTGCCCTGCTTCTCCAACAAGGAGTTACCCTCCCACTAAATCCACATACTTGCAGATGGTGACTGTAATTCAGTTCATATTGGTAGAAGGGAAGGAACTGATCATGTATTTATAGGTGCAACGAGTGTGGAAAGAAGAAGAGGCAATCGAGTAGAGTTCATAAAGTGTTGAAAGTACTGAAAGTAAAATGCTCTGCCATGATCATCCTTCCTCCTTGTACACCCAGAAATTCAAATGAGAGAGAGAGAGAAGAGGGGGGGGGGGAATTGGGTAATTGTCGACCTTACCTTGGCAAAAGTCACTTTGTTCCTTTCAGGATTCAATGCCAGCAGAGACACAAGCACAAGAATCCGAAACCTACACAAATGGTAAAACCCATACAGCACAACCTCCTTGCTCATAGTTTTCCTTCCAATTTAGCAATCTTGGCCCTTGGATCATGAATCCATCAACTGTGATGATGGGTCCTACAAGAATGTACGGCTCTTAGATCACGAGAAGGGTGGAGACACACAGAGATGAACTTTGATAGTGTAACAGAGAAAGTGAGAATAACGTAAGAGAGTTTATGACTTTGCGTGTTGGGTCCAAGTTTTTGATTATTTTGCGTGCGTCTGTATATGAGAGAGAGTGAGTGAGTGAGAGAGAGAGAGAGCACTCACTAGGTAGACATGATTCCCCTATATGTACTTGCCTTGAGCTTTTCCACAAAGCTTTTATGGCGGTTTTAGGATTTGGATCAGGAGTGAGTTTTCTTAAAGAGAGAGTGAGTGGGCAATAACTTTTCAGTGAGCCGAGTACAATGAGCATTGGTCTTATAAGCACCCATTGGGACTACAAAACTTGGGATTGATCCGATTTAAATGAAAAAAAAATTTAAGTTGTTTCGATCGATTATTTCAATTAGGTAGAGCTCTATGACTAAGTGCTGTCATCCACACACTGAGTGATTTATTGGCTAAAAACATTGAAGAAAAAAGTAAATTGAAGAGATCTAAATCCAAACCTTCTATGCTTAGCATGTTAGTATGTGTTACCCATCACCTTATGTCAGTTCATTTATTGTTTATCTTTGACATTTGTATTGGGATTCAATTGGAGAAGAGGTAAGAAAAAAGCAGTCATGTAGGCCTAATGTGTTGCAAGAAGTGATGATAACTTCAAAATATCAATTTAGTACAGGAACAATAAAGGAGCATTTCCCATTTTTTTGGCAAGCACTTATGAACCAATCTGACAAAACAAGGGAGTCTGCGAGGTACATGGAGAGAGAGAGAGAGAGAGAGAGAAGATGAAGCTGGTGTCATTGGTGATCAAATCACATATTTCTGTCTTGTGGAAGAAGAACATAGATTCTGAATGAAGTCATCATAAAATCTAGAGAGGCATAAATAGTGGCGTGTGAACCTGCACAACCTGTGACAAGGTAGTAAATGCTTTTATTTGGCTGTTCAAACGCTCTCAAAATCCCATCATGCCTTTAAGAACAGAACCATAAATTCCACGACAATTGATGCATTGTTTGACTTGCCGCAGATGAAAGGAACAGCAACAAAACAATAGGTGATGGTTGGTGTATGAGAGAAAATGGTATAAAACCACTTTGTTTACAGAAATCAAAATATCACAGTACTCTTTATCTCTATTAGGTGTGTTGATTTTGTACATGTTTTAATAAATAAGAAAAAAAAGAGAAATTAAATATCATGACATATGTGATTTAAATGGTCGACTCCACCTCAAAGCAGTTTTTTTCTTTATTTGTTAAACAAAAATTATTTTGGGTTTGTAAAGTGAACCTAAAACTAATGGGTTTTTAGTCCAATAGTATTTTTTATTATGTGAAAATTTTGTATCCTTGAGGTAAAGTAAAAGTTCAAGAAGTTCAAGTCCCTTTTCTCCTTCTCTCTCCCAAATTTTTTTTTTTTTTTAAAAAGTGAATCTAAAAGATCAGACCATAGTAACCCACTCTATTGAGCCCAATCTAAGACCTGATAGAGTGGGCTTGGTACCGGATCGGCCCAAGAAGTTAGATATCATTTGAGGCCTATCCCCACCGTTTTTCCTTGAAATCACTGCGAAGATCAATATCAGAGAGTGATCAAATGTTTTCTGACCTTCACTTAAACCCTAAATACTCAACTATTGTCAGATGTCGAATCTGTAAACTCTCAAGTTTTTATATTACCTTTGTCTTTTTTCTTTTTTGTGGAAAAGGATGTAACTTTACAAATATATATATTTACATAGTTGATATAGTCAAGAGGATTAGAGAAAGAGAGTTAATTTCAATTTTTGTTTATATTTTTTACTTTATTTTTATCATAGAGAGAGAGAATCGGTAGGATAAATATGAGTTAATTTTTGAATACTTTTTTATTTTTTTTAGTTTTTGATTTTTAAATTTCTAATGTTATAGATTAGATTTTGACCCAAATTTAGGAATTGTTGTTTTAAAATTAGGAAGGTTTCCTAATTTTATTTTGTTGTTAGGGGTATAATGGACTTTTAGCCTAATAAGTGTTAAAAAGTGTACATGCTTCTAACAAATTCATAATTTAATGTTAAAAGACCCCAGAAAAAGGCCTGATTTCACAATCCTTATCAGGGCCTGCCCAATATTTTATGCCTATACGTGAGTTTTTTGGGTATAACTATATTTTTTAAAACTTATTTGAGAGAACGTGTTCTAGCTCTGTGTACTTTTTTAGAAGCAGAAATAGCTATTTCAGGTGACAACCCACATGAATTCGTAAGGTATGAGACCATGAATGAATCTTTACTGGATGTGCTTTCAGATGTGATTGGGTTGAAAGCAGTTTCTATATCAGCCCAAGTGAGTCTGCGAGATTAGAGACGATGAAATGTCGTAAATTTATAGACCCTTTGAACGAGATGGAACAGTTGATTTTTGTGAAGAAAAGAGAGTGGGTGTGTTGAATCAATTGCAATACTCTTGATTGGGAAGAGTTTGCTACAATGAAAAATAGAAAGCATTGCTAAGGATGGCAGTGATACTGACAGCGTTCTTGCTTAATTTGCCTGGTATCTCTACTCTGCAGCCCTAGATACATTTGAATGTTACAGCCATACATCATATAGAGTGTTTTGGACCTGCATTCCTCAAAGGATCTTGCACCAAGCACAAAATCGCGAAGATGTTACTCTCATGGGGACTAAATCGGGATGATGGTAAAAACAACATTGTTTCTGGCTTTGACCCCCTCAGCTAATGGCGGCACCAAAAAGAGTGGCAAACCCCAATTTCTGTCATCTATTATAGAGATTTGGAGTTAAGATAACAATGCAACGGAGAATTCTATCATTTACAGAAGAACACTGAACGCCAAACGTATTTTTCTCTTTCTTTTGACCAGAAAAGACAGTCTTCAACAGTAGGAAAAAAAAAAAACAGGTGCATTTTCAGGACAGACAAATGATGTAGATCCAAGAGTAGCACTTGGAATGCATTGAACAAGTATTATATCCCTTCTTGTTGGAAAGTCATTACCACTTTACTAATTACTTCATATTTTTCATGGTTCTTAGAAAAGAAAGCAGAGATTACAAATAAAGGCTATGACAAGCCTCAATTTATGTATGAATCTTGTGTTGCTAGCATGCACGGCCAAAACTTCTTAGATGAAGATGGTCCTGAAGTTGGTGGCCAAACAGAGGTTCAAAGGGGGTATGATTATTTGGGCTAGGTAAAAGATTGCTGAAAGAATGGTACCAGAAGGAAATAGGAGCTGAAGATTGAGAAAGAAGAGTAATTGTTGTCTCAAGGATGTGCCTACGCTTTCTCAGCTACTCCATTTTTCTGAGGACTATAGGAGCCAGGTGTCTGGTGTTGTATACCAGTAGCAGAGAGAAAATTCTGCGAATGAGAGCCAGTATATTCCCCTCCACCATCAGTTCTCAATGGTTTTCCATTTCAAAGAAAGCAAATTTTCAACGTAAGGTTTAAATTTGCAGAAAACAGAAGCGACATCTGATTTGTTAACCAAAGTAAATAGCTCAACAAGGTCTTCAAAAGCAATGATGTTCTATATCTTGTGCCAGTCAATTCCGTGGTCCGCCGACTCACGTCGATGTCCACCTCCTCTAATTGAGCAAGGGCTGGCCGGCTCCATAGTAGAGCAAAAAAAAAAAAAAAAGCATGAGCGTTAAGCCCCACGTATAAAAAAAGCCCAAAATTTTAGAATTCAATAATAAAATATAGATCAATTCTTAGAAATTTAAGTCAACAAAATAAAATTTAAAATTTAGGTTCAAAAGTACAGTCTACCTCTCAATATACACATTTATTAAGAACGAAAAAAGTTTAGCATTTTGATAAAAAAAATATAATAAGCATTTCTCTCACTTTCACAAATAAAAATAAATCAAACACATTTTTTATTTCTCTGAAACTCGATTTTGTTCTCATTTAAACACAAAAATATCAACTAATTAAATTGTTCATTCTCATAAATGATCCAATAAAAACTAATTAATATCAAAATAAACTTTCAATAAAATTGTTATTAGAGAAAATAAAAAACAACAAAATAGTAGGTGAACATTGCATACATAAAGAAGTTAAAGATCATATAAAATAATTCAATAATAAGATAACAAGGAATTATAAATGTATATTGATAGTCGATCATGTAATATCACAATTTTCATGAAGAACATACAAAACAAATAAGAAGACATAAAAATAGCAATGAAACAATAGATTGTATTCCGAAAACTTCAGATCAAGTAAGAAATGAGAGAGACAAACAGATATACAAATCTATTTGCTAAAAATGTGTATTTAGTCATGATGGTCTATGCATATTTATAATTTTTATGGATTATACTATTAAATAGTTACATGCAGATAAAATAGATATTAAATAACACATATGTAATATTTAATACTAGTCATAACCCGTGCCTGAAGGCACGATAAATATAAAATTTTCGCATCCAAAAAATCAACCCCACTATATTAAATTTTTTCAAAATATATTTACTACAAATTAATCAAATATTAAATTATTAAATATATGATAGAAATGAGTTATGTGATATTTTTAGAGAAGAAATATATAAATGATTAAAATGTGATAGAAATTAGTGATGCGATCTGACTTTTGAGTATGACAAATAAATGATGGGTGACGTAAGTGATTGGTGATGGTTTTGAGAGAAAAATATGACTGGGATAAAATTCAAACACAATCCTGTTTTATTATATAGATATATTAGATGCCTAAATTACTATATATATGTGTGACATCACGTTGTAACATTGAACATTTTTATTATGAAAATACCTTGTAATAGTCCACACATTATTTTTTACCAATTAACAAAATGCATAAAATATAGAATAATACATATATTAACTTTAATCATTGCGTGTTATCCAATAATAAATTTGTCTTATTTAATCAGTTTCATGGACAAAAATTTGACAATGAGGGAAGAGCAGATATTACAATTATTGCAAGATGCACAAACATTTCAATCATTTGAATGAGAGCAGCCACAGTAGGGCCAGCTCTACTGCCTGAACACTAATATAGTTGCACAGTGGCCCTAAATTGGACCATTAAAATAGTCGTCTAGAGCACCAAAAATTTAGGACCCCAATTTAATTTTTAGCCCTTAGTTCAGTTTTATATTCTAATGCCTTTTCAATGGATCAATTTAAAGACCCAATATATTTTAGAAGTCTATATAAAGTCTTATAGAAAGTTCTAAAATGTAAAAATATTTTCACAAATTTATACAAAGTCTTTTAATAAATCTTAAATATAACAAAGTCTTCTAAAAAAAGTCTAAAAGTAACAACTTTTAGTTCTAAAAGTAGTAGTCTTTTTTAAATTCTTTTCACTATTTTCACTATTTTTTCCTCAACTCTCGCCACCTCTCTCCAACTGTTTGTCTCCTTTCCATTTTTATTGTCTTACTTTGGTCTTTGTCCTTATCTCTAATTTCTTGTTGTTTCTTTAATATTTATTCAATTTATTCATCGGTAAGTTCCTAATTTCACTCCTGATTTCACAATTGTACCCAATATTTTGTATGATCCTACTCGATCCCAAAATTACTAATAATCATTAAAAAAATATTATCTTTCTAAAATATTAAATAAGATTACATTTAAAATTCCCGCTTTAGGCCCTAATTTGTGTTAGGTCATCCTCAAATAGAGGTACGCCCCTAAACCAAACTTGAAATATGCACGCTACAAACTTGAAGCTATCAAGTATTGGGCATAAATCAGAATCGTGTGATTAAAAATGAACTCCCAATCACGTTTCCAATTCCGGATTTCCGCCTCTCTCAACTTGGCACAGGAAACCATTAGAATCACTAACTAGACTGTTAAAAATTTAAAGTAAATTTTTGGTAATTATTTATTTAAATATTTTATTTTTAAGGAATGTAATGAGAATTAATGTATTTGAAAATTTTAATAGCTATAACCTTATAGAACATGCTTCCACTTGGTATCTTTCTTGAGTCTTCTACCAATATTTAGAACCTTCACTTTTCTACCAATGCTCACCATTAAGTTAGAATTCTTGAATTTTTCAAATCTCCATCTACCTTGAGCTTTTAGACCATTTTCTAATAACCTATAAAAAGACCATTACCAACCCAAATCACCAAGCCACCAAAAATACAAATCACCAACAACAATTACTAATTTATTCTTACTTTCTCTCTTGTAAGTTTTTTTTCTCTTTTGTAAGCTTTTAATTGTAAGATGGTACCTTAAATTTTTCCATAATAATAAAGATATTTTTCTTCCCTCATTTTTTGGAGCTATATTCTAATTTCTTCAATTTCGATTGTAAGTTTTGGACTAATGAAAATTTATTTTTTACTATTCTAAAAAAATAATTTTCGAAATTTCTCTTTGCTCACACAGACTACGTCTAATAACACTAAACCATTCAGATTTTGACACCCCGCAAAAATACCTCCATTCAAATGAGAGTGTCTAAATGTAAAACCTTTCAATTGGAGGTTTTTCAAACATGGCAACTGCCAAGATTCTGACAAGTCAAAACTAACAGGAACTTCAACACACTAATACAGTGACAAGATAGCCATCCCAATGTAATGGGTCTTTCAGAAATTGCTCTAATCATCAATTATTGAACATTGCGTTTCAGAGCATACCTTATACACATTTCAACGAATTCGGATTGCACAATGACCATGCAAAATGAACTGAGTCTCATCTCATCTCGCATGACCATAACCATGTTAATGAATGCCTCAAAATTTGCATCACTCTTTTGCCAAAAGACGAGACTTCAGTGTTGAACCCAAAGAAGATACCTACAAGACCTGGAGACCACAGAGGTTCGAACTGCATATTGCATGTCAAGGAAACCCATAATATGAAAAACAACGTCATTTGGTAATTCGGTAATTCTATCCATCGATTTCTGGGTCTGTTTCACAGATATGATGGGTTCTTAAACCGTTCATTAAAAAAAAAAAAAATGGGCCCCTGACAATGCTAAGCACTTGTCCAATTTCTATTTTTGTTTGGTGCGCCAACCAAAAGTCCATTTGTTGATTGAAGGGTAAGGTGGGTATCAAGTTTGATATTATTAGTATTCTTGACAGATATCTTTTTAAACCAGGATTAAATCATTGGGTGACAACTAAGAAAGTTATAAGATACTTGTAAAGAACAAAAAATTGCATGCTTGTTTATAAAAGTGTTGATAGTCTTGAGGTCATTGGTTACTCAAATTCAGATTTTGCTAGGTATTAGGATGATTTAAAATTCACTTCAGGATATATTTTCATGTTAGTTGAAGAAGCAATAACATGGAAGAGTGTTAAACAAACTCTCACGGCTTCTTTCACTATGCAAATTGAATTTGTAACTTATTATGGAGCTATAACACAAGTTATATGGTTCAGGAATTTTATTTCAGGACTTATGACTGTTAATTCCATCTCTAGACTACTAACAATTTATTGTGATAATAGTGTAACTGTGTTCTTCTCAAACAATAACAAGCATTCTAGTGAATTTAAACATATAGAAATTAAATATCTTTTTACTAGGGATCTTGTGAAGAAATGTGACATTGTGATTGGACATATTAATACTTAATCAATGATTGATGATCCTTGAACCAAGGAATTGAAACATGTAACTTTTAAGAAATATGTTGACAACATGGATATTTTAAGCTCTTTTGATGTACTTGGTTAGTGGGAATTTATTTATGTGTTAAGAACTTTACTATTGATTTAATTCCATATGTGATATTTGATACTCATTATGGTTGAAATACATCTATTTGATGAATAATAAATATTTAGATGATTATCCTTATTGTTAGCACGATATTTTTGTTATGTTATATGTGTGCACATTTATGATACGTCAATTTATACAAAATCTTAAGGCTTGATGTATGTCTTAAGTATGACTGTTTTTGTCAATAGAGTATGTCTCTGATTACACAATTTGAGAAAATCTTGATTTTTAAGTTTGAAAACATACTAACTTATTGTTGAAGCTAATTGATTTATCTAACTTATTGTTGAAATATGTTGTTAATGAGAAATCATTTGGAGGACTAACAATGAAAATAACATGTTTATCATATCGTATATTGAGATATTATTTTCTTATTATAGTACCACATCTTGATCCATGTCAATATGATTATTATTTTTTGTAATCATGAATTGATCTTATATCAAATAATGATGTAAAGACCGTGATGGTTCGAAAATAGTAGTTTTATTGGACCAAGTCGTGTTTGAGATGTTGTCTTATGACCATATTATTCTTTGTTGTGGCTACATTGAGTTTTGTTTGATTAGCTCGAGAGTCGTTTTTCAAAAATATATATATAATTTTATTTTATTTTTTAAATAACTATAATTAATGTTGTCCAAGTGAGAGAATGTTCGAATTTTTTCTATGTTAGACTTCCATTAATTGATAGTTAATTTTTAGTTTGTAAAAAACGGGTTGAATTTATGGTCCAATTAGATGAACCAAATATTATTAAGTGACTTATTTTAATGGGGTTATCCACATCTTTTTAATTGATGTAGTTGAAGCGGTTAAGTGTAGATTTTAATCTAATTATGGTTCGTAATGAGAGAACTCATTAGATTTCATTATAAATAGCAAACTATGTCCCCTTTTTACTTCATAACCTTAATTTGACTTGTCTCATTGAGAGTCGTCTTTTGTTTTGAAGAAGGAGATGAATACCTTGCTCTTTCAAGAAAGAAATCAGGAGATCAAGTATCATAACTTATACAGATATGTTCTAAACCTATATAATTTAAATCTTGCAATTTAGATGTTCTAAATTTCATATACTAATCGTTAAAATTTTCTACTCATTAATCATTTAGGGTTGCTATATTAATTATTTAAGCATAATTTTTGCTAAAAGGTTGAAGAGGGAAACAATAATTTAACCGTGCTAAATTGTTTATCAAATTGGATTCTAAAAGTCAATTAAATTATGCATAGGAAGCCGTGTAATTGGTTACTTGGAGCAACAAGACTTCACTAAACAACCGGTCAATTTCAATGGACCGTTTGGCATCAAAAAGGCATATTCCTAATCAACGCAGTGACATTTTGACAATCATAAGGTATATTTTATTTTATCATTTTTGGACAAAATAATAAAAACCAACCATAGTTAACCTTGAATTGGAACACCATATCAGTCCAAATCCAAATACCATCTTTTTTAAGTGTTACTCAACCTCAACCTAAACAGAAGAACTAAATGGGTTTTGTCTAATCTTCCTTACTTGCCCATTTTCACTACCATTGCAATGCAATCCACCCCCACATTGCAGACCAACCTCAAAATTATCAATGAGAAACTCCTTCAAGCCAAATACTCACTAAGAATTCTAGCTTATCACCGCTCTGCACCACCTTTACAATGTTAGGCAACATAAACAAAACCTTCATGCTTATACCACTCAAACTTGTGAGCTTGTCAACAAGTGGGATAAGTATATCTTGGATATTCCATCCCTAAAAAATTTGGAAACAAACTTTAGATTACATGAGGGGGAGGGTTAGAATAACTGAGGGAAATTTTTTCTTCAGCGCAGTGTGAATCAAGAAAGAACTAACTCAAGAATATTTTTCTTAATTCCCTCATTTCTCATTGCATGTGATGGATCAGAAAATTCTATGTTATGAACAACAATAATGGCGTCTCCGTATTGATATCTCTTGTTGAAGTTATAGTATTGTTGGTGTGGTGTATGACTTCGGACCAATGAATACAACTATTACCAGAGCAAGAGATCACAATTGTGATTTAAAAGTTTCGAGTTATTTGTTTTATTATAAATTATTGAGTAGATGGTCTCACACAATTTTTCGTGATCATTGTATCATAAGGACAATATTGGGATTTATTTTTGTAATACATATTATCCTCGTGGTACAATGATACTACTCAATTATCCCCTCTCCAGTATTTTAGAAAATCTAAGTCAAAGTAATTAGAAGTATAAGGATCCGATGTACTAGAGTAATTTAGATGAGATGACGACACAGAAACCATCATAGATCAATTTTTCCTTCACATCTTGATCATGCTGAATTTTGCAATTAAGTGTCCTTTTTTTTTCATATGCAATGCAGTATTAGTACTATATCTAACGAATAACATCAGAGTTCGATCAATCTATACCCAAATAGAGAAACAAGTATTCAGACATGGGTAGTATTAAAATCAATCTACATTACAAGCAAGGAAAAAATGTCTGAAAAAACAATCGAATATACGGAAAGAAGCCTGAATAGAGCATTTATAAAAGGACAGAATACACGGATCTCTTTGCTTTGAGAAAGATTAACTCTTGACCTTCCATTTAATGAAATCAAGAGTAACCAACTGGACTACATTAATCATTCAAGCATAACTCTTGTTATAGTAATTAAGAGCAATGTTATGTATCACAAATCTCTATCCCAAAATTTTATTCCAAATCAAAATAGATCATTAAATCAGTGGGTCTCAATTAAAAAAATTGATGGACCCAGTCAATGGTCTCCCTTCCTTCATCTGGAACGGAAGTTTAGGATACATAATATTTTTCATTAATTATTTAAGCAATTGCTTATCAAATTGGAATTACTTAAAGTCAATTAAATTATGCATACGAAGCCGTGTAGTTGGTTATTTGGAGCAGCAAGTCTTCACTAAACAACCAGTCAATTTCAATGAACCGTTTGGCATAAAAAAGGCATATTCCAAATCAATGCAGTAACATTTTGACTTTTTTACTTTTTTCCGGAAAACAGGGGAAAATAAAACAGAGGAAAAGGTAAAGATGGGGCTGAGTTCATTCAAATCCTAGACAAAACCACCACAAATTACAAGCACATTATTTCCGTACATCAAAATGATCTTAGACTCACCCGATTAAGATGACGACACAAAACGGGTCCGATTGAACTCGCCACTCTTTCTCTCCCCAACTCCATTGACGCAATCGAACCCACATCCACACTGCGGACTCTCAACGAAACTATCAATCGGAAAACTAGCAGAAGCAATCCCGACGGAGAAATCGACCTCGTCCTCATCACGACTGACTTCCACGATGTTCAGCCAAAACAAGAGCACCTTAACCTGGACGCCCTTGAGGTTTGTGATCTTATCCTTGGACACAACCCCAGTAACCTTTGTCTTATACTTGAGGTCATATCCATCAATGTAGAATGAGCACGTTTGGTCAAAGTACACCGTGAATTCACCGGTGCTGGTGTCTAACTCGTAGCTCGTCACTCCCACGGGAAGAATGCCCACAGGGAAGCCGTACAGTTGTAGAGCTTCGTACACTGTCAGAGCGTCATCGCCGACGGCAGGTGTCGAGAAAAGGATTGGAGAGATGAGCAGGAGACACAGAATCACCGGCGAAGACATGGATGAATGATTTGCTGCACCTACGGCTACAATTAGTTGCAAGGACTTGGGAAGTGGGAATGGATATCCGGCTTAATATAGGGCAATTACCCAAGCGTATGGAGGTAGCACCAACAACCTAACCATGTGGACTGGTAGATGAAGGGAATGTAGTAGTAAACCGAGGTATACTTTAAATAATAACAGACACCAATCGTAAATGTCGGATTGTCTTTAAATTTTAACAATTTTTTGAGGTTTAAATTTTTTATTAATATTTTAGTTTCGACGTAAATAATAGTTACATCGCTTCAATAAGAACAATGTTATATATATTAAATTTGTATCTCAAATATGCATCTTAAATTAATCGGAATCATTAGATGAATGGGTCTTATTAACTTTTTTCATTGGAACTCACTCATCTAATGGTTCCCATTGATTTGGAATGCATATTTGAAATATAAATTTGAGATATAAAATATTACTCCATCAATAATATTACGTGGTACAATTACTCACTAATAAACGAACAAATAAACAAATGAGTTCAACAAAATTAAGTAACTATTAATATGTAATTATTTTCATATAAGATAACAGAATCCATTTTATTTTTTTATTAAATAATTATATTATGTATCAATGTTTGTTGTTGATCAAAATATATATATATATATATATATATATATATATATATATATATAAAAGAAGGTGTAATAGGGCTTTTTGATGGTACTGGATAAAGTGCGATGAATTTGTCCCAATGCAGTCTAAAGGTTTGTTTTTTTTCTCGCGCAATGTTACGGGGGGAAACCCATTATTATAAGGAGATGATCGGTGAAAGTTAGACTTGCGATTTAAAAGTTTAATAGTAAATATAATAATTATTAAAAATTAGAAAATATTATTTTAATTTAATTTAATAAATTATTATTATTATTATTTATTGTGATGTATTAAGTATGCAGGATCCAAGTCCCTTTGGATGGTCAGGGCGGTGACAGAGGAGCGTTCAATGTCTTCGTGTCCCGATCCTCTGATTCCACGTGGTGATTGCAAAATCTACAAGCAGAACGTTTATCATTTTTCCTACATTATTCTTCAAATCTTTATTTTTTTGAATATCGCATTAAAGATGATTTTTTTTTTTAAGAATAAAATTATAATTTAATTAAAATAATTTATAATCAATCATGAATTATTCTAATCAGTTACAATTTTATTTTTAAGAGTTATAATTTATTCTTTAAAAATTATAACTTGTAGTTAAAATTTATTCTTTAAAAATTGTAACTTGTAGTTAAAATTTATGACTTAAATGATAGATCATAATATTTTTTTATTTTTTTTTATTTTGGGTCTAGATTGAAAATTATAATTTTTTGTAGTTAAGTTATTAATTTGAGTCCCGTGAAAGTCTAATTACATGTGTCGCTTACTTCGAATTCAACTATTATAGTAAAAAATTATTTTTTATACTATACCTCGGACCTCCAACTTTAGCAATCCAAGTTTAACCTTAAACGTGTAGTAACTAAATTGAAGCAGTAACATCCAAATACACGCTTCTTTTTTTTGGACAACCCTTTACGAATCCTAAAAGTCAAGACTCACAAGTTTATAGGTTCATCTGAATCCATAGAGAGAATCGCATTGTTTCAAAATTCTTACCATATCTTTGACAATTAAAGGCATGTGTTGGATTGTGTTCTAAAAATAATTTTTGGTTACCGATGTTATTTGGTTAGAAATTTTTTAAAATATTTTTTTTAAAAAGTGAGAATTAATAACAAAAACTAGTGAACACTAAATGATGTTGTATGAGTTTTCAAATCAAAATAAAAAACAAGGGAAATAATCCCTACTATTTAATAAGGTCCACGAACTTTTGTTAGCAGCAAAGATCCCCATTTTTTTCTTTCGTTTGCCTCTTTCTCTCTCTCTCGCATCTCTTCTCACTCAGTATATATATATATATGTGTGTGTGTGTGTGTGTATTTGATATGTGCCTGTGTGTGTGTGTGTGTTTTGTGGAGAGAGAGAGAGGGGAATTGAGATCAAAGTTGGGAGTTTTGTGAATTATTATTCAAACAAGTTTTAGAATTTTTTGTTCTTTAAAATTATTTTCAAAGACATATAACCAAACAAGTTTTGCAATCTATAAATTTTTAAAAACATTTTCGTAAAATTTTTCTCAAATATTATTTTTTGAGATGTATTCCAAACATGCTCTTAGTCCTTCATTTTTTTTCCTTTAAAAATTAAGTCCACTTGCATGTTTTATATAAACACTCCCTCTGGATTGTGCTGGAAAGACATTTGTGCAAACTTTCAAGTTACCCTTGAATATTTTCTCCCGAAGATCAAATCACCAAAGCAGAAAGAAGTGGAAAGAAAAAGAAAATCGAGAATGAAGGGGATAGCTACTGTTCTCATGATACCATACAGCTTTCAACAAAAAGTCCTTGTCATTTTTGACTATTAAGATGACCGTATTATCTTCTCTTTAGAAATTGGAAATTGTATGCTAGCACGATGATCTGTTTGAAATTATAACTTAAATATGTACTTTTAAAAGGTTTTAGAATAAAATAAATTTTTTTTACCAACTTATACATCAATTTTTTAAACCAAAAAAGACTTATTTAGGCTAATTTAAGAAACTAATTTTATAAAATTTTCTTCTAACTTTTTGGAGTTTTATCACGAATCCCACATAATTTTTTACTTTATTATATTCATAAAATATTATTAGTGATGCAAAAAAAAATGAAAAATTTATATTTTAAAAACTATTGTGCATAATCTATACATACATATAATTATTTTTTTATTTTGGCGTAAAACAGACAAAAAAAACTAAAAAGCCACTCAAAACAAAAAATTTTAACTTTTTAAAGAATACTCCAAACAATTTTAAGAGACTTTTTTAATTATAATTTTTTTACAAAACTTTTCAAACGGTAACTTTTCTTCTAAAAAAACCAAAACCAAAACCAAAACCAATGCCAATGAGACCCAATAATTAAGTTCGAATAAGTTTCTATAAAAGTGAACCTACGCTTTGTGAAATTGGGCTTGACACATTCAAAATCGGGACAGTTGGACACAACATAAGTCTATTAAACTTTGGGGTTTTTAGAAGTCGGTACACTTAATTAGACTTATTTGACAAAAAATAGATATTCAAAAATATTTTGAAAAAAGGTACACTAATTAGATACAAAGACATAAATGCCCATTTTAGGAAAAGTAGTGCATTAAATATCTCCTAATTTTATGGGAGAACTTTAATATTTAATGTACCTTGATTCATGTGTATTTGTTAATATATATATATATATATATATATATATATTTACACACACGTATAAATATAAATATATATGTATTTATATACGTATATATATACTTGTATATAAATACATATATA
>CM042187.1:1100834-1116185 GCA_023539305.1 Ilex asprella | reverse complement strand
TGTGTGTATATATATATATATATATTAACAAATACACATGAATCAAGATACATTAAATATTAAAGTTCTCTCATAAAACTAGGAAATATTTAATGTACCACTATTCAAAGAACATACAAATGAATCAATGGAGAACAAAAATGTTATAAAAAAATTAGGTAAATTCAAATTGTGTACTTAGATACAAATAAGTATCAAAATTAAGGACTTAATAACCCTACATTTTTTAGTGTGTATTTTTTACCAAATAAGTTTAATTTGGTGTACCTCCTTACAATTACTCTTAAACTTTTGGGCATTACAGAGAATCCAATGAAATTATCTCCCGGGAACAATCTATATAAAAAAATCCTGGGCTTTTGAGCTGGTCTTTTAGTACCCAAAATGTGTGGTGTGGGCTGGGCTTTCGTACACAAATAGTAGTCCAGCAGCAGAACAATGAGCTAGTACCAAATTACCATCGTAACATGATAACATCAATTTTCAACATCATCACCATCATACCAAATTACTTTCAAAGTAAATACCATAGGCCTCAAAATACAACATCAATTTCATTTATAACATACCAATCAATCCTTCCCATCCAATTCAAATGTTAAACCACAGAGAAAATCAGAACTTTAAGAGACAATAAATAACAAATTCCATCTGTCCCTCCGCCTTGTTTTAACAGAACAGTTGAGAACGAAAGAGATTGATTTGATTACTCAGTTTTAAATAGTTCAAATAGTAACTTGAAACAATAAAAAAGTTCACAAGGGATTTCAAAACTTGGTTATAATTTTAAGACCATATATCATATTTATCCTATTAAGTAACTACTATTTTTGGCTATGGTTGGAAACCTAAATCTATGTTTTTCTTGTTCAACCGGGATATTCGGATCTAATCTGATTAAAAACATGTCATTCTCTAACAAGACTAAAATATTTCTTAACCCAAGGATGATCCCAACATTGGATTGATTCAATGGAAACCTACAACTATGTTGACTTCACATGATATTGCAACATATTCCCTTGCTGAGAGCAAAATTCAAACTGTTTTATTTCAGACAAATCACCTCTGATTTATGGAAAAAAATAAGGGGGGGAGGGGGGGGAGAAGAAAAAGATAAGGAGACTTGTGGAAAGCGTGCGTCATAAATTAAACTTACCTAAGAAGAAGATACAAATTGATTCAACTTTACTTTCCTTTCTTCCCCATTAGAACAGTTAAATCCACAACCACACTGTGGGGAGACTAGGAAATTTGTAATACCAAAGTTCGCCGAGATAAGGCCGACGGAGAATTCAAGCTCATTGCCGCTACGTATCACCTCCACAATGTTGAACCACAACAAGAGAACCTTAACACTGACACCACTCAGTTTCCGAAGCCTTCCTTTAGAAATCACGCCCTTTATGGTTGATTTGTACTTGAGTTCATATGAATTGTCCAGCGTGAAGCTGCAAGTGCCGTTCAGATACGCCGAGAAAGCACCGGTGGAAGGGTTCAAATCGTAGCCGGTCACACCTATCGGAAGAATACCGATCGGGAAATCATATTGCAGTATAGCTTCATAGGCAGAGGGCTTGTCGTCGCCGGCGACGGAGAGAAAAAGGAGAGAGACGCATAGAAAGGAGATTAAAGCCATGGCTTTTGATTGGAAAAGCAAAGCCATCTTGTCGCACTGTTATCGGTTTTTTGTTTACGCCTAGCGTTAAAAGTTGGTATAAGTTTACAATAATGGTTTAGAATAAGCAGACACAGAACTCTGACCTGGAAGGTTATGGTTGAGGTACAGATGTTGCATGCAACTTTTTTGGAAGTGGGTGTCATGTCCAGTTGTCATTCATATATAGGGCTAGTCGTAGCAAATGTTGTCTTCACGTTGGTCATGGTAGACTTTCCACATCCACAACCTTAATTTAGTCGCCACGGGTCACGTGGACACGTGTCCACATGCTTGTAATGGTTTTACCAATTCTTCAATTCTAAATTGAAAAGATGCTTTGATGAAATGCAACAACTGCTTAATTTTTTAGTGAAATAAGTAAAACTCATTAATCTAATAAGTCATACTAAATTGGTGCACATTTAAGTGGGTACAACATTAATATTTTTTATTCAAAAAATTATATTCTTTAATATCATACTTTCACTTTTTATTTAATAAGATTTTGGCACTTAATAAACTTTTATTATACAATTATCACATACTATTTTATTATTTTTAAAATTATTAATTATAAATCACTCAGACCAAAATTTACAACCCTCAATCAACTTCAATATGGTACCCATATATTTTTTCAGATACCGGAAATTTATGGTCCTCCATTTTTGAAGTTGTTAAACTAGTCCAATAATTTTTGACAAGTCTCTATCCCACAGGCATTGTGTGATCAATGTGACAATTCCCTAAGATGAGTTTTTCTTGAAACTAACACAACTTAAGACGTGATGCATAATACACATAAAAATAATATGTTGCACTTATCAACAAAAACTATAAATCAAAAACAGATTAAAATACCTTAAATAAAGTTATAGGTTTCATCGAGTCGCACATCGCTCTAGTCTTTTGCCCTTTGCACAAATAAAATGCGATGCAAAACGTCTATATGAGTATGATATGTAATAGAACACCAATGATCTCTTGGACAAAAGACATTTACAACTGTGGATGTATCATTTTGTGTAGGAAAATCAAGTCAACTGGAAATTCTGTTGCACTTGATCATAAGAGAATAATAGATCAACTCTAGCCTTCCCCTACTCATTCCATCCACTGGCGAGGACTACCTCCATGTGTTTTGACGTTAATGTACACGCTTCTTTCTGGTGTTGAAGCTATCAGTGGCAACAGTACAGGGCAAAGCCTCAAATTCCACAGTGAAAATGTTAGTATTGCACCAGAGAATAACTAGTTTCAACATAGATACATCACCTCTTGGCCTTTACCAATATCCTTCACCTTTTGTAGTTTTAGCATCTATCACTATCAGGCAGAGAAGAGAAAAAAGATGCTGCAATTCAACTAGATGACCAGATGGATCTTATAACCGAGAATTAGCCTGCTCAATTATGGCCCCCTGCAGTGCCCATACAGTTTCTCATATCAGCAACGTGATAAAATAAGCACCCAGAGACACAAGGGCAACTAAAGACTTTGAAATTAACTGGAATAATACATGGGGTATTTAGGAGCTTAACCATAGCAACGCATAAGAATGGTTAGGATTTGATTTTCTGGAAAGAAACCAAAAGATTCGGAATATTTTTTTTGGGGGGGGGGGGGGGGGGCCAATGCACATTACAACAACAAAGATTTCGCTACAACTAATGTTTTGTTTTTCTTTTTTCCTGTATTATATATGAGAATCGGAACTAATCATGATGCATCCAATACTTATTCAAAAAGCAGGTGAAAATATTTAGTCGAGATAAAAGGTGAAATTCTAAGCGTTTCAACAAATGAAAGTAAGTTGACCACAGCTGTAAACATTTGCAGCGGACAATATGCATATATGCACGAAGTTTCATTTTTTCGTATGGAACAAGCAAAAGTGCTGATCCTAATATCCCGGAATGTGCCACGGGCCAGATGAATATCTCGCCTTTCCCCACTTACAAACACAAAAGGGTGGGGTTTAGTTAAAATATGATACTAGTAGGTCCCACTAGCTTGTGCCTACTAGAAAAAAGATGATGTCACTTATAGCATCTACACATAACATTCAATTTATTTAGGTGCAGTCCACATGATCTGTTGGAGCTCTTCGTGATCTAGATGTACTCTGTCAAAATTATTATGTAATCTACAGATTTCTCACCAAAGATGTCCCTTGGGAAGCTCGCTCTGTTAAATAGGCACAAGGCTTGAAGAATTCCCCATACTCCTTTGACCAATCCTCCAATTTTGAGCAAATGTATCTGGACCCAAGAGAATCAGCCCAGAAAATGATTCCTCCCCTGCTCCCATTCACATAAAATCGTGAGAATACAGTATTCTTTTTGGAAGGAATGCTCATATAGTCAAGGCAGAAAAACATACCTGTAAGCTGGAAACCCCATGCCATTCACAGAAGCAACATCAAGATCGGATGCCTTGGCTGCAATTCTTTCTGCGAGTACGCGGCAGGCCTCATTCACAACAGGAAAGAATATCATCTCAACTATGTCTTTGTCGGACAACTTCATTAACTGTGCCGGGAAAGAACACAATGAGAGAGAGAGAGAGAGAGAATTTTCAACTTAGAAAATAAGGATTTAGCTATATGCATCATCTGGATGGTAATATTTGAAGACATTGTTGACCGAGAATTTGTCAATCATGTTCTAGTTACACATTTTTCATTTGAAGCAATGGGTTGGAGTGCTAAACAGCACCAAATGGTATTTCATTCCTCAGTGAACAAGCATCAGTGGAGCAACAAAATTAACTAGGAAAGAGTTAACTAGTAAAATAACCAGCCCAAACGCCCAAGTCCAATGATCACATAAATTGTCGTCAAAGGCATGGGACACAGTGGAAACACACAATGCATCATATCCTATGTCAGTTTAATGCCTGTAGCATGCCTATACCAAAGGTTTGCTGCCTGGAAAACTATGAGCAGCAGAGCTTATGCCGGATAGATAGGCTCCCGCTTTTAATATGCATGTTTTAAGTGCAACCAAAAGAATGAGCTCAGAATGAAATAAACATCTACAACAAACCCTTGGCAGTTTGAAGAACCAAAAACATAAAAAATGAAGAAGTGTGTGTGTGTGTGAGAGAGAGAGAGAGAGAGAGACTTTGGAATCAATAATAACATCCGATATACTCCGAGCCTTCTCAATGTACTTCATTACTTCAGGGTCTGGGATAGCATTCTGCCTGGCATCATACACATAAAAACCCTTCCCAGTACGTTCACCTGGAATAAATGCCAGCAGCCACAAAAGTTCATTGGATGGTCATGATAACCTCAAGAATCTTCCTAAGTCCTTGATGTTGCAAAAACAATCATCCAGTAGATATTCTTTTGCCTAATTCTTAATCTATATGGAGGTAGACAGAATACCTTGTCGGTTATCTTCTCGCATGACAGGAATCAGCATTGATCTATAGGATCTCTCAGGAAAACTCTCAACAAAGTTAGTATCAACAGCAGTAGCAACCCCAAAACCAATACGATCTACCATTCTGCATTGCAGTGTGAAAACAAATAAAAAAAACGAAAGAAGATATAATGGATCCTATCTCAAAGTGACTACAGGATCCTTACAAATCTACAAGATAACAATTCCAAATTGAGCCAGCATTCACTGACAGGCTGTTTGTAAACAATCACAAACCAAGATTTTTGTTGTTATTTTTTTTTTTTCTGGAAAGGCTGACTCAAACTTTCTTTCGGAAGCATTCAATGATGAGCCCACATGTTTCTTCCTAGCCCTTCCTAAGAAATGAGGTCATTCAAATCAAAAAGGGTGGTCATCTATCTCATGAGCAAAGTGACTTTGAAAATGACAGCAGTTCACACATGTAAACGTGAGCATTTCTAATTGAAATGAATTACTTCACTCAACTGGACTCAGAACAGAAAAAACTTACCTAAATGGACCAATTGGCACTCCAAATTTCACAATTGCCTGATCAATCCGATAGACATTTGCGCCTCGTTCTATGAGTAACACTGCTGCTTGGGAGTAAGGGAAGAACATCCGGCTGACTGCAAAGCCCGTGCAATTTCTGACAACAACTGGAGTTTTCTTAATCCTCCTCCCCAGATCAAGTAAGTCGACAATTACCTGAGGACATGTTCTCTCGGTACGAACTATTTCCAGTAGAGGCATGATGTGAGCAGGACTGTGTTAAGATCTTTAATCAATGATAATAAAAAAATACAACTAATGCACCACGACAGCATGATACCAAGAATTACCTAAAAAAGTGGGCACCGACAATCCGATTTTGAGATTTTGTCCTATCTCCAATCAAATTTAAGTTAATTGCAGATGTGTTACTCGCAAATATGCAATGCGGAGGGCAATAGGTATCAAGATCAGCAAAAATTTGTTGCTTTAAGGAAACATCTTCAAGTACAGCCTGCCCAAAATATCAAAGTGAATTAACTACTGAGTAAACAAAGTTGGATCAAATCCAAATTTTCCCTAACATCACCACCCTCACCCCTTCCACAGGTACCACAGACAATTTTACCACTAACCTAAGATGAGGTACTGAATTCTTATATAGGCGCTTTGATTTTTAGCTCTTTCATCTCCAAATATTTTGTAGTCAGAATGTTTCACAATCCGATCATTCATTAAAGAGAACAAAAGAATATTTTCTTTCTTCATTTTTGGTTTTCAAAAATGGAATTATTAACAAGGCCAGCATGAGTGCGCATCAAATCATAAGATGCCAGTGACAGCAAATACTCGGGCATGAAAGAATAGGTAGGAGGCCCTTCATGGTGCTGTATTAACTATACTATGGCAAGTCCTACTCATGACAGCCCCCTAATCAGCAGGAACTCTTTAACTGACCCTGATAGCTTAACAGAATCATCATTAAGGTTTTGTTTGTTTGATAGTTTCAAACTGGAAGTCTTAAGTTTGAATTGGCCTCCCATACTGGCTCATCAGCAGTTTCATCAAAATAACAGAACATGCACCAGCAATAGATGCTTTAGAAAAAATTAGAGAAAAAGAAGGTTCCAATTCAAACTAATAACAGTAGATGCTCTAATTGGAACTAACCTCTATGACTAAATCCACATCTTTGAAGCTGTCATAGTTGAGAACACCATTCAAAAGAGAGATTGCTTTTTCGAGCTTCTCTTGCGTAAATCTTTGTTTCTTGGCAAGACTGAGCAAATTAGCTGAAGAGAAAGATAACAGTAATGACATTAAAACTTTAAGCAAAGATAATTGTGTGAGAAAGATTTACTGAAGCAGAAGTCATGCTCACCTCTGATCCTGCCTATTCCGGCATGTAGAGAATTCCCATTTACTTCTTTTATGATCACATGGTAATTGTTCAAAATCAGCACAGTTGCTATTCCACAGCCCATTAATCCCCCACCTATAATGGCAACCTTATTTACTTTCCTTGGGAGCAAGCCCATATCAGTAATTCCAGGAATCTGTCAACAGTTTACAATAAGAACATGCAACTAGCAAGGGTGGAATGAAAGGGGGAAAATACTTGGGATAAACATGAACTTTCAGAAGGGACAAACTCATATGAATTGAGCACTTAAGCATCGAATGTGATTTAAAGCTAGAATGATTGTTATCAAATTAGTTACTTGTGACCCAAAAACAACCTTGCCAAGATTGAAAAACCTCAAAGTTAACTTGGAATTCAGGTTTCCATCATCAGATTTACCCACTATAAAAGAATCCATGTTTATTTTAGACATGAGGAATTTATAATCCCATGACACCTTAAGGATTTATGATAAAGAAAACCTCCTTGTTACTACAAAATATAGGCAGAAATTTTCTCAATTATATTGATCAATGATGAGGTTAATAAATCTGAATTTGTTCAAACCTTTGAAGTGGCACGTTGAGCAAAGAAAAAGTGAACCAAACTCCTGCAGGTCTGCGATTGACGAAGTTCATGTAAAGCCTCTGCTTCCTGATGACAAGAAGTAAATTACATTTATGTTGCAATCAGCCTGTCATGTAGAAAAAGAAACAAAATCAAGGATATATACCTTCCATAGTCCAGTTTGAGGACCAAAAACTATACCCTGCTCAACAACATCAATGCAAACCAATGGGTGATTGAGATTCGGATTTTGTTTCCTATTCTGAACTCTGGCAAGGTTAAGTGTCGCCTTGGCTTCTGCTAGGGGCTCTAATTTGTCAGTTCTGCAAAGACTGAGAACCCATGGCCTTTTACATTCCAAAATGTCCAAGGCCCAGCAACAAGCTAGGCTAAGCAACTCATCTGCTGGAGCAATGGCATCCACAAGGCCCAATTTTTTAGCATCATTCCCATTCACTGGCTTTGACATCTGCAAACAGAGACAGTACGCCGAAAGTTTTGAGGCTAGAAGCCTAGAACATAATTTACCTAGGGGTAAGAAAACAAGAAAGAGCAAAAGGACTGGGCATACCAGCATCATTTCGAGAGCCTTGGGAAGGCCCACAAGGCGTGGAAGACGTTGTGTTCCTGAGGCAATTAAAACTAAAGATCATGAACGAGACAGACCGACAAGAAATAACTTTTATGTCACCTTCACCCTGTAACTACAGAGGAGGAAAGAAATAGTGTTAACAAAAATAATAAACTAGTTAATGGACTTTGTGGCCAACTCAAGTATCACAGGTACCTCAATATACAAAGGATTATAATGTAAAATGCTCCACTACTGTCAACTTAAATTCAGTCCCAAGCATAGTGTCCCTCTCACAAAGGTATACTAGCTCTCCCAAATAACTGTTCACATTACATATTTGCGGGTGCATTTTCATAAGCAGTTGAGCACCAACTCATCTCTGGGAGAACATCTATTTGGGACAGCAAACAGTATTAAAGGCATTCATCCCCATCTTCAAACCCTGCAGTCAAAACAACTGGACTAGGCATTTTTTTTCAAGATCAAGATCTTACAATGTCCCATTCATTCAAGCTGAAAAGACTTGGCATGTCAATCTAGGTACACAAATGCTCAGATAAAACCTAAATGTTTCATAGGTACAATAGTGACCAATTATTGCAGTTTTTACTGGCAAGCCCACAGAAATATGGCATGCCACAATGCACACAATAGCATGATTGCCTACGAAATTTTGCTTGTAAAGCATTTATTGCCAATACAAATGCCTCACTATAACATGGAGAGAAATTCAAGACATCTAAACAACATTATCCCACATGCACAGAAGCATAATATTACCTCCAAGTCCAGGAAGAATTCCATATTGAAGTTCAGGCAAACCTAATCGTGCATCAGAAGTTGATATGCGCGCATGGCAGGCCTGAAGAGGTATATCATAACAATGTCACCCACAGTAAAAACCAGAGGAAAAATGGGAGTAAACTTGAAAGTTTCTTGAAATGCCATCTAACTCATACAAGTGCAACCTCTAATCCACCACCTAAAGCAGGACCATCAATGGCGGCAACTAAAGGTTTTCTTGCAGCTAACCAGGGAATGAATCAAAAAAATGGTTATCATATGAGTGAAACATTAAGAGAAGCTTGAGATAACGGAAAAATAACAAAAAAATGGTATACCTTCCAAAGTGTCAGTGACAAATTCTATTGACATAAAACCAAGCTCTCTTTGCTCTGTTATGAAATACAATGTAGATGTAACAAAGAAATTGTATTTAAATCTAAGAAAATGAAGATACAGATTACTACTCATACTTTTTCTCCCTTGACTTCCACCAAAAGCTGTCACATCGAATCCTGCTGAGAACTTTCGATTTGACCCTAACAGATAGAGCAGAGTGTTAGTCACTCAATTTTATAGTCATCCATTTCGATGAAAAATGGAAGTGCTATTCAAGTTTACCTATTATAACAATCACTTTCACATCATCCTTTTGCAGAGCTTCCTCAATGCTCTGTTTTAACCTGAGCATAACTAGAAAGAAAAATATCATATACTCCGAAAGCTAGGATCACCAAAAGGAATGAGGGTGGGGGGGGCACAGGAGCATAAAGAAATGAATAATTTGAGTTGGACTAAATTGTCAACTTAACAGAAATAGATAAAAGAAACAGTAAAAGGAGGATTGAGGGCCTAAAACAACCTATTGACGCTGAAAGGTTCAGTTGAAATTCAAACTCAATTGTGTTGATAGAACTCCATCTTGTGGCCTTGCACCATTTTTACCTTCTGATAACCTACTAAGTTCAAATGTTAAAAAAACTGTGATGTGCCCATCTGCTAGCAATGTAAGAATGAAGGTGATTTGGATTGCACATTATGGTTTATTTACGTATTGAGTGTCGGTATGTAAATGAAAGCTAAAATCCAGTTATTTTGCACTTCTTTAGAATCAAGAGTCAATATCAAAATAACCAATCAGTCTTTTCTAAAAATATAAATATTATTCCTTCTGTCAGAAACATAATTGCCAACAAATGCACCACTGCTCACAGCAGGGTCCACTCTATCATCTGGATGAAAGAGCACACAGTTAGTTACGACTCAAACTGAAATCCTCACATATGTAAGTAGCAGGAAAATAACAAGGATATCATGCAACGCAAGGCTAAAATAATTTTGCAGGTGCGATGACCAAAACTTTATATGATCTAATCAGCTCAAACTATTCTTCTTGATATATTGATTATAATAGTCATACCTAATGTGGATGAGCAAAGACACTTGCAATAGAGCAATCTAGACAATGCTGCTACTCGGAACAATATCTGAATAAAGTCAAACCTTCTATTCATTCGGAATCTGATCATAATATATGCATTTTAATAAAGATTCGAACGGCCAAACTACCAGCAAAATAATTAGATTTTGTATCACGAGTGGCTATATATGGACCTGGCAAGAAATTGTGACATAATTTTACTCCTTGTGCACATTCTTTCATGTAAAATCATGAGCTGTTAACTTATAACTGAACTTCTAAGTGCTTCATCATACACGGATGAACAATATCATGTTGGATATTGAAAATTGCAGAATTTAGAAACACAAACACAAAGCAACAATTTCACCAAAAAATTTTGGTTTCTTTGTGTTCGATTGAAGCATCAACAAAACTACGAGGAAGAAATGGATGAAAAAGAAAGGAAAGAAAGCATCGGCATGAGGAAAGATAGAAACATTTGTGAAGTCAGGAAGATACCGTCAAAAGAGAGCAAGTTGAGGGGAGGATTGCTTATTGTGATGATGCCCACACCACCAGGACTGACCTCCAAGACTGTTTCCCCCTTCATCGTGTTGCCGTCTTCTTCTTCGTCTCTCTCTCTCTCTGATCCTCGATCGACTTCAATTACTGCTCCTACTACTAGCTTACAATCAGCGTTAATCTTCACTTCTTGTCTGTCCGTCTGTCGATGCCTCCCGCAATATGACAAATAAATGTGGGCCATTACATTAGACACACTAAAAATTTATTTTTCAGTATATTTATCGGAAGGCCACTGGGTCTGCTGGAGTAGTAATCCATCTGCGGAGGAGTGCCGGTTCGAATCTCATTCTCCATGTAATAGTGTGACCCAAAAAATTAAAGCGATATTTTTTCTATCATGTATCATTTTTTTTTATATTATAATTAGTTATTGTCCGTGCTTGAAAGCACTGTACGGTAAAAAAAAATTAATTTAAAAGCACTGCATTACTTGTAAAAAATAAACAAAAAAATTTTCAAATCAATAACACATATACAAATACATCATGAAAAAAAATACTAATAAAACCAAATCAAATTTACAACCTTCAAGCAATCCATGAAATCAATAAAAAATAAATAAAAATCATCATTACTATAATCCAATTCAATAACAAAACATAATTATAAATTCAATTCATCCATGTAATAAATATCTCAAACAAAAAACTGTCAACATATGCAACCATCTACATAATAAAAATAAGTTCGCAAATGCTATCAAAAAAATAAGTTTTGTCATTTGAGATTCCACCAGTTTCTAAAAGAATGAATACAACCTATATTCATAAAAAATATTATATTTAGATTTTTTTCATTCTATAAAAACATACAAATATTTTTTTCAATTCATCCACATTCAAATAATAAAAAAATTGAGGAAACATATTTCCAGAAAAGTTGTATCACGTTATGCACCTCTTGAAATGATTGATTGAAGCGATTCATCCGAATTAAAAACAACACGATGCATCTCTGGTAAATGAAGTTTCAAACGTATAACCGATGAAATCTCTTCATGTAAAGGATTATCAAAAATCACCAAGCAGCCTCTAGAGATCCAAATATACCTTGCATCAAGATATTGTTGAATTTCATTTCCTCCTCCCAACACCATAATGGTGCGATCATGACCTTTATAAATATACTTATGGATGTATTTCACACATCTTATTGTCGCACAAACTTCCACATTAATATGACAGTTGAATATTCTTGAAATATAAGGATTGTATGGCACAACATCCCTATTATCAACTGCTTGGTCCCTAATAGTATAAACATGACAATTATTACGACGATAATAAACAGGATATCCATTATTGTCTATGCTTGTTGATTCTACAAATGTTTGAGAATATCTCTCAGTACATACATCATTTTTCATACATGATACATGTGAATTTCGAACACCACATGGTCCATGTATCATACAACTCTTGATCGTATAAAAAAAAGAGGATCATTGTCTAGATCAGGAAATTCAGCACACACTACATTGTCTACCTGAGAACATGTTTGAATTTTGTCTGAACCATGAAAGAACAGAAGTGCATGTATGTCTGGTAACCCTCGTTTTTAAAATTCGATCGTAAAAATATGTGCCACTTTTTTACCAAATATGTTTTTTGTCTCTATCATCCTCATCAAAAATCTCCTCTTTAACTCAAAAACACGGACAACTAAATCTAGACGATCAATAAGTTGTTAGTGTTGTAACAGAGCTGAAGAAATTTCAGGCTAATTAGGATTTGCAGTCATGGTAAGAAAAATATTTGAGTGTTGGTTGTAACATGTGATAGCCATCGAATCTTGATAGATTTCAAACACATGTCTTGTACTGTCAATGAATGAAGATGGCAAAATCATTCGTTGACCAATTTGATCAGATCTCGATTCATCTGCAGAAACATCAATAAGTCCCTGGTAAAGTTCTGCATGGAGTTTTACTTGATTAAGCTTATAATATGTCAATCAATTATGTTCAGTAGAGGCCCAAACATCTACTACGAACTCCTGAAATAATTTTTCCCCTCTCAAAATTATTGAATACTCAGTATCACGTTGAAACATGTGATAACTATAAAATTACAACTAAGTCAATCGATTGGTTGAAGGTCCATCATGAGATTCGTCTCACTGTCTCAATTCAGGTTCCCAATCAAGCTCACCATAAGGAAAGAGTAAGGCATAATGTAGAGGTAAATATATCGGGTGACATTCATTAATTTGCTTTCGGCTATTATTTTTTCGCATATGTAAAACAATCTCTCTCATTCCACTTGATTCAATTCTATTGTCCGGTAATATTATCGCAATTTCATTGGTTGTTGGAAGATTATACTGACGTTGATTTGTGGAAGAATTGTAACGAAGATAAGCAGATAAACTTTGACTTGCCACGTTTGATTGACTTAAAATCTCATAAGTCTGCTGATATTTTTTTGAAAATGGATATACGTGCAACAAACAGTCTTGAATAATTTTCAAAACATTCCGTTGCAAATGAGGATTTCTACGACTACGAATGTCTAAAGCTGAAGTGGGGTCATAAATGTACAGGTGGGAGTACACCGCGTCTTAACCTGATTATGGCAGGAGTGATCCGGTTCGATGTCGTAATTCTCCATGGATAGTGAATGATGTAGGACCCCTTCCACTGACCAATCTTGAATCAAAGGTAGCATTAAGACTTGTAAAAGCATTTGCTGCATTATATTCACGGGTATGCTTGCGAAACGATTTTGATTGTTTATCATTGTCATCATACAATGCCTTAAGTGCTGAATGAGGTTTATTAAGTGGTGGTATCCTAATTTTTCCTTGCAAACAACATGTTCCAAACAGAGGGTGTCCTGTACGTGAATGTGATAATTGTTCAGCCTTCCAATGTAAAGTTGAACAATGAGGACATGGTACATTCATAATTCCGAGTGAATGACAACCTTCTACTCTATGTGTTCAAGGATCAAACTCAATAATACTACATAAATTAAATTAAAATATATAAACTAAAAAACTTGTGGTTATAGTAATGTCTTCAATCAAGCTCATAAATAATAACATTAAGAAAGTTGTAATTTATAACCACTTAGAGGGAGCTTGCATCGTGCTACATTCGTCTAAATTCGACATTTCTTAGAACATGATCGTAACAGATGATGACTCCGTTTCATTTATTACAGTTTGTTCTACTGTTTTCACATGGCTTTCCATAGAAGAAATGGAGGGTGGTTCCATTTGCGCTGTGGTGTCTTCGACGAGATTGCCTTCGCCTAAATTTTGTGTAGGCATTTCTCGAAGTATAGTCACCACATACGATTACCTTGTGAAATTTATTTCCACAGTTTGTTCTAATACAAACTCATAATTTTTCGTAGGCATGGATGTGGTTTGAATAAAAGATCTTTTGGCTGTCGATTTTTCTAGTTGAGGTAGATGAAGACGGCTCGGTGTTAACATAGAAAAAAATCTAGATTGAATGCATGAATGTTCCGATCTGTCCCGTTCTCAACGTTCACATTGTACCAACTTACATTATGATATATAATAATTATCGTTAAATATCTAAAACATAATTAAAGGAATTATCGTTGTGAACATAAGCAATTAGATATAAACTTAATAATTGTGGAATTCGACATTCATACCACTGGAGGTTCTGTATTTTCTTTTCTTTTGCTTGGGAGCCTACTTTTTCTTTTCCTTTAG
Source organism: Ilex asprella (assembly GCA_023539305.1). Lineage (NCBI taxonomy): Eukaryota > Viridiplantae > Streptophyta > Magnoliopsida > Aquifoliales > Aquifoliaceae > Ilex > Ilex asprella. The sequence continues at coordinate 1,101,617 of CM042187.1, read as the reverse complement.
AGTTAGCGGTCGCCATGGTAGTTGCCTTTCTTTTTTCCTTTCAACAAAACAATATGTGTATGTTAAAAACCATTATAGTTTAAAAGAATAATGCATATATCATTATATTTAAATTTTTTGTTACCATTTCAAATATGTGAAGGCGATTAAGCTCATGTTCATTACGAATCACAACGCCTACGTTGTTTTTTTGAAGTAACTGGACTTAAAAATTCAAAAAAACGTAAAGCTAAATTGAGCGACATGAAATAAGAAGTAATAAATGACCAATACAAAAATCGACTTACTGCACGATCTAAGTCACTATCCATCTGTAAAAATGTGGTTAAAAAAATTGTGATTAGTGAAAGATTATATATTATGAAAGGTTGTAAAAGAAATATATTAGAGAAAAATCTTACATGACCAAAAATAGTAATGTTGTTCATGGCACCAATAGACGGTGGTGTCGATTGCACTGAAGTGCCTTCAATAAAATTGTCTTCATAAAAATTATGTGAAAGATTTTCTCGAAGCATTGTCGGCAAAGATGATGACCCGGAGACATTTGTTTGAATAGTTTTGTTCTGCTAGAAACTTAGGAATTTGTGCATGCACAGGAGTAGACTGACTTGGAAGACGTTCTGATCTCTCACGCTCCCGACGTGCATGTTGTGCCATTTGACGTTTTGTTAAAACATTATTGTCGATTCCCTAGAAAGTGAAATAACAAAAAATATTGGTATGAATGAATAAAGTTTAAATTATTTATGAACTTAATAAAGTTTAAATTATTTATGAACT
>CM042187.1:1088044-1100434 GCA_023539305.1 Ilex asprella | reverse complement strand
TTATTTATGAACTTAATAATGTTTAAGTTATTTATGAACTTAATAATGTTTAAGTTATTTATGAACTTAATAATATTTAACTTATTTATGAACTTAATAATGTTTAACTTATTTATGAACTTAATAATGCTTAAATTATTTATGAACTTAATTTGAGTAAGTCTTTCATGAGCAATAGAAGTCTAGAGTTATATATGAGATGAAAGACTTACTCAAATTTTTGAAAGGAAAAAAAATATTCAAACATCAATTAGGATTAGGTAATCAAAATTTAAAAAGGAAATGTTATTAGGCGGGAAACAGAAATTCAGTACTCACTGTAGATCGTCGGATCAAAATTTTTGAAATGATCTGAACTGTCTTTTATGTTGGGATTACGTTGTGTATTTATGTTTTGTCTCAAAACTATATGGACCTCTCTTTGTCTCCAAAATTCAAATTCAGTTCTACTTTATTATATAGATATTATCATTGCTATGTAAATTTCACAAAATTTAAACAGATATTCAACGTCCCAAAATCAAACTAGTAAGATCATCAAAAAATTCACATACCAATCAATACACACACAAAATTAAATTAATAATTTTAATACTAACAAAATTCTAAAGTTAAAAAATTTTATATTTGAAAATATTGAAACTAATAATGATATGTAGTATTTATGGCAGGGATAATTAGGTAATACAAAAAAAAATTAAATATGTACTTAATGATAATAATTTGATGAAAAATAGGAGTTAATGGAATATAAGTCTAATTGTGATACTTAAAATCAAATATATTTATAAAAAAAATACTCACTGCCAAATATCTGTCGAAAGAATTTTCGTGTGGACAGGAATATTATTATAGCAAGACCCAGTCCATATCTAATTTGTTGACAGGCTAACTCATGCTTTCATTCTGTTCGGGCCTGGCCTGCTTCCAATTCCATTGAAGAGAAGGCAAAGGGCAAGACGGCCTACGGAATGGCCCATTTGTAAAGTTTAGGGTTCAAGGCCCAAAAATAATAAGACCGGGGGTACAAAACCCTAGCCCCTCTCTGTTTCTGCCTAGGCATTTCCGTTTCAGCAGAGCGCGGAGGGCAGCAGCAGCAGCTATGGTATTTCTGTCTACGAACCTCGGCACCGTTTTCGCCATTTTATGTCGACCTCTCTTTTGATCTCTAAAATTTTGTTTGCTGCTTTTCACGTGATAGGGTATCGATCTGGTCGCCGGAGGTAAGAGCAAGAAGACTAAACGAACAGCCCCAAAATCCGATGATATCTACCTCAAGCTCCTTGTCAAGGTCTCTCCCATCTCCATTTCTCTCTCTCTTCCTGCATTGTTCTTTATTTTTCTAGTGATTTGAAGATTTTATGGTTGGATGTGTTATCAGTTGTACCGGTTTCTTGTGCGGAGGACTGGAAGCAAGTTCAATGCGGTTATTTTGAAGCGGCTCTTCATGAGCAAGATCAACAAGCCCGCACTCTCTCTCTCCCGCTTGATTCGCTTCATGCAGGGAAAGGTTACCCATTCCCTCTTCTCTCTTTTTCTCTCTCTATATGTGTGCATGTATTTTCTTCCTTTATTTTTAAACAAACATGCATATATTTTTTTGTTACTGAGGATAAGGTGTAAAAGAAAACATAACCCAAGGAACGCATTGGTACGTAGAAATTTTACATTTGTCTTGTTTTCAGTTTTTTCCGAAAGAGTAATTGTATAGGACTTAATTTGGGGACATACCATAATCATTGCTTAATTCAATGCAACTATCAGATTAGTTTGAACTACTGCAGTTGATTAGGGGTCCTAAATTCGGTCCAAATAGTATTTATTTGTTTGAAAATTGATGATCTCATCTGTGAGGTAAACCTAAGTGCTTGTATTGGTGTCAAACTACTTGATCAATTATCCTCTTTTGTCTCATAACTGATGAACCTAGAATTTATTCTTTATCAGGGTGTGGCATAGTTGGGGGAAAAATGTCTTTCATTTGCTTTCTTATTAATTTTAAACTTCTTTTTCTTTTACCCTTGTTGGTTCTAATAACTAATAATGTAGTTTAACTTAATCTTCATATTGATTGTAAAACAGGGGGATAAAATTGCCGTGGTTGTTGGGACCGTTACTGATGATATTCGGGCATATGAAGTCCCTGCTCTGAAGGTCACCGCTCTCAGGTTCACGGAGACGGCAAGGGCCAGGATTGAGAAGGTTGGTGGAGAATGCTTGACTTTTGATCAGCTGGCTCTTAGAGCTCCTCTCGGTCAGAACACGGTATGTGTGTTAAAATCATGGCTGCAAACATGCATAAATTCGGTAACTGATAAATTCATGCATTTCTGACTAGTTAGTTCAGCCCCAATTGTTAAAGTAGCTAATGAATGCAAAAAGTAGCATGGATCTAAAGGCAATTTGAGGTCTGTATCGGCTGAATTGACAGAACAAACAGACATTTGTATTTTGTGGTAATTAGTGGATATGCTCACTTGTTTGGATTGTAATTCTGTTTTGATCTGGAAGAATGTAGAATCATAGATAGGTGATTTGATCTGCCAGTTTACTGCTACCATGGAGTGTTGTTAATCTCTATATGTTGCAGAAAAAATAGTTCTTTATCTCTTTCTTGAGATAATGTGTGGATGTAGCCTAAGAAACTTAATTTAGTTATACAAATCTATATGTCCTGTGCCGCAGGTGCTCCTTAGAGGTCCTAAGAATGCTCGTGAAGCAGTCAAACACTTTGGTAAGGCTCCTGGTGTGCCACACAGCCACACTAAGCCCTATGTGCGATCGAAGGGAAGGAAATTTGAGAAGGCTAGAGGACGAAGGAACAGCAGAGGCTTCAGGGTTTGAGTTATCGACAGTTCTTAGTTCTTACAAGGCAGACTTACCTATTAAATTATGTTTTAAGTTTTTCTTCTTCAGTTGGTGATGATCCTGTCTCAGTTATGTTTTTTCCTTTTTTTCCATCCCTTTTGTTGAACACTATGGTTACATGTAACTGAAGTATTTTTCCAGGGGCAATTTTTCTCTGGGGATTATCTGGTTGTCAGAACTTGAGATTACATTTCTATCGAGGATGAGGGCATACTTTTGACTTTTGAATGCACTTTGGTTCCATTTTTGAACTTGATATGATATATTGTTGCCTCCAGTTGAAAGATGGATTCAGTTTTGACATGTATTTGAGCTGTGTTGATATTTGAAGGAGCCAGATTAGCCCATGCTCCTTGGACTCGAATGTTAAATTTGACCCATGGAAAGATACTTTAACATAATGCTCTGTGCAGGTGATTCCATCGTTAAGATGACGTTACTCGCAGCTCACCCATCTTTAACCCAGCAATGCCTAACCCAACAGCAGGAACTCTCTCCTTTGTGATAAAGAGTTCTTACTTTAATCCCAATTGTAGATTAAGTGATAACATGTAAACACAGACCTTAAGGGATTTTTGCTCAGAGAGATTTTTTTGAATATTCTAGTTTTAACCTGAATAGACTGATTATCCTCAAATCGAAAAAAGAATTAGTTGAAGCGGAGAAATATTTTTTTGACAGTGAAAAGAGTTTTTACTTTATTATTTAAGGATCACGTACGTGATGCTACCGCCCCATACAGCTTCTTTAGGTAGGTAGGACAAATACAAGCTTGTATGGCTATAAGGTGATTGTCCCGTCCAGGATGAAAAAATGGTACATAAACCCACGGACAAATTTTTTTATCGGTAGTTGAAGTTATGACAGTCAACCACCCTATGTAAACACGAAGAAAAAGTAGCAGATGTCGTATTTCACAATCATACATTACTCTTGAAAAGTGCAAATCTAGTCTATTATTTTAATTTGTTGATTTAATCATTTATAAAAATTAGAAAAACTTTTAATCACATTTACTCTAATTTATTATATCTTCAAAAACACTCTTTCTAATTTCTGAATCTTCAATGCCACCCTTTATTAGATTAAAAATATTAATTAGAATATAATTTTATTAAATTGTCCATGATATATTTGAGGATAAATTTCATCCACACCTCCTCTAAGTATGTATATTTTTAATGAAACCTCCTTTATTTTTTAATTTTTTTAAATAATAAAATTCGATTCAAGCTATATAAAATATATTTTTTTACATATTAAAATTTGAGCCAATTAAAAGTTATATTTTTACGTATTAAATTTGGGCTAATTATTTGAGCCAATTAAAAATTATTTTTAATTTTCTCAAATCAAATTTTAATCAACTCGTACTGAATTGTAATCATTCAAATTTTAATACATTAAACTATAAATTTTAATTGACTCAAATTTTGATAAATTGAATTTTAATTGACAGAAATTTTAATAATTAAAAAATATATAAATTTTAATCGACTCAAAAGCGAATTTTAATTGGCGTAAATAACTCGGGTAGAGTTCAAATCTTTTCAAAATTTAATATGTAAAAAATAAATTTTAAAAGGTTCGAGTTTTAATACGTTAAAAAAAATAAAATTTATTCAGCTTCAATCAAATTTTGATTAGTTCAAATTTATATGTAGAAAAATAAATTTTAATCGGCTCAAATTTTAATAAAATTTTATGTAGAAAAATTACGTCAGATTTATGTAGGGGGTATTTTTGGTATTTTAAATTTTTTTTTTAGTTAGAAATGATAGTTTAATGGTAAGGGGTATTAGTGATGTTTAAATAGAAACTAAAAAGGGAGTCATTGATGTTTTTGATAATAGATGCGAAGTGTTTGAAGATATAATAAACTATTAGGGGTGTGACTGAATTTTTCCCTGAAAATTAAATTGAAAGCAGTCTTCAATACTTGTTGAGATTCGCAACCACTTCAATGGTTGTTATGACAGATTATGTAACCAAATTAAGTCCGAAGTTGACCAGAGATTAAAACTTCTGTATGAACTCATAAATGTGGGCGTTGATTTCTTCTGGCCTTTCCTGGTTGAGAAAGTGAGCGACTCCTTCCATTACGACTACCTCCAGGTTGGGCACATCTCTCTTGAAGCCTCCTTTGTGTATATAATCCCTGATGCCAGGTATGTTATAGGTAATGTCGAGGTCACCCACAATGAATTTAACTGGCACTCGTATTTGTAAACCAGTCCATGCCGCTGTCAGCTCCCAGCTTCTGCAACAATTAGAAAGTGAAATATTAACAGCTTTTCGGAATTCTAATTGGGTTTGGAAAATAGAACCTTCCCCATTCAAAAATAAAAAGAACTTCTAGGTTCAAAAATGTTTAAACTTCAGCTCAAGCATAGCCTACCAATTGCAGACAGAATCAGATGGATCAAATGATGCTTGTCCAATACTATAGTTTTTAATTCACGTACTCCAAAAAATAAATTTCAAAATGATACGGCTTGAATATGATACTGGTTGAAATGATGGAACCGCACCTAGTTATGACTCAATGACACCCATAATATTTTTTGTACCACCCACTTGCGCTATATATCACATGGACTACTTTCAGAAAAATAAATGTGTCAACGTACAGATCTAAAGCTCGATAGTAGTTCAATCCTCCAGTGAAACCTTTCTTGTTATATTTTGCGGCGTAGTAGTGGATATCTTCCTCAGTCAGCCATGAGGGTTGTGTTGCTGGACCTTCAAAAATTGCCTCCAGGGGAACCTCTACAGGTATACACGGCGGATTTGGATCACGAGACGAAAAGAACTTCTTGATTACATTTGCAGTATCAGCACAAGCAAACCCTTCTTCAGCCTTTCCTGGTTCCTATATCACAGATTGGTATTATATAGTGAGCAAGCTGTTATTAGCAATTGATATACAAATAATGATAGATTACCTAGATAACCCCCTTTGGTTTGAAATAATCATCTGAGATTAATAATATATCTTAATTATTTTTGACTCATATGTGCACGAAGCTCAGTTCTCTACTAGGTCTCGAGACTGTCAGAACGCATGTTTACTTCACGTGCAGATCAGATGCTATTTATATGACTTGAACTCATGAAGTTGATACCGACTCTACCCAACTTTAATTTCAATTAATATATGTTACGGATGTACAAAATAGTCTCGTAACAGATTAACAGTCGAGTGTGTGATAAAATGTAATTAATAGATAATTAATAAATAAATCAATGACAATAATATAAATATTGGGTCAACAAGTAGATATATTGTAATTCGGTCCGGGTGACCTACTTCACTCCGTAAAATTGCAACGGTGGCTGAGGGAATTTTGTTGATAAAGCAAGATGAATAGGAGATAGAACAATGGTTAGCTTTTAGAGCGATACAATTAGGGGTGAATTTTGGGCGGGCTAACTCGATTTCAACCCGAGCCCAACCCGAAAAAATTTGGACTTAGGCTAGGGTTTTTAATACTTGGGTTGAGCTTAAGTCAAAAACCCTCAACCCAAATTCAATTTGGGCGGGCATAGTGTTGAACCATCAGGTTCATGGGTTGAATCTGAATATTAAAATCGGGTTCACGTTCAACCCAATTTAATACTATATAAATGTAATTTTATCATAGGGTTAATCTCAACTCAAGTTTGCGCCTCTCAGAGACCCTCACTCACTCTCAGTCTCAGACCTATCTATCACTCTTAGATCCCTCTCCCTTGCGCCTCCTTCCTCTCGCAGTTATGACAGTGGCTGTGTCATTAGGCAGTGGATAGTGGGCAGTGGCAGCAATTGTTATTTCTATTTGTGTTAAATTATTGTTTGCGTTTGTGTTTTGTTTATTTCTGTTTGTGGCAGTAGTGAACTCCAAGTATTTGTGTTCTATTTAAATTACAGTGGCAGCAGTTAGCCAAAATCCTTTCTATTTGAGTTTTGTTAAACTGCTTCTATGCAAGGATTCTGGTTGTGCAAGAATTTTGGTTAAGCAGTGAACTCTATGTTTGTGTAAGGATTCTAGTTGTGTTTATTTGTGTTATGTATAATTGTGGTTGCATTATCTCAAACATTGAGTTCTTAATATCATTGTTTTTATGTTAAAAACTTAATTGAAGTAACCTGAAATCAGCCCTAAATCATTAAGCTGAATTCAACTCGAGCCCGCTCGAATTAAACTCAGGTAGTGCTTGGGTTGAGTTTCTCCACCCACGATAGGATTATGGTTGAAGATTATATACTTAGGGTTGAGTTAGGGTGGACTGTCCAACTCGCCCGTGTTGCACCCCTAGATACAATAATTTGGAGAGAAAAAAAACTACGTGTGGAGTGTGTAGGTGTAGAGATAGAGCTCAATGTGTTTTTTCATATAGAGAGGACCTACAATTTATAGACACAGAGTCTTGGTCAAGGCGTTGACTTGAGGGCAAAAGTATTAATTTTTCGGGTGTCTACAAAAGATAATTGCCACAAAAGATTGTCTAGATCTTCGAGGTGAGTATTCCAATAATTACTCTCCATGTGCTCTAACTCTTTTTGGACTGTCTGAAACTTGGGTTGGGTCGGATTTGTGAATTGAGTTTGACTTGCCTTTTGGCTGACTTAGACTTACTTGATTTATTGGGCCTAGCTTGATTGATTAAATTTGGGCTCATCATATATAAATTGCAAGAAGGTTAGTAGTATTTAATTCATGATTTCAAGCATAACCATTTCCACATATCCTCAAGGGATTCAAATCCCATCCATTACTCATTCTCTTTAATTTCTTTAATGTAGTGTTAAATGAGTGACACGTTTAAGATTTTGAATTTCAATGAATAAGATTTTTTTTTTGTGAGAAAATTTGTTAATAATGATTAACACTCACCAACAACAAAAATGAATGAGAAAATATCTTATCCATTAAAATTCAAAATCTTAGACGTATCACTCATCTAACATTGTATTGAAGAGAATTGAAACGGCAAGGATAATAGAGAGAATCTAAGTCCATCCTCAAAGGCCTCAATTACTATGTCCACATATCCCCATTCGGATGTCTGAGATCTACATCTATGAATTAAAAAGTCTCAATATTAACTTTCCGATCGTTTTTAGTTGGTAGAATTAGTAGGTTTTCAAATCATTCATTCAGATCTGTAACAACAACTAGCTAGAATAGTTATTACAGCAAGACTTTCTATACAGATACAAATGACTATTTTTTAAAAAAAGAAACACAAACGAACTATAATTAACCAGATTATTATGTATGGAAAACTAATCAAAATAATTACCTGAAATCTGCACATGTAGTAGCCATCACCAAACACAGCTCTCCTGGCTTCGAGAGGTTTCACCGAAGGGTCCCTCGGTTCGAACGCCACACTCGTGTTGACCAGAGCCTTGATGCGGTCTGGGCGGAATAAACAGAACCACCAGGCGATGATGGCACCCCAGTCGTGAGCCACCAAGAAGACCTGTTCAAGGTCAAGGGCGTCAAGGAGGGCCACCAGGTCCCCAACAATATGGAGGACGGTGTAGCTGGTGACGGAGGGTGGTGCGTCTGTGTCGCCGTAGCCACGGAGGTCGGGGGCGATTGCCCGGTAGCCTTTGGAGGAGAGAGAAAGCATCTGGTGGCGCCATGAGTACCAGAGCTCAGGGAAGCCGTGGATAAACAGGATTGCTGGACCTTCACCTATTTCTGCAACGTGCATGTTTATTCCATTCACAAGTACATTTCTATGCTCTATCTTCTCCATCTCTCTCAATGTCACTCTCTCTCTCTCTCTCTCTCTGTAAAGCTACAGGCCTGCAGTGTTTGATTCTTTCTCTCCCAATAGCATTATTGATTATTTTATTCTTTTATAAGAATCCCATTATATAGAGGGGTATTAAATGCAGCAGTCATATTATTATATTATATCGTTAATTAATAATAAAATATTAAATATATAATTAAACTCTATCGATAATTATTGAGTTATATAGATAAAAAAATAAATTCTCTATTTGTACTGCAGAGTTTTGTTCAGTATTGAATCCGGACGTAATGGAGTGAGAGTGAGTAATTATTCACATGAATAAATAATTATTAATTTGTGGAAGATATATTTATTTATTTATTATATATTATTAATCGGTGATACACCAATTTTCTTTAAAAAGAGAAGGTCAACTTGTGCAACAGTTGTCCTCACTGGGCGTGCTTTTTTGTATTCCTTTGGCCTTTGATTTGTCGGTGTTTTCTTTGCAGTTAGACAGAAGAGTATCCATCTAATAATATCTTATTTAAAGGTACCACTGACCAGACCACACGTTACAAGACGGAAGGAGATGATTTTAGACTATTGGCAAGTTCTTACTTGTTTCCACGGACTTTACAAGAAATGCTCCCCTTAATATTTACACTTATACAGTTGGATCTTCCAGATATCTGATCCCCCACCCACAAAGTTCAATAAATGACAAAAAAAGGAAAAAAAAAAAATTGATCCAAAATGACAACTTTGAAACGTCAAAGTATCATATCCCATACACTTTTACAGGCAAGATGTAATTATATTCTTGTTGGTTTAAATTTATTGGGATTGACGGAAATCTCTTAATTGATGAGCAATTTTTAAGTAATTGTTTGGAATGGATTCAAAACTTTAGTTTAGGACTTATTTGGATGAAAGCAATAAAAATTTTACTTGATAAAAATGAAGCTAAAACAGAGAACTGATAATAGAAAATTATTTTATTAATCAAATGAAATGATGTTGATTACAAAAGATTGAATGAACAACTTTAATTATAACACTAACTATTCTTAAAATTTTAATCTATAACTACTTCTAATAATGCCCTAATCATGGGTCTTTTGGGGGATTTGAATGTCTTTTGCTGCCTTCATTGAATGTTGTTTTATAACCATCTTCTTCGATGATTTTACTCTCATCACGTTTATCTAATGATTACTCTTAATTTGTTACATTTTTTTTTTCCAAATATAACTGTAACTGATCATTTCTCACTTTTCTAAAAATTCTATCACGTGGTACTTCCTCAACAGCTCTGAAGATGTCCGGTATCAATGCATGAATATTCCTAACATCATTTTACTTGATTAGTGATAATTTGTCTAATTAACATCATATATTATTGGAAAAAATACTATGATACTCTAATTTACAGTTCTAGTGTACGATTTAATTTCGATTGATTTTAATTTGTGGCATTGTTTTGATCCACACAAATCATGATTTTTTCGTTGTTTATGCGATATTGAGTGTAATAATATATTGGCCTAATTTCAACTTGCACCTTAAAAGATCATTCAAATTTTAATTTACACTTTCAAAGTTTAAAAATATCAATTTACACCTTGAAAGATATAAATTCATATTAATGTGCACCTGAGACTAACTCTGTCTATTTTTTCGTTAAAAAAATTTGGATTAATTATAAATTATACCCTATCAAAGTTTAAATATTTTATATTTATGATCTAATTTTTTTATCTATTAATGCTTGTTAAATAACTCTTAATTGTATCATATCATAACATCTTCTTGTCGTGTTCGAGTCAATAAAAAAAAAATTCAAAATTTTAAAAAATTATATAATATATATTTTTCCCTACAATATTCATTAAATAATTATTTTGTCTACATTTAAACACAAATCTTTTGATTGTCAGATCAAATTAAAGTTAGAAATTAATAACACAATTGTAAACAAAAAATAATTATTTAACAAGTATTATAGATAAAAAAATTGGCATTTTTAATTTTTAAAAAAATTAAATATTATTATATCAATTGTCATAAATGTGAATATGTGAAATCATGCAATTGACTTGACACAAAAATATGTTTTGTTAAATTTTTTTTATTGACTCGAACACGACACGAAAATATTATGATACGATATAATTGAGAGTTATTTAACGAGTATTAATAAATTAAATTCTTTTTAGATTATAAATGTAAAATATTTAAATTTTGAAGGATACAATTTATAATTAATTCAAACTTTTTTAATGATAAAATAGATGACAGTTGGTCTTAGGTGTATACTGATATATATTTTTATTTTTTAGGGTATAAATTAATATTTTTAAAATTTAAAAGTACAAATTAAAATTATGTTGTAAGGTACAAGTTAAGATTAGCATTAATATTTTATCCAAAAGTATCAGTGACCACACGCTCTACCACAGGAAGAAGATGATTTTAGACTATTTCCACTGATTTTACGCGGAGTGCCCTCCTTAATATTGACACTTGTACAGTTGGATCTTCCAGATATCTTACTACTCCCTGTCCACTCACCCTCCCCCCCGGGTCCCCCTCCTAAGTTCAGTAAATGACAAACTTCTTTTTTTTTTTATTAATTGTTTTTATCCAAAATCACAAACTTAAAAAATATGTTCAAATTTTGAAGTCCACATTAATATTTAATGGTCGACTGTTGAAGGAACTCATGACTGATCAGCAGTCCTTGAGGTGACACGTGGACAGAGGAAGATAATGGGAAGTCGAGTTATGAGGCCGATGACATTAAGAGAGCCGAGTAGAGAAGCCGAGAGGGGGCATTTTTCGTAAAGCCGAGTACAACCTCTGACAAACAATCAATGTAATTTGGCCCAGCATTTATGGCGATGTAAGTTACTCAGACGGGGCATTTAATGAGCCTCTGCACCTACAAAGACCTAAACTGACAATCATAAGTGAATGCATTAATGGCTAGGAGTCCAGGCGCAGAGCTATATAGGACAGCCTTCGAGGCGCCGACTGCTATAAAACAGGTCAGACGTCGTTTATGGGCATCCAAGTACTCGGCGTGGTCCCGAGGACCGGTTTTAAACGCCGAGCATTGATGATACGGTAGTACGAGTGGAAGTCAATCATTGCACATGGTTACAACTGATGGGCATTAAATGCTGAGATGATCTTTGTGTCAGGACAATCATTCCAAGTCCAGGTATAAATACCCTTCAAAAATATGAACAAAGGTACGCAAATCAAACCCAAAAAACTCAGTGAATTGAGCTTCATCCTTCTACCCTCGCTGACTTAAGCTTCGGAGGGAATAAGTCGGACAGACGCCTGGCTCCCTTTTTCTAACCTTGTGATTGTTTCAGGGTTTACCAGTTATCCGACCGTTGTCTCAAATCAATTGCAGGATTTATCCTGTGCAACTGCTATACTAATCAATTTTATTTCATTTTTTATAGGAGTAACTGTATGGTCAAAAACTTCATAATCCCATCAGTAATAATTTATTAGGATAGTCTCTAAGTATATTTTTTTATTCTCGCCACTTTTTCTTAGCGAAAAAACTAAAAAAATCATACGCACAATACACCTTTACAGACAAGATGTATTTATTTATTTATATTCCCCAAGAAAGTATACAAGTATAATAATAAAATTAAAATTAACCAAGTCATTAGTCTCTGACCACGTTTGATTGTGTTATGATTCTCCATAATGAGACCATTAGTTTGGCGTGGGCGTGGGTGTGTCTGCTGAGTCGAGAACGTC
>CM042187.1:1021080-1048141 GCA_023539305.1 Ilex asprella | reverse complement strand
GCACATCTATCTATAAGCTAGTCATTTTTTCAGTCAGATTAGTTGCGCGGCACCGAAAGGCTGCCATATTGGTTAGAGTTTCCACACCCAGTTGTTAGCGTGTCCAATGCTATTTAGATCGTGGGTCGAGATTTGATACAGGATATAAATATTTTGTACAATACACATCTTCCGATACATGGTGCCATAATGATAAACTTAATTGATACGTTGTTTTGGAATATGGTATGGGTTTTTTAATTATATGAGTTTATATAAGTAACTAATATTTATTTTAGAGTTTGAGCTACAATCTAGAGTCAAAAATTAAGCAATTTGGATCACGAATTCACTCCTTTCGGATCGCACGACTCCAGTTCGTGGGACGGTAGGGGCATCTACATTCCCGGTATCTATGAGTGAGTCCATCGAATGGTGCACTAAAAAATCCTTGCAAACAAATGGAAAAAGTAGAGTAGATAAAGAGATATTTTTTTTTGAACAGTATGGACACGGGCAGAGGGATGGTGAGGTTCAAACTGCCACCTAGAGTACACCAATGAATCCTCCATAAAGAGATTAAACAGAGAAAAAGCGAAGCTCCACAAGTCTCTACAGGTTCTTGCCCATGGATAATTATCAAAATACTAACTTTAAATAGATGTAAAAACCGTAACTATTGCCATTTTTTCGTTCTTTGAAGTGACACAGTTTCGAAATGTGAGTTATATGAACTCAACTTGCAAAGCAAAGGGGTAAAGAAGAATATAGTATATATACACCTTGAAAAAGAAATACAAATATCTAAGCTCCCCATTAGAATGCTTCTTCAGGCTTAAGAAAGTTGTGATATTCCAGTTGAGTCATATCTCCACCCACTGCTGGGTCAAACTGGCATCGATAGAAGCTGCAGAGTTTTCAAAAAAATAAAAAATTTGAAGAGGGGCAGAGTTTTCAATTGCATATAAGTGGTTTTGCTATTTAGAGAGAGACAGACATAAACAAAAGAGAGGTGGGGGGCATTGAAGTACCAAAAAGGAAAATAATAAGCAGTACATAGAATAATTTCGGCACTCTTGCTCAAAAGCTAACAAGATAAAACATATAATAGGTATAATAGACATAGGCATATAACTACAGGGAATAAGGAGATGCCACCAGGGGGTTAACAAAGTTAGAGAAGCAAAGAACAAAGAGGAAATTTGACCAATACCAGATTTTTATCTAAGAGTTCAAGTAAGCGGCACACACTCACCTTCCATCCAAGCCAAGAATGACCACTGTATTCTTTTGGTGACCGAATGCAACAATGTATTGAGAACCCTCAAGCAAACGGAACTGAGCCACAGACCACTCTGAGCTGAAATACTTGGGCAGCACTCCTGCCAAATGGAAACCTAGATCAGATCCAAAGGTCAAGGAAACCATCCTTGCTTTCCACAAGGTATACGGTACCCATTGCCTCAGCCTAGTCCATCACACAGTTAAAAGAGAACTGCACTGCCATTGCAGCTCCTGTACAAATCCAAATACGAAAAAAGCACAAGAGACATAAAAGAAATCATGATGCCACCCCTACAAGCAGAAATTACCAATCATGATGGAAGACTAATGGGTTGGCATATGCCTTTTTACTAAACTGGTTATGGAAACTTCATTCTCCATGTGAAAGGATTAGGAATGACAGTACACAAGTAGAAACCGAACATTCTGTCCTTTGGCATAGCGAGAACATCACCAAGGCCTGGTCGAATCAACAATGGCAATTTCAAGGCACTCTAATAGTTTCTCAAGTAAAACAGATCAGTGTTGTCAAGAGTGTTATAAGGATTAGAAGGGCACTAATCTAATTTGTCATAGTTTTTGTTAGTACAGCCACTACACTAATCTATTTCTATTACATCTTAGTTAATCTTTCTCTCCCTCGAGCAATCCTAACACGGTATCAGAGTTGAGCAATCCTAACACTGTATCAGGGTATAGGCATCTCTTACTCTACCCATGATTTCTCGTTCTTTAGCCCCTTTTTCTCTCTAGTTTCTCTCTTCTCATATTATTCAAGTACTTCAAATCAAATTACTGGCATCCATTTTTTGCACTTTCCCATGGATTATTGCCTAAAGTGACATCTATTTCTAAGATATCCATGTTTAAACAGTCCAGATTTGTGCCTACTAAGATATCCATGCTACCCAAAGTACAAGAGGCTAATTCCCAATCAATAGATTTCCAACAAATCCTTAGTCCATTTAATAGTCGGTGTTGGTTTTTTCTTTTGTTTTCCTTTTTTAAAAGTGCAGTAATTGATCAGAAAAAAGAAAAAGCATGCAACATCTGTTATTGATTCAAGAAGGACCCATACCTTTAATAAATGAGAGAGATGAGCTAGATGGTGTAGAAGCAATATTGGGATCAGATGAACTACTCAACGTATCACTCCCTAGGTTTCCCAAATTAAGCTTAAGGCTAAAAACATGGACAGTGCCCTTGTCACTTGAGACTGCCAGCCACTGGGCAGCTGAAGAGAATGCCAGGCTATATATCTCCGCTCTGTCTGCACCCCTCCTTACCTGTATTAAAATCCAATAGCTATTTATATATATTCAACAAAGAGGCGGCAGACCTGTTTGCACATATTGGATTGATACCTAAAATGAGTCTTATAGAACAAAGAGAAAAAAAGTAAAGCCTGAAACGAAACAAATGATTTCCTGATTCACACAATCATATGTCTAATGGTCTACCATCCCAAAATTAAGCTAGAATCAAATTGTGAGATGAATTTCATCAAAGAAGCCAAGTCTACCATCAAAGTTAAGGAACAAAAATTCCTACCTTACTAGATAACAACTGATATGCCATGAAAAATCAAGTTCACCGCCCATATTATCAAGAACAAAACAAAACTATACGGTTAACAATTTCGGATAAAAAGGTTGGCTCCTTTATGTTCAAATTTCATCAACAAGAAGGGTATGAAGGGTAATGTGGTGTAAGAACACGCAAGCAAAATGGAAAATGAAAACATGTGAGGAGAAATCATGAAACAGAAATGAAACGACCTCATTATTCCCACTTCACCCTTTCAAGACAAAAAAATTGCCTGATTCTTATCTCTCTAACAGGAATAAAGTTATCCCTTCACCCTCAAAATGCATTAATTTCTAACGGTGTCCATTCTCATTATGCCATTTATCCTAGTTGCTAACATGTTTCATCTCACCTGTTTAAGTTAAGTAGAAATATGAGTTCTAAAGCAAGTCATAACTTTGCAATTGCAGAAATACACTGAAAAGAAACATAATAACAATCGTGCAATTAAGAGCAGTCTAAATAACAAAACATCATACAGATGTTTCAGACAATTCAAAACGGATAGTAGAAAAATTCATGCCAACTTCAAATGTTATCCAGCTAAACAATTCAGAAATTTACCAAAAGGTAAAAATACAAAACTGAAGAATCGTTTACCTCTTGCAATGGAGTCCCATCGTATGTGTTAAAAATCCTCACCAGAGTGCCCTTCGAGCTGGCCGTGGCAAGCAAATTTCCATCCTGCGTGATCGTAAAGCACGCAATCCTCGAATCGTGAGCCAGAATAAACTTAGTCCTCCTTGTCGCGTAATGTTCAACCCTAACCTGGCCTTTCTGCAACCCTGGACACACCAACACAAACGATCCAGCCGTTTGTGAGACCGCACAAAGCCCTTTGGGATTTGCAATCGTCTCAATTTGGTGTAACAACTTCAGGTCCGAGAAATTATAAACAAATATCTTCTGCTCGAGAATCACCACAATTCGATCCCGCCGAAGCCTAACGCCGCGAACCTCTGATCGAAAAGATAATTCGCCGATGCAGCGGCTCTGATGATCATCCCAAATCATCACCTTATTGAGAGGATACTGAGGATTGTCACCACCGCCAACTAAAGCGAGCATGTTGCATCGGAATAGCATTTCAACTATGCCAATACCACCTCCGTGATCGAAGTCTCGGCGAAAGATTTCGCGGAAAGGGTCACAGTTATATATTCGAAAGCCACGATCCGTGCCGGTGGCAAAACATCCATAATCTTGATTGTATGAGACGTGAATAAGAGTCGGAGTTGCAGGAAACTCACGATCACTGATATTGGGGTTAGGGTTTGGAATTGTGAGGTGAGGAATGCGATCGTGAGGAGTTTCATCCTCTTCGTCTTCGGGTGTGTCGAGTTGCTGTTCTTCAGAAAATTGAAACATTGGAGAAAGAGCATCTGGGGTCTGAGATATAAAATTCTGGTTAGGGTTAGGGTTTGGGTTGGGCCATGGTGGGGAAGAGAAAGAAGAGAGAGTGGCCATGGAACCTGCGATTTTGGGTGTTCTGGAATCTGGGGTGAGTCAGAAGAATTAGTGATGAGAGAATGACAGGATGATATATGAATTACTGTTTTGCCCTCACGAATAAGTGAAAGAGTGAGGGTATCTATGACAATTAAGTGACGAAGACGACGACTTTGTTTGTAATTAACAGGTTGGGGTTCTTCTGTAATCAGATTCTTAATTGTTATTGGTTGGACGTTAATTACGGGACACGTATCGTGTTTAAGAAGAGTTTGGACAAAAAGTGGATGACTTGGCTTCGCTCCCACGCAATTATATCGACGTTAGAATTGGTGTGCGAGCCTTTTGGGCCGCCTACACATTTTTGTTGCCAGTAAATATTTATCTCATCCACGCACACGACGTTAAGGGGTTGTTTGTTTGAGGTATAAGGGTGGTAGAAGAGGGTGGTATAAAGAAAATAGTATATGGGTTCTATTTTATATCGTGTTTGTTTGACTTATTTTGGAAGGTATTAATTTCTAGGTTGTAATACTGACCCGCTATAAACAGCGTCCCTAATGCCTTGTACAAGGTGTTATTCAATACCACCTACCTGATGGTATAATATCTTGGTACTAATTAGAATGAGATATTAAAATGTAAAAAGACTCAAATGCCCTCTTCTTATTCTTAAACCACAATTGTTGACTTTGGATTATGATGTTAAAATTATATTTTTACACAATAGTCGCAATTGTTAACTTTTTTAAGTAGGTATTACAAAAATAATGTTTGTGATAAACAAACAAGGGGAAGGATGAGATTATAGTTTAAGACCGGGAATAATATACCATTGGATCAGAGTGGAATAGATATAAAATCTTATACCGCCTAAACCTAATACCCGAAACAAACAGCCCCTAAGAGTATTAAAAATATAATAGGATGAGGAAGATTTTATTAAATATCTAACTAAAGATACGATATAATTTAAAGAGATTTATCGATATTTAAATTTGTTTGGATGATAAAAGAGATAATGATAGGCATATTATAAATTGGCATTTAAAACTTATAATTTAATATTTAAAAGTTGTAACTTCAGTATCGATCACAATCTCTTATGATCGATCATTTCTTTTAAAAATTGTATATCGTAACCTCTCCCTCGACTTAGATAGTGTAAACACTCTTTAAGAGTCGGAATTTAAGAAATAACAACTACCTATGCATGAACTTGATTTTTATAGTGGTATGATTTAATCATAATCACCTTTAAAACACATCGAGTAAAATGTCAAAACTTTTCGACTTTAACTACAAAGTTCTAAGGTATAAGTATGACCTTTTCTCCTACAATATCTCATACTACATATATATAGT
This sequence comes from Ilex asprella, assembly GCA_023539305.1. Classification (NCBI taxonomy): domain Eukaryota; kingdom Viridiplantae; phylum Streptophyta; class Magnoliopsida; order Aquifoliales; family Aquifoliaceae; genus Ilex; species Ilex asprella. The sequence continues at coordinate 1,042,477 of CM042187.1, read as the reverse complement.
TTTTTTGTTACAATGTGTTTAAGTTTAAATCAATTATTCTCTTGAGCTTGAAATTGACCACTATAACTCAAACTAATTTTAAAGACATGTCCTTAAAAAATAAGAGTAAATATCCCTTCAAAGGTGTGAGTTATTTGCACATTGGACTTAGTCCCAAGAAATCCAAAACCATGAACCCCAGAAATATCTAAGTTCTCAAAGGGTCCGTTTAGTTAAGAAGAAAGGAACGATGGAAAGTGAAAATAATAAAAAGTGAAGTGAAAGAAAAGAAAATGATAGAAAATATATTTTCATGCATGTATTTGATTAAGATGAAAACATTGCAATAAAGTTTTAAAAAAATTTCATTCAATTGTTTGAAAGAAAATAAAATTACAATAAAATTTTTCTAATTGTCTAAATCATCCTTAATTATATTAAATCGGCCTAAAGAAGAAAAAAAATATGTATTGCAATTAAAAGTTAAAATTAAAAAAAAAAGGCTTGTAACCTAATTCTATAACAATCACCCCCACGAAGATATTTGGACCAAAATATATACTTAATAAAATTCATACTAATATTTTTTTTAAAAATTAATAACTACTAAAATATTTTAAGAAAAATGAGGCTAAAATGGAAAGTTAAATATAGATCACAACTTTCTTGCATTTCCTTGTGTTTTTAAGAAGAAAAAAAAATTGGATAGTTGTGAAAAAATTCAAGCATGAAAGAGAATTATTTTTCCATCATTTTTCATTTTATGCTAACCAAACACATAAAAAATTTAAAAATTTTCTCTTTCTTGCATTTTCTACCATTCTCCCGCTAAACAAACGAACCCAAAGAGATTTGCAGCATTAGATGCGAAAGAAAATAGGAATTTAGCAACAGAAATCAGGATTGCAACTAAGCCACGTCTATGTCACTATACATTTCATCATTGCACCACTCTCCTTCACCATGAGAATATTGGCCGTGATCCGCGGTTGTCTCAAATAGAAATATAAGGAAGTGGGTCTTCTAAGAGCTGTTACATTCAGCACCTATTTACATATATGTTCTTTTGGATACCTTCATCGTGTGCTCTGTAACCCAAGTCAATTTCATTGGGCCAGATTTGCACAAAAGCTCTCTCCACCTTGTTCGATTGGAGACCAGCACAGAAGCCAAAGACAAACCAAGAGCTGTGAATTAGCAAAAACTGTGGGTATGAGAGGTGTGGCACAGCGTTATAGGCGTGAATCATGCTGCAAATGGAGAGAAAATGTGGATCATCAAAATTACCTTTGATGCAAATATATGTAATCAAATCGAAATATGGGAAAAATACGTTGACAAAATGATGATCTCATCATTTCCCATGACGTGTACTTCTTTCCTGCACACAGATTCACGCAACCAAAAATTAATTCGATTCATAAAACCAAGCAAAAGTAAAATTGAACTGCTCGACAAAGATAGGTGAACTACTTCGGACACCTATACCTTCGAAAAATCAGTTGATACAAAACATACAATTTAATTCCACTCATACCATGGGGAATGGATGCGAATCAAGTTTCCAACCTCAAGTTCAACATCACAACATGTTTTGGAGCTAAAGATGATAGTCACAGTCTTTCCGCCACTGTTGTCTACTGTTGGCGGATTATCCTTCTGTTGATGGCACTGCAAAAAACAAGCTAACATCGTTCTGCCACCATCATAAAAAAACAAGCATATTGCAATCTGTTCAGGTAAATGAAAATAATCTGCATCCATTTCATCCACGGTGAGATGCAATGTTTCACATTCCACATTTGTGTTTCTTTCTTTTGGTTTGTAGTTTTTTTTTGGGGGGGGAGGGGAGTGGGGGAAGGTTCTGAAAAAATTGCACGCCGTTTACAGTTTTACTTTTCAGCTGAGAGCTTCCTTATTGAAGATAACTTAGATGCAGCCACGTAATGATCTAAAACTAGTATACATGATAAGTTGATAACTTAGGCTTTATACATCCCCTAAAGCATATTCTATGTAAATAATTTCAAACCTCACTTTTGCAGCTTCCAACGTGTTCTCAACTTCCCATGCAAGTGAAAGATGCATAACTTACAGGAAAAATCTTACTAAGACTAGAAATTACAGTTTTAGGTTTACTGCAAAAAAGTGGAAGTTTGTGTGTAATTTGAAAGCCAATCTGAATGGTGAAGAAAAACCGCCTAGTTTTTCTAATCTAACACACATAAGGCAGGCTTCAAGAGCAAGATTTTGTGAATAATTTTCACTGAAATTATGCATGAGATCAACATATCTACCTCTTTATCCCTGCTGAAAGAGCAACAACATACAGTCAGCTTTGCCTCTAGACACCTTGACATGATTCTCACGTCAATGCAGCTTGCCTCATCTAAAATGATAGAGGACTAAACAAGGGTCAAACACAAGCAATGGGCACAAACTTGCAATGACATATGCATAAACTGGGCAGTTGCCAGCTTATGTGCCTTTCTTTACACAAAACTTGTTCCATGTTGGCACATTACTTGAAGTAAACACCAACCAACATCAAAGAAAATAATTCAAGGTATGGCTCATACCATTCAAGCAAGCTTCTCTCTGTTGCCTCTTTAAGAAGCACACGTCTCTTTCCTTCTCACTTTGCATTACCTGCTGCAACTTTCCAAATAGTCCAGTGCTGCAAATTTTGGCAGTATAACAACGCATACATGGTTAAATAGTAGTCCCTCACCTGAAAATAGCAATCAATGACCTAAGATATGGATATGACGGGCAAAATCTAGTCCAATCACTGACCCAGATTTTCTTGGAAACGCAAAGAGTGGCCCCTCATCATCCATAGGAGCAGCACCCAAAGCATCCTCAAATTGATCAGCCATAGTTTTTCGTTCAGAACCCGGGACAAAAAGCTTTAGATTTTCAGGATTCTCCTCAAACTGTTACCACACAGACTAATTTATTGGTACTCAAAAAAAAAACAAAATTGTCTAAGAACCATTTCAACAAAGAGATACCTCGTCCCCACTTGATAATCCACCATCCAAAGCCTCAACTGGGTCATCCTCATCCATATCCATCTCTGTCAAGGGAGATAAACTTCTCCCATCAACAAACTGCACTCTTCTTCCTTTTGGTCTACTATGCTGGAGCCCATGACAAATCAAATTCAAAATGTAGAACTGAAGCCAAAGAAAGTTATCAAAAATTAAAGCTCACCACTTTAAATCTTTCCTCTAGCTGACCATTCTTCTCCTGAAAGCAGTCTAGAAGCTCAGCCATCGAATGCTCGCCATGATCATGCCCAATTGCCACCACAGCTGGCACCTCATGAATCTCGGGCTCTACTAATTTTTCTTCCTGAAAAACCTCCAAGAGCTCTGCCACTGAATTGTTTTTGTTTTTGCTCTTGATAATCAATGGATTCAATGAAGAGTCTGTCTCATCATTGTTATTAACAGCCCGAGAAAGATCTTCCTTATGTGACTGAAATCGGAATGAAAACTTAGGCTTGACTTTGCCTCGGCCACCTGCGGCAGTTAATATCACATTCCGCTGAATATCACGGCTTTAGATCACAAAGAGACACAGTAGTGATTCAACATGAATGACAACTATTGGATCTGATATAAAGATGCAACAAATTTTTGGTATAAATAGTTTGTTGGCACAGAATAATTGTCCTCATAATGGTCAAGCAACCAACAGAATCTCTTAAATTTCCTCGTTTTTATACATCTCTTTTTCATATAAGGACCGTCACTTTGAGAAACAGCCTGGGAGGCAATGATTTATTGCAAACTTAATGTTACTCAGACAATGCAATACCCTCAATTACATATTTGCTTCTTTTTACATTTGAACCAATTCTAAAAGCTCCATGTGGCCAGAAACATATGTAAGTGGCATTATGTCCAGAAGTGTTAAGTTTCTACAGAATGAAGATATACCCTTAGAGGATCTGTTCACTGTAGAAGAAAGGTCAAAGGATGAGGAACACCCAGCATTTTCATTTAAGTGAGCTAGTGTCTCGGCTTCTCTACTTGCTGCAAACCATGTGCTGGAATCATCCTTCTTTGCCCTTCCAAAGCTTGGACAACTGACTTCCTGCAAAATTGGAGTTTCCAAAGTGATGGATCTAATTGTGAGCACGTTGTTTCCCATTGCCATATAATTACAGGCGGTAGCCCTTGTCTTCTAATAAGGACATAAAATTGTAATAGCTAGGACAAAAAGGTAACAATATGTCTTACCCCACCATCAGGTAGAATTTCTTCCTCTGAGTTGCACACATATATCCTTGGAAAGCGGATAAAATCATCCTCATTATCAAAGACAGGAAACTCAACCTCATCTTCAATACCCAAATCTGTTTTCACCTGATCAGTAACAAAACCTCTTTTTAGACTAAGCAAGCTGGACCTCTACAGAAATTCCACCATAATTCCACCATAAAATAGGCAGTAGTCCTCAGAACAGACAATTCATGCCAAAAAAAAAATATATAGAAGAGGGAATATTAGTGAACATCTTTCTCAAGCAATGAAAAGGGCTCCTATTTTCTTAAGTAGCTTCATTCTCCATAATGGATTTGCAGATTTAGATTGAATCATTGAATTCCTTCAATAAGACCAAACATGACTTTTACAAATGAAAAAGAGAATTCGAGTCCAATTTGATAACTTGCCTTCTGAGCTGAGATGGTTGCCTTGGCCGTATTTCCAAGTTCACGGGCATCTGCACCAGACACATAATTTAATTAAAAAAACTATGAGGTCTTATAACCTTAAGAGCTTTGATTAAACTTTACCAACTGTTTTCGTGGCATTCGCTTCATTGGGACATTATGGTTTGGAGAAATTAGATTTTTAAAAAAAAAAAGCGTAAGCACAAAGTTGGCAACTGTATTAACAGAATACCTTTCAGTAAATCAAGCTGAGAAAGAACTTGGATTTCCCCCTGTCAAGTGTCAATGTATAAATTTTAAAAGAAACGAAAAAAGGGCAAAGAAAAACAAATAAGAGTTACAAACACATCATACCTCAGCCCATGAGGAAAATATTTACAATACGAATGTCCCCCCTCTTAAAATAATGAATTTGATGTGGTAAAGGCACTCAGTGTGTAATGTGATGCTCATTTCAACCATTTGGATTTAAAATTACACAAATAAAGACTGATGCACAAATATTAGTTTATGAAGGGGGGTTTCCCATAAAGAACGGCATTTCTTAATCTACTTGAACTAAAGATTGAACTGAAATTTTTAGAATATCAAAGAAATAACTCAAGATTTGATTTTCAAGTAATTTGAGCATTCGTGATTAACTTCGCTGCTGAAATTTATTCGACTATACCCCAGTTAAATATGGTCGATTAACACGGTTGTTCCTTAACTTCTCTTTTTGCCTTGAGTTCTAGCTCCAATACAACAGACAACAAATTCCACATCATTCAATGAATCAAACAAATAAATTTCAATTTCAACTTTATTGTATATAATGTCATACATACATCAAAACAACTGATTTTATTAGTAAACGTGCAGCTCATGTAAGATTAGGAGTTATATGAAAAGATTCTAAAATTACTTAACTAGAATACCAACCTTCTTTTCCTCGTGGCCACCTAATGACACACAATTTTTTGCCCAGTCTCCGTCCAAATATTCCTCTTCTGTTGGATTTGAAAACACAAAACATCAATCAACCACAATTCAATCGTTATTTGAAGTCAAGCTGAGAGAGAGAGAGAGAGAGAGAGAGGGAGAACGTAATTGTGTGATTATTCTGATAACATTACCGGAGATGCTTTGATCAGAATCTTGATTCTCCTGGAAATAAGTATAATTCAAATTCAGTGGAAGACATCGTAATGCTAGGAATTAGACTCCGTGACACGACAATCAAATAAAACATTACCGTGAATGTGTTTTTCCGCCACATTGGGTTTGATTTCTTCAAGTGATCAATGCGTTCTGGGAATCAGTTGGGGTTTGAAAGGGCAGTAGTGCGGGGTTGTAGGGAAGACTATTATACTTTTTAGGGAAAATTATACTAAAATTTATCATTTAATCACGTACATTTCTTTAAATATTGCATAAAAATGTTTTGAAATTTGTATATGCATAACATATAAATCTAAGTCGATCGTTAATATTCTTTAATATATTCATTAATAAATTATACTCAAATTTTTTTAAATTTGAATAATTTTGATATAAGTATAATATTTTAAATTTAAAAAATTTAAATATTATATATTTTAAATTTTAAGGATCTACATATAATTTATTAAGGAATAAATTAACTGATATTTAACCGCAAAAGTTTATATGTTATGCGCGTATAAATTTTAAATTTTTTGTGTATAATATTTTAAATATTAGAGGATATAAATGATTAAGTGAAATTGGAGGTAATTTTCCTTGCTTAACCAAGTCCAACCCAAGAGTGACAAAATTTTGGGGTTTTTTGGGTATGGATACAATTTTTTAAACTTATTTGAGTAAAAGTATATGAATAAGATATTTATTCTATTAAGGACAATTTTTATAAAAAAATTTATGTTTAGATACAAAATCCAAATGAATTAAAAAAAAATTTACTTAAACACCTTCCCTTAAATTATGCAGTCATTGTTAACAGTTAATTGAAAAAGCAAATATGTAAAGATTAACAATAGTAATAGGAGGTAAAATAGGGGCATTAATGATCAAAACTATTCTTCTTTGACAACAAGTTTTATGACAATGTGCTTTGATTAGAATGTCATAAATTATACGTGAATAAACACTGAATTTTTTCTAAAAAAAATAGAATTGGCCAAGATGTTTTATTAGATATTATATATTGTTCGTTGTTGGGATGTAGAGAAAAAAAGCACTTATTTGTTTTTTTTAATTAGTGTAATTGTTTTTTAATAGGTGTAACTATTTTTTAATGTGTAACTATTTTTTTAATTAGTATAATTGTTTTTGAATGAATGTTACTATTTTTTTAATAGGTGTAATTATTTTTTAATGTATGTAACTATTTTTTTTTAATTGGTGTAACTATTTTTTTAATAGGTGTAACAATCACAGTCTCATGCAATTGTTAAAGCATGATGGTGTAATGATGTCGCGATACTAAATTGTGCAACTATTTAGTTTATGTAAGTAACTGAATGACGAATTATGTTGATGTCATAATTTTGTGTAACTGTTTGATTTATTAGAACTTATGAATAACTATTTGGTATATTATAAGACAATTATAACTTATTGATGTAGGTGATTAGTGTAATTGTGTTGTTGTAATATTAATATAAATAGAGTAAAAGAAAATAAAGGGACAGAGAGAGACTGCTAGAGAAAATAGAGAGAGAGAAACTGCTAGAGAAAATATGTCCCTATTTTACCTCATATTACTTGATTGTAACAAAAATATATGCAATGAATACAAAGAGTTTCAACCCATTAATTATTTACTAAATAACAATATTATCATTTTTTAAAAATATGCACTTTAGCCAAAATAAGATTTTATGTTGTATTTTTGTTCAAATAAGTCTAAAAAATTATATCCACTTTCAAATCCCCCAAAACCTTTAAGACCATCCAATAGCATTGTTTGGAGCGGGTTCGAGTATTTATGGAGGAGTAATATTATGTATCCAAAATCTTCAACCCAAATCTCCATCCCAAATTAAGGGAGACCATTGGATCAGTGAGTCCTATTTAAAAAAATTAATGGGATCCACTCATCTAATGGTCTTTCTTCATTTGGGATGAAAATTTGAGTTAGAGATTTGGGATACATAATTTTTCTCTTTATGGAGTCCACAAGGAATCATCGAGCCACCACTTTGGCCACGTGGAGCACTCAAAATATCTCTGGTTTTAGTAGGAAATAGAAAAGTTAAATAAAATTGTATTGTGGGAGACTAAACTACGGTTCCGTTATTTATTCACTTTTTTTATCGTTTCTGATGATACCCGAAAGAAAAAAGACCGATCAGCTCAAAAGGTGTATCGTGGGCGGGTTAAATTAAATTTAATTTGAATTCAACTCAAGGAAAATAAGGTTTGAGTTGAAATTTTCGATACTTGAGCTAAGTTTGGACAAAAAAAAATAATTCAAATCAAATTCGGATAGTATTTGGGTGGAGGTTTCGAGTTATCGAATTCAACCTAAATATATAAATCGAGCTCAACTCGAATTTTAAATCAAGTTAGCTTGAACATATTTAAAAGTAAATATATAAATTAATATATTAATATAACTTACAAGTTAAAATAATATGGTTCAGTCTTATGTTAAATAATTGTCTTTATGTTAAATATTGATTTTTATGTTTTAAATATTATATTTTTTATGTTAAACATTTGATTGAAGTTGTTGATTGTTACTTTAGGTGAATAGTATGTAATATACTAGATTTAGAACAATAGATTAATTTTCAGATGTGAATTAACCCAACCCAACTTTTAATCCGGAGTCAGCCTGAATTATGTAACTCGAACTTAATCCGAATTCTAACTTGAAATTAGCTCAAATTACTTAATTCAAATTTAACTTAAAGTCTGTCCAAATTAAACTTGACAATACTCAAGTCGGGTTAAGGTTAGAGCTAGAATTGAGGATTATATACCTAGGATTGACCTCTCAACTCATCCATCCCGCCCGAGTTGTACCCCCTAATCAGCTCAGCTATTGTAGTTATCTTCCCAAGCTGATCCGAAGATAGCTTAAAATACGAATACATCTCAACATATAGTTATTCTTGATCCTCAGGAACATCCTCTACTGTATATCATTTTCTTCCTCGAAGATAGCTTACGAAGCAAAATATGTTATTAAACTTGAAGATTAGTAGCTCCACAATTCTGTACTATTAGGTGGAAATTAAACACAGTTTCAATTGAAATCCAATTTGATTTTTAATTTAAATTGTGGTATTTAAGAATTAAAATCAAATGAAACTTGATTTTTAACTCTAGTTAACAAATTAAAATATGGAGAATACTTTAATGAAATTTCAATGAATGAAAGATGGTTTAGATTGACAAATACTTAGAGAGAGAACAAATTATATGCAAAATTCCACGTTTAGACACAAAGTTTTTATCGTTTTTTGTTTGGGCCACCACAAAAAAAGGACTAGCCATGCACATTTATATAATAAAATAGGATGGAAGTTGAATCTTATTTCAGTCATTTTTTTCTCCTCAAAATCATCACCAATCACTTATCTCACCTATCATCTTTTTGTCAGACTCAAACGTCAAATCGCAACACTCATTTCTATCAAATGTTCAATCATTTATATATTTTCTCCTTAAAAACATCACATCACATTACTCATTTTTATTATATATTTAATTATTTAATATTTAACTAATTTATAGTTAATATATTTTGAAAAAATTTTAATATAGTGGAATTAATTTTTTGAATGCTCGAGTTTTATATTTTATCGTGCCTTCAGGCACGGGTTATGACTATTCATTCCTATCGTTTATGGCTTATAAATAACAGATGATTTTTTTACAAAATTACTAACTTGGGAATACAATCAAGGATTAATTTTTCGTTTTAGTGCATAGTTTTTGTAAGTTTGAAAATAGAAAAGTTTCAGTAATATTTCAAAAATATTATGAAAAATAAGATGAAAATAAAAAAAAAAAAAAAAATTATTCCTAAAAATTTTGATCAAAAGACTTCGAAATATTAAAATTTTGATATTAAAGTAATAATTCATTTCGATTTCCACTAAAATGGAAATGTTTTGGGCATTTGATAATGAAATCTAGTTCCTTAGATACAATGGAAATCAGAACATGGGGGTAAAGGTTGTCTCTTTGATTTTTATTTATTTTTGAGAGAATTTTATTTGATATCCTAAATTTTTTAAAAATTCTCACTTTATATCAACAAAAATTAAAATTTTCATATTATATTCTCCAAGTATTATAATATGACTATTTTTTAAATTTTTTTGCTCATTATGTCAACTTTAAAGGGGTGGGCATTTAGCAAAAGAAAGGTCACACTGTAATATTTTTAATATATTAAAGTGTAATTTGAAATTTTTTATCTTTGAGGGTATAAAGTAAAAAAACATAAATTTTTTGGGGTTCAATGTAAGATTTTCCTTTTTTGTTTGTGTCTTTTTGTAAGGGTAATACGGTAATTTCAACTAGTGAATTTTAATCCAAGTTTCGAACCCAACTACGAAAGAGTGGTCTCACACACACACAAATTAAACCGAACAAGCGTAGATTGTCTCGCTCTCAAAACAGCGTGAGAACGTCTTTGGTCCCTCTCTCTCTCTCTCTCTCCCTCCCTCGCTAGTCCTCCAAACTCTTCCTTCGCACCCATGATATAAGGTAAATTTTCTTTATCATCTCTCTCCAACATGTTCCTTTATATTTGTTCGTATTTTCTCCTTGCTGTACCTGTGTTTCCGCTTTCATATATTCACACTTGTATAATCTTTTTTTACAAGTGAGGCTGATAATAAAGTTCAATCGATGCATAAACATGAAGACCCATTCGTTCAACTTGATGTTTACACGTAGGTTTTGACGTTCAAGTTCATATAAAGAGGTTAGCAGATTATATTTTTCCTCATTATTCTATGCACCTTTTGCTTTGTTGTTAGTAAATATCTGCTGTGCTTCTCTTGTTGTTTAAACTTTTGTTTGGTTTCTTAAAAGGGACGAATCATATGAATTAAAACGAGAATTATAGCAGCCAAATGGATAGATATTGTTTGGATGTTTTGTTGTTCTTAAATGCTATTAATTTTGTAGAGATTATGTGATGTTTAGCGTGTATGAGTTGTGCTCCAGTTGGTTTTCCCCAGTGATATGTTCTTTTTTATTTTCTTGATGTTCATATGAGATTTGGAAATCTGGGATGGTAGTGTATATCTCTGTTTCGGTTCAGGCATGGATCTGTGTACATTTTTTGTTGATGGAGATCACTAGAATTTTATAATTTTGCTTGTACGAGTGCCTGTGTAAGCTTGGTAGTGTCACCCCTATTTTTTTTTTTTTTTGATTGAACACTGTTGAGTTATTTACTGGGTGAGATTATTAGAAACTTCTTTTGTTCTGAATAAGTAGTGTTTATATACAGTTCCCTTCATATAAATATATTTGGGAGAGTAGTGTTTATCTACTTTTGGGCGGAATAGAAGAATATTTGAGCAGATGATGAGGAAAAATTATGTTTGATATTACCTTTGCTTCTGTTGTTTGCTTGTTTTATAGCTTTAGTTAGTAGATCGACATTTTTAATTACAAACTTCATCTCCAACATTTATTAGGGTTTCTGGACTTGTGAATTGGTAGCATTGGAAATTATGTGATTTTAAGATCACATTATGTAAATGCTGACACTAGATTCCTGAGTTATTCATGTTTGATATTACCTATGCTTCTGTTGTTTGCTTGTTTTATTGCTTTAGTTAGTAGATGGACATTTTTAATTAGAAACTTCATCTCTAACATTTATTAGGGTTTCTGGACTTGTGAATTGCAGCATTGGAAATTATGTGATTTTAAGATCACATTATGTAACTGCTGACACTAGATTCCTGAGTTATTCTAATAATCTAACCAAACCAATGCAGATCACAGAGGAAAAAACTTAATTTATCCATTTAAAGGGTTACTGCATATTCACAATGATGTTGTGAGAAAGAAAAACGCACATAATCACAACTGCCAGGATTCAGGTCTAGCATCTGCAGCCCCAATGTGACTCTCAAGGCATTCCCTCTGTGTTGCTTTCTATTCCTAAATCAGTTTAGACTTGGAATTTTCAAAGTAAAGTATTCCGTCATTTTTTTTTTCACTTCATTGTATGAAGTTAGACGTTGGAAGGATATGGTTCTAAGATGCCAAGTGTTCCGGAGGCAATGATTTACTCTAATTTGTGTTCATGGTTTTAGCTTCATACATATATTAATTTCTGAGCCCAAACATCTCTATTTACAGATATATTAAATCAAATGGACAACAATATGGAAGGCATCGTCAATGAATCTGCTGAGTCCTTTTTGTCCTTGTGTTCTTCTGACATGGGTGGTATATTTGGAGATCCTGAAGTGCTCCCTCGAGTTGGAGATCAGTACCAGGCCGAAATTCCACCCCTAATGATGGAATATGATTGCTTTCAGCTTATGAGGGAATCAGAGGATACAGAAGTCACAACTAATGTTCCAAACTGTTTGAATATGGGGTTACCCATTCCAATCATGTGGATACATGATGACACCGGAATTGTCGGAGACAATGTCTTGTCAGGGTTTGGTGATCAAAATGTTGCACTTGGCAGAAATGGGCCAGTAGAAGCTGAAAACAGTGAAGAAAGCCAGACTACTTCAAATGATGAAGATGTAGAACTTAAAGCAGGACCATTTGATTGTGCGGAAACAGTGGGAGGATTATTAAGTTTTCAACCGATGGTGGCAGGTGAGAGGATGGATGTTGACTTGGCTTTATCACAAGGGAAGAAAACTGAGTTGTATCATGGGAACAATGGTTACCATCCTGTTCCTGGTGCATTGGGTCAAGCTTGGAGAGACACTGAATATGATAGTTTTCTCCTTGGTCTTTATATCTTTGGGAAGAATCTTCTTCTTGTGAAGAGATTTGTTGAGAAGAAGGAGATAGGAGATGTACTATCTTACTACTATGGAAAGTTTTATAGATCTGGTAAATACCACAGATGGTCAGAGTGCCGGAAGATGAGAAGCAGACGATGTATACATGGTCAAAAAATTTTCATGGGTTGGAGGCATCAAGAACTGTTATCTCGATTATTTTCCCATGTGTCAGAGGAATGCAAAGATAGGTTGATGGAGGTACTTTTTGGATTGCTGTTTTCCATTAGTGATCATAACTTAAATTTCGTGTATTTATACTATTATGCTCACTACATGTACACGCTGACTCATTCACCCTTGCATGCAATTTTCTATGATATTGATTTATTATTGAATTATTTGTGAATTTGTCCTTGATCTACCACTGTTTCATGTAGCTTTCTAGACATAAATAGATGGATGACTTTGCTTGAACTTTCTTTGTTTGCTTTATTGAGCATCATGATTTATTTTTAAACAAGTGCACTGTGATTCCTTTTTTTTATATATATAAAGTAGATAAGACTGTTCCATAAATGCAGAAACATAAAATAAAACTAACGGAATTAGTCTAACCTTTGAAACATTGATTTCTCTGGAAACAGCTCTGGAACTTTTAGTAATGATAGGAATTCGAATTTTTGTCTCACTAGCCAGAGAATTTGCCTTGCATATACAAAGAGCTCTTCTCGTAAGAAGCTTAATTTATTGTCAATTATTATTTTTCTTTTGTTTTCAATATTGTGACATTCAATATCTCATCTATGTTTTTCTTTTTCTCTAACGATTTTTAAAGATATCAGTCACATCATCAGGCTAGGGTGTTTTGGTCGTAACTCTTGTAATAGTCTCATATCTACATGATCAGTATCACCTCATGCTGATTACAAAGGTCTTCTATGTGATGTTATTCAAGTTTTTCAGGTGTTAGAGACCTTAGATAGCAAGCAGGTAGTTTTCATGAGTCGATTTGGAATTATGTGTTGAGTCTGGAAGAGAGAATCATGTTGGAGTTTGGAAGATCTTGATGTAATATGGAATGAAAAAGTGCATTCCTTCTTATATTCGTCATGTGTGACTAATTTTGTGGAGAGTTTTGTTGACTGGAATGTCTTTTAAGGACTGGACCTTATGGGGATATTATGGTTCTCTACTTTAGCTTATGTCATTGACTGTTCATAAAGTAGCTCATCAGGGCGCAAATGCAGGCCAAAGAAGTTTTTATGACTTTGGATTGAACAGTGTAGCATAGTCATTAACACCATTCCAATAAGAGTAATCAAAATTTGTGATTGTGGCTCGATAGATCGAGGATTCTGAATCAAATATATATTTTTTCCCATCTATCAACTAAAGGCACAATAGTCAAAATTGTTTTTGGTACATATTTTCGTCAGGTGACTACTGACAGGGAACAAGGGAGAAAATAGAAGAAAAGACTATTTTTACCTCCAATCAAAATGAAAGTGTTCCTATAGTATTTAACCAACACCGGTTGGCGTAGTGGTAGGAGTTTTTCTCAAACTGTGTGGAGACAGGAGTTATGAGCTATGCTGTCATGAACACAATATGATGGGTAATTTAGTGTACTTTCTTATTTCCTTTCACTTTGTACCTCAGTTTATTCATACCCAAAAAAAAAAACTGCAACAATTAGCTGCTTATCTGTAATAAAGTGAACTTTAGTTCCTAGTTGAAGTGGCACCTGATCTTATGAGACTTAAGTGCTTCATGGAAGAGCTGTTCATATGTACACATTGAACCAGGGCATCCCTTTTGACCAAAAAAAAAAAAAAAACAGGGCATCCCTGGAACCGGAACCTGTCGTGGGTCTCTGATTTTTCTTCGGTAAAATATGTTTAGTTGCTTCTTGCAATTTTCAACGAGTAAAATGATTGTTTGCTGTTATTGGGCTTGATTCAAGCACAGATATCCTGTAGCGGCAGTTGGTATGCAGATCTGAAAACCTTTTGTGAGATTCAAACACCGTCCAGATTTCAATTTTTTCTTTTTGGGGGGTTGGGGGTGGGTGCCCTTTGTTGTACCTTGGTATATGAGTTTTGAGCTTCCTCTAAATCAGCCATGGGGAGGAAAATGTCATTTGGTTACGTATACTTTGTGGATGTGTCTCTGTGGTTTTACATTTGTGGGTTGATGACGCTCACTGGTTTTTGGTGTGCCTTAGAGTTCTGAACTTCATATTAAGCATCAATGTCACATTTAACCACATTGGCATCTTGCTTTGCTTTTCAATCTCACCACATTGGCATCTTCTTTATGTATCTGGTTGTCCAAATGCCTCCTTTTGGGTGTTTTTTTTGGGGGGAGAGGGTGTTGTCAGAGGGGACGCATTGCCACCATTCATTGGCTCACATTGTCTACGGGAAACCATGGCTGCCTTTGGGCTGTGAGAGTAATAATCATGTTTAATCGTTTTGAGAATGGAATGCCGCCTACTGACTGTGTATGGATTGTTGAACTGTCATCTACTGCAGGTCTCAAGGATATTTGGAGAGGGAAAACTAACATTGGATGAGTATGTGTTCACTTTAAAGGATATGGTAGGCGTCAGGATGCTGGTAGAAGCAATAGCCATTGGTAAAGGGAAGCAAGATCTCACTGGCACTACTATGGAGCTCGTAAAGACCAATCATTCCCGTCGTGTTCATCCGGAAATACCTAGTGGCAAAGCATGCTCCTCTCTTACTTCAGGTGAAATTATAAAGTTTTTAACAGGAGATTTTCGGCTAAGCAAAGCTCGATGTGGTGATCTCTTCTGGGAAGCTGTTTGGCCCCGTCTTTTAGCTAGAGGATGGCACTCAGAGCAGCCGAAGGACCATGTTTGTGCTGGTTCAAAGCATTCTTTAGTCTTTATTATACCTGGTGTTAAGAAGTTCTCAAGGAGGAGACTTGTGAAAGGAAATCACTACTTTGATTCAGTTAGTGATGTCTTGAACAAAGTTGCATCAGAACCTGGGCTTCTTGAACTTGAAATTGAAGCAGCGAATGGTAGTGCACAGAGGGAAGAATATATGGTAGACCCGCAGACAAAACAGGACCCAGAAATTTTGTCAGATCAGCACCATCGTTACCTCCGGCCAAGAAATTCAAATTGCAATCAAGATTCAATGCAGTTTACAATTGTGGATACCAGTTTGCATTGCAGAGAGAAACAGGCTAAAGTGAGGGAGCTGAGAAGTTTGCCTGCTGACCCCCTAATTGGATCCATTCCATCTGGTCTTTCTAGTGAAACTGAAGAAGATACATCAGAAGAATCTCGGGATGAAGCAGTAGAAAATATCAGTTTACACCCTGTCAAAGATGTTGCAGAGAATGGAGCATCTGCTGACACACCAGAATGTGCAACTGGTCCCACCACTCATTTGCCTTGTGTTTCAGATCCCATGATTATGGCAGTAGAAAATCATGAGGATCAGAGCACTAGCGTCTCTAATGATAGGAAATCGCGGCTGATAGTGAAGTTTCACTTCAGGCGCAAGGTGAAATCTCACCAGTCAGATGGTTTAGGCCCAATCATGAAACAACACCACTTAACTGCTTGCAGCCATGAACAGTCAAGCCATGGTGTTGAAAATATCTCCAGAGACACCAAGCTAAATGGAGAGGAATCCTGTGGCTGGTCAAACGCACTCGATACCTGTGAGAACATGGCTCTGCAGTTAGGATCATCTCAAGACCTATTGCCCATCAGTTCTTTGGTAAGCTGCCCAGAGGACAGCAGTAAAGGAATACAGTTTGGGAACTATCAGGATTCAAAAACATATCCTAAGAAGCCTCAGGCCCAGACATTGATAGACTTAAACTTACCTCACGTTGCTCCGGATTCTGGAAATGATGAACAATCAGTTGTGGACATGGTTCATAACGATGACAATTCATCTGCCAAGAAGCCATTTTGTATGTCTGAAACAAGTCGGCAGTATGAATCGTCTAATCCTTCAAATGTTGGGGCTAGTATAGAACAGCAGCCTGCCATGAATGGTCGACGGCAGAGTACAAGAAACCGACCATTGACCACAAGAGCATTGGAAGCTGTTGCATTAGGGTTCTTTGACTCAAAGAAGAAGACGAAGAGAAAGCGTTTGGAAGCTACATCTGAAAGTAATTCAATGTCAAGGTCTTCTAGGCAGGTGCGCGAGAAGACTGCCATTAGAGCAAACTTGAATGACAGTGTAGTTACTGATACTGCAAGCCACATGATGAATAAAGGGATGAATGGAAGCCATACTGGTGACACCAACATGCTTGGTGAATCTCAGAAGTGATGTGACTAAAAATGAACTTGTCAATTGCTCAGGTTTACGACCTTACTTGAACAGGATCTGTTTGTATCCTTGAGTTCTAAGGTTGCCCAGGTTTGCTAAGTGCTGCATGTAAACTTTTGATTCTGTACTATTGTTCATCTCTCTTTTCTCCAATATCATTTTTTTTAACTGGTCTCAGATCTCACACCAGTTTATCGTTCCATAAGCTAATTAAGAGCAGTAAAATCTTATCTTGTTATCAGTTGGTTGCAGTAATGATAGGAGGCAGACTTGGAGTGCAAGACTGAGTAATGAAACCAGTGAGAGGTTTTGAAAAATTGCAATGCTCTACCTTATCCGGGTGTAGCATTCAACTCCAGGTACTTCATGGCTAACCTAAAATCAGAGGGCAGAAAAACGTTGTAAATTCAGTTTTCTGTTTGTGGTCAGAAAGACTATACACAACAGTAATGGAAATGCTATTTTTTTTCCGGTTTTTTTTTTTGTTCTTTATGTGTGGTTGCATTCTCAGATTTTTGGCTCTCAAAGCCTACTAAAAAAACGAAGAAGTCATTGTAAACTTGCACTGTATGATCAGAATGAACAATGACGAGTCCAGGGAGAATTGAAAACTTTATTTGATTAATCACTGTCATTAAATAGGGAGTAGATCCTAGAATTTATTGGAATCCATAATTAAATCAATGACAATAATTGATCAAGTTAAGTTTTTAATATTACTCGTTCTCATAACTTAGATTGTCTTGTAAGTTAAGTTTTTAAGTTTGTATAGTATTACTCATTCTCATAACTTAGACTGCCTCGGTAAGACAGGCAATTATGGGTGGCCCGCCCAACCCAGAAACTATTGAAGTTGGGCCATTTTTTAACTCATATACCGCAAATTTATTGGCAGTGAACTTATCCCGATCCTGAAATACATGATTTGAGAAATCCATTTCTTCTGTGCCATGATTTAATTATTGAGCAGATTCTCTTTCTTTAAAATAGGAAGGTCGACCTTGCGTTGCTCGCCTGTCTGGTAGTGGTTGGGGCTCTTTTCGTATGGTAGACTTATCTATTTGGTTTTATTTGGTAGACGTATTATGAGTAAATAAAATATTAGATTGTATTATTTTTTATTTAATTGGGCCTAATATTTTATTTGGTAAAAAATTTGATACCGTATTAATTTAAAAAATATATACTAATCGCATATTTTTTATACATTAGACTTGTATTATTGAGGTATTTTAATACCACCAAAATAAGAGGTATTATAATCCAACTTAAACGTATTATTTTAAACATTTTCCATTATAACCCCCTAACTGATAAAATTAAATTATCATCAATGTAACAAACATTGATTGAGGATGTTTTGTTAATTCAACATTAATACGATAAAATAATTTTTTAACAAAACAACCGATTGGATTGAATAATTACTATCCAACGTTTATGTTGTGCATTACTAAACACTAGATAAAATTACGTATTATTCTAATACCCTATTTATTTTTGTGTTTTGTCATTTTATATTGTATTATATCGAATTAATTTATTTAATCTATCTATTTCTAACACACCAATCAATCCTTTACGTTAATTCAAGAATGTACTAGTTTGACTAAAATTTTGGACGAAACTTGTGGCCCATGATGTGGAAGCTCTTCAACCTCAACCGATAAGATGGCCTAACGGTACCTGATTAGTTGATTGGATTTTATTACATCATCTGGGTTATAGATTTGATCTCTATTTTAGTCGGGTTATCATTTTCTTTATGAAAAATTATGCAATTGGTATTAATTTTTCAAAAATAATAGCGAAATATTGGCCCATGGACTTACTGTAAGCAAGCAAGTCCTAACCTGGAATCGGGCTGGCCGATCTCCTTTGGGCGGAGGCCACCCATATTGGGCTTCGTCAGAAATGTTCACCAAAAGCCCAATAAAAATTAGGACCTTTGGCAGGGTGTACCCGGACTCATGTTGTACAGCACCTCATGGCGACAAAAGAAGGCATCAGCTCTCCGTAGCGGGCTATTATATTAGGGTGGGACTATTCGTATCCTAAAAATACTCATCTTGGCCCCACTAAGTTATCTAACAATAAATTAATAATTCCATCCCATTCCATCCCACTCCTCATCTCGATCATAAACTACCACACGCCATATTTTTCCACTTCTAAGTAGGACTGCTAATGTATCGAATTTTAATTTGATTTCAAACTTGTTTAAGCGAATAAGAATAAAAAATTTAATTCATTAATTTGATTTGATTTGAATGCGATTAAAGTTGTCTAAATAGATTCGGATACGAATTTATAATAATTTAATCAATTATTAATTCGATTCAAATAAAAATATATTATATAAATAAGTATCACACATATATTATATTTATATTGAAAAATAAGGAAAAAAAAAATAGAGTAAATATTTTAATGTATGACCCACTTTTTTCATTTTTTTTCCTCTTGCTTTTACTTCAATTTTTCATTTTTCTCTTTTTTTTTTTTGAGTTCATTATCCAAATTTTTATTGTTAATTTTTTGGTGTACATTTGTTTTTTGTAATAATTGGATTGGTTCGAATATTCAAAAATTAACGGATTCAAACATGGATTGAATTTTTTAAATCTGTCGAATAATCGGATTAAATCAAATCGACAATTTTTTTTATTGAATTCGGATTCAATTATAGGCCATTCTAGTCCATATCTAATCCATTGACCGGCCTATCTCTAAAGACTTTTTTCCTATCTCATCTATCACAAAACAAATCTCATAAATAATCCTTAGGTATGGTCTAGTGGTCAAATATGTCTTCTTGTAAGTAAAAAATTTTCAAGTTTGATTTCCACACACTTTAAGGATCGGTCTACCTTGTTCTTTAGCAGACATGTTTCTAAATTAGCTCTATTTACAGTGACTGACTTAAAATTTAAGAGAGTAGTCGACGTAAACTTATATATGCTCTCATAAACACAAGTGGATGCCTAACAAGTGAATTCATTCCCAACTAATTTTTTCAAGTTCATCGTGATATGAAGCCATGTATCTTCCTCTACAATAACCCTAATCTATACTATCTCTACAAAACAAACAAATTAAAAGAAATAAGGCTTGAGAAAGTCTTCTCTCCATATTTTCTAATTTTGTAGAATTTTGATTTTTTTTATTTGTTAAACCAGGGTTTCCTCAAATCACAATTCAACACTTAACACCTATAATCACTCTTCTACTTTCTCACCAAATAACTACTGCCTTTCATTTATATATATTGTTTAAAAGATAATTTTTATTTCCTATAACTTTCCATGAATTTTTAACTTTTCTATTAATTAGTAAAGGTGAATATCACAAAAAGAGTAAAAGGCTAGAAAGAAGAAACGACAAAAAAAATAAAAATTGTGAATCCCGTAGGGACAACGCTAGTAGTATAATATGCAGATCCGAGCAAGCATGCAATGACATAAAATGTAAGTAAGTTGTGATTTTGATTCTTTTGAATTTGAATTTGAATTTTCTAGATTAGTGAATATCATAATGTCATGGAGCCAATTTATGACCGAAAACTCTACTAGATTTGGTAAGTAAATTGGTCATCATTTTGATGATTGACACTTTGGTCAAGAACTCCATGAGGTGTCTTTAGGTGAATGAGATGGATTAGGAAGAGAGAGTATTTGATGTGGGAATAAGATAGAAATAGATATGTGGGAATAATATAATCCTTACCATTATTTTATAATGAATCTTTCTCTCAAAAAATAATTATTCTTTTCAGGAAAAATTTAGTTTAATGTAATGTGGACCAAACTCGTGTACAAAAGTATTGATGCTAAATTAGTCCAAAACAAATACGACAATTGATTTTAGCCAAAAAGGCCCCTTTAAAAAAAAAAAATTGTTTGGGGTTGGGGCCGCCTATTTTGTTTTTGAATGGGGGCTCGCCTATTTTGTTATTGTTGCACACTCATCTCTGATCTTTTTCTCTGTCACTAGCGTTTTTCCACAACACTGTTGAAGGACTAAGAGAATTATCCATCACCACTAATTTTATAAGCCAAAGTAGTGTGTTTTGTCACTCTCTATTTAAGTTTGAAGAGACAAAACAAATTGAGCCAAGTGGGCATTAGTAAAAAGAGTAAACTAACTTTTCAATGCACCTTTTTTTTTTTTTTTTGTGTGTCAATTGGACCAATAAACTCTTTAATTGTATTAATTAAACACTTTTATTTGTATCTGTTAGAGTTTTTAACGAAAAATGGTGAAATGTGCCACTATATAAATGAGTTGGAATAAATTACATATATAATCCTCAAATTATAATCCTTATGTCAATTAAACTTTTAACTTTTTTTGTATCAATTGATACTCTAAACTCTCTAATTATGTCATTATGTCTTTTTTGTGTCATATGATCATATGAGTGACACTCTCTAACAGAGTAGACAAAATGACTCAATTGACATAAAAAAGTTAAGAGGTTTAATTGACATAAAAAT
>CM042187.1:1009481-1020980 GCA_023539305.1 Ilex asprella | reverse complement strand
TCGAGATATATATATATATATATATATATATATTCTTTTACTTTATTTTCTATTGTGAAAAGTGTTATGCAATTCAAATTTAAATGTCCAATGGCATTAAAATGAACAGAGACATTAGATAATAAATCCCATCAACTTTTTTAAATGGACCACTCATCCAATTCTTCATAACTTGAAATGCCTTACTCACTTTTGTTTTCTTCCTAACCAAAGCCTTTAAAATTTAAATGCGTCATTCTTGTCAATTGACAGTATGTGATCTACAACTAACTTTATATATATTTTTATTTTTGTTAAAATATTTATTAGTTATTAATTTAAAAAAAAATTGTATAAATCTGTCAACTATATAATTTAGTTCAGTGACCTTTGTGCTGATACTTATCCCATAATTAGGTTAAGAATTTCTTTTATAAAAAAATTAATTTTTAATTATAATATATATATTTCTTCTGTACGTCGATTTAATATAATTTAGATAACTAAAAAAAATTCTTATAAGTTTCTTTTCTTTTAACCAATAGAATGAAATTTTTTTTAAACTTTCTTATAAATTTTTCATACTAATTAAATATATTAGATATATATATATTTTATATCACTTTTCTTTCTATCATGAAAAATGTTATGCTATGTAAATTTAAAAACCGAATGGGATTCCAAATGAACAGAGACGTTGGATAGTAAATCCCATCAATTTTTTTAAATGGATCCACTCATCCAATTCTTCTTTTAACTTGAAATACCTTGCTCACTTTTATTTTCTTCCTAACCAAACGACCCTTGAAGTGCGTCTTTCTTGTCAACCGACAGCCTGTCCACCATATCAGCTGCTTGAGCGAACCCAATGGCTGCAATGGAGCCTCACTCCACGCGACAATACTGAGTTGTATAACTATCAGACCCAATATTTTCTCTTGAACTGCTAACCATTTTATTTGTCGTTCTGTTACATTGCCTGGTTTTCGAAATGATTACAAAAATTTGGATGGACATAAGGTTCTTGTTCTTGGTTGCCATTGAATTCTACGATTATCATCTTAGGAAACAGCAAACAAAACGACAAAACTGAAATAGTAGGAGCGAAAATGCGAGGTTCAGTGCTGTCTGAAACGTAGGTGATTCCAAAGCTAAACGTTAACCTATATGGTAGAGACTTGAAGCTTTCAAATGAATACAAGGACGTATATCAATCCATAGAAATCAACCAATCCGCAAACAAACCAGTAAGGGCTTATGTCCATAAGGGTAATGATGATAGAAAAAGAGAAAGATGACAGAAAATCAGCGATCGTTGTATTGGATGAAATCAAGGTCTTCACTGAGAAGAACGGCGTTGAACCGTTACGGTGTGCTCTACGTGATGTGGGTTGTGTTGGTCCAAGGGATGAGGTTCTGGTTCTCATCATTCTCAATTTGGAGCCACCAACTCCATCTCCTGTTAATGCAGGATATCCATGTTGCCTAGGAAATAAGCAAAATAATCATCAATGTGATGAACGAGATTCGTATATCAAGATCCTCCACGAAGAGATCAATCAGAGAACTGACAGTTACTTGAGGATCTTCAGGCCCTTTTACGATATTTGCAAAAGTAGTGGAGTAAGTCCTCCAGCTGTCTGCTTGATTGCCTGAACCAACAACTTTTTTCCTGAATTGGATTGCTGAGTCATGAATGAAGTGCTTGAAATATTTTCTCAAAGTCTGTTTCATGGAACTCAATTCCTGCAAAGAGATTGCTGTTTTGGTTGTTTATCTATGTAGAAACGCTGATTTTGATTGTTTATTGGTGTTTTGACTTCATTTTTTCCAGCGATTGAATTGGATATAACTGAACAATAGATTACTGTATTAGGTTTGCTTTTGCATCATGGTGATGCTGTTGACATGATTCGATCAGTGTTAGTTCACTCTGTTCACAATGAAGTTGTTGCAACATTACCGTTGAGCTTCCATCATACTCACTTTGATATTGATCTCTATGACAGGTGAAGTTTCAGGTGAAGATTATGGCCAGCTTTCAACCAAATGCCATTGTGGTGGAGGAGGCAAACGATGCCAAAGCCAATTGGATTGTTATAGACAGGTCTCTCTCTCTCTCTCGCGCGCACGCGCGTGTGTGTGCCTGCCTGAATTCATATTAAACTTTTGTTTCGGTTGCAGGTCCTTTGCCAGGGACGATTATTTCCATCTAAGTGAAACAAATTGCAATTTCTTCTTTGTGAGTGCTGATGAAGTGGCTGTGGTCTACAAGTACTCACACCATGGACCGGAGACTTCAGAAGCCAACTATGGAAAATCCACTCCAAAATGTTCAAAGTTAATTAGCAAATCACTTTATCAACAAGAGGTGCCACATATTCATTGGACCACACCAAATTATGGAGGCGATTATAATCAATCCTTCCATCCATCTCTTCTGGCAAGTCGCAAAGATGAAATTCGCTCAGAGATTGAGTCATCAGAGCAAAGAGAGAATGTTGAAAGGGGGAAGTCTCCATGGAAGGAGACTGTTCTAAAGGGCAATATCTGTGCCAGAGAATTTTCTGAGGTCCATCTTCTCCTACGTGTGCCAGTGCAACTAAGCTGGGAAGTAATTTTAAGCATAACAAGCAGGACTGGATGTATGGTTTTTGTGAATCAAAGCGAGGATGTTGTCATGTATAGCGGTTGTTTAACTGATTGTCAGCGCCAAGTTACAGTGACAAAGTTCACTGGAGATTTTTATGATGTTGTTGAAGCAGAAAAAAAGGCGGCAATGAGTATATATCACAAAAATATTTTGGGGTTGATGGGTTACCACAGGAATGAAAATGCTACCTTTCTAGTGTTCCCTAGTGCAATAAGAGGGCCACTTGACATATTTCTCAATGGTGAGTTGTTGCCTCTTTTTGTCGGAGATCATTATTGAAGATTGATCACAGTTGACTTATAGCAAAAGATGGAATATAATGTCTTTTACGAATCGGAACTGGTGCAGGCTCAAAGGGAAAACAGCCGGAATTGGCATTTAGAGAAAAAATGAAGATAGCTGTGGGAATTGCTCGAGGTGTTCGATACATGCACGATGAGAATCCCCTAGGCCCCATTGTTCATGGTGACTTACGACCGTGCAATATTTATCTCACATATGACTTCCAGCCGCTGGTAGACATCCCAAATGCTAAAAATTCTTTATTATATATGAATTCTTGTACTACTTTTAACTTTTATTCTATCCCTTGTGATTACAACAGATTACTAGCTTTGGGAAAGCCACATGGCTGCAGCAAGAACATTCGTCAACAATCGCTAATAACAGGTTGGTATTTAATTGACTGCCATGTTAAAGACGATTGGTCGGAGTAGTACAATGAAACACAATCACGTGGAAAGTTTCTGCAACATTCAATTTCATGGAATTTGGTTTGTAACTTTGTATATCAAAAGGTGCTGGCACAAGGATCGTTTGGACCCAAAATCACTGGCTTTAGTAAAATCCGACATCTTTTCCTTTGGAGTTCTTCTCGTGAGGCTGTTCTGCAGAAGATCTGCCCCACAAGACGACAAAAAATTGGTTGAGTGGGTTGGTACAATTTTTCCTTTCATAGATTTGTTCCTCCGCAAGTCATTTTTTAAAATTATTAATGGTCTTACCTACTTTGTTCATGCAGGCTCGACCATTGCTGTCACAAAGAGCATACCATAAGCTATTGGATGAAGAGGTGGAAGACGTGGACATGTATGGGATGTATAAGTTGGTGTGTGCTGCCTTTCATTGCATAAAGACCAAGCCACTTTCACGATCCTGTATGAGTGAGGTGGTACAGCTGAGTCACCCTATCTTAATTCTTCAATCCTTCCTCTTCTGTTACATAGAGTAACTCACTAATTCACTAATTTATTTCGCTTCTTTTTTCAGGTAATTTACTTTCTCACTGGAGAAACTTATTGTGCTATGCAATCATCACCATCATCAGAGGGCAGTCCAGTTATGGACTTGAAGAGAGAGAGAGCATTAGTGCAGTCTGATAGTCCATTGAATTGCTGAAATATTGTCAATGTTCAGTTATTAAAATTCAGCCCAATATTCTGAGGTTACAGGTCGAATATGAAAATAGATACTTTGTATAAATAATGTTGTGTGTATCCTATCGCTCTCCCATTCCTTCATAATGGGACTAAACTGTGTCATTTTTTTAGCAGGCTAGAAGAAACATAGAAAGCAAAATGAATTGTACATTCGTTCTTTCTCCAGAACAACTGCTTGCTTGGAATTTTTTCCAATAGGCAATATCTGCTCTTGCAGCTCTTCCATCTCTTATAAAATCATCCTGATTTAAATCCTTTTTCATTCAATGGTGTGATGTGCTGTATATTTAGTATCAGTGCTGCCACCTCGAAAAAATTAAAATCTGTACTGACTGAAATCCCCTACATGGCTACGTTGATTGTGTGTGTGTGTGTGTGTGTGTGTGTGTGTGTGTGTGTGTGTGTTTGAAAGAGAGAGAGAGAGGCAGTAAGTGGACCACTAGAGGATCCAGTTTATTGATACTTTGCAAGATACCCTCAGCGGTGAACTTTCGCCTAAGAAAATGAGATCCACGGTTTAGTAGTAAAGTCACGTTATATTGATCAAATTTTGGGACTAAATTAAAAATTTAAATGACATGACAAGTGACTTGTGTTTCTTTATTTGGTATCATGTTATTTGGGTTTCAATAAAGACTCCAAATTTTATTTTGTGTCATGTCATGTAACTTCTAAATAATATATTGTCATGTTATTTGAACTCTTAATCTAACTCCAAAATTTGATAGTAAGCCATATGCACCCACTTACACACGGCTACAACGGTTTTGGTGACATTATTTTGTAAGAGAGGGATTGGTACACGTACAGCTGAGTTAGTGAGGAGGCTTTGAGAGTTTTGAAAGATAAATTCTAGTCTCAGCGTAGATGATCTATTTTTTATTGGACTGAGGAGAGAATTAGTTAAAGTACACATAAATTTGGTCTGGACACTCTTGACGTTTAAAAAAAGAAGAAGATAAATTCTTAAATTAATTAATGTCAACCAAATGCTCATTAATTTCTGATTAAACCCCATAAAAATTCACTGCCAATCCATTATAACAGTAAGCTAGTTAACGAAATTAACTAGAATACTAGTTCTAGAAATATTGTTCTCCAAAAGTTTGTCGGTTTTAAGAGTTTTTCTTGCTTAAAGATGCAATATATTAAAGTGGGCAGGGCAAGTGACAGAGACCAACGCCGCCAGAAGTCCTGCAGGCAAGTGTATATGAAGAAGAGATCAAAAGAATCTGATGCCTTTTAACATGGCAAAGATACGGATCCACGCCATTCGCTCGCTTCCACAAGGAAGGGGGACAGAAGGTGGAGGGTCGGGCCACAGGCGAAAATTTTCAATGGGTATTCACGTGATGTACACATAATTGGTTAGGCGGCACAACACCATTCAAACTTTGATGTGTTCATACCACCTATGGCCCGATCATTTACCAACCCCCAATGACTTCATCCACCTTAATTGTTGTCATCATGACAACGTCCATATACAATCAAACTTATGTCTCACCAATCATATAATCGGTTTTTTTTATGGTTATTTCTTACAAATAAATTAGATTAATGGTTAGACATTAATGACCAAACCACTTGTATTACTTTGATTTATAAATAATTAGTTGCACTAAACTAGCACCTACAAAAATCCCAAAATTAAAAATACAAATGTGGGCTTTATTGAGTAACGATTCCAACAAATTCTATTTATTGACAAAAACACTATAACGCAGTTTATTAGAATTGTGACACAATATACTTATAATAATAATAAGTCATTACCGAGTATAACACAATGTTTTCCCACTTATTTCAATAATTAAAAAAAAGTCGAAGGCAAGAATAACAATGTTAATAAAAAAAAAATAACAACTATAAGCAACTAATCTTGGAATTTTTTTTTGTTTGTTTTAAAACCAAAACAAGGGTTTGCTCAATTTTTTTTTTTAAAGTACTACATCTATTGTTTTTTTTCCAACGATTAAATATGTTTTGACAAATTTACATATATTTTAATTAAATTTTTCATTAATTTGATAAAAAATAGGTCATTTACGTTAAATGTAAAATATTCATAAAGGATCAAAAATATTATTAAAATTCAAATTCATGATTTCTGAATTCAAATTACCTCTGTTACTTTACCCTTCAGTCTGAATAATAAGGAACTATCTATCTACAACGATTTTAAGAATCCAGAGAAAAGCCACTAACCAACCCTAAAGCCACTACTAATCTTAATTGTTATGATGACAAATCAATCTTTATTAGTGTGAAAGTGGTCATTCCAGTGCTTACGTGATCCTAAGGCCTACAATTCCATTCTCTTGGCGTTTACCCAACCATAGTTCACTTAAACCAAAATCACAAAATACTTACCCCCCCAAAAAAAAAAACCCAAATCACAAATAAAAAAAAAAAATCTTTTTTTTTTTGGACTTTTTAGGGTTAAGAGCATCACCGAAAAATTATTTATTTCACCTATAAAACAGTGAATAAAAAGATCTTTATCACGGGGCTTTTGTGTGGCCTTCGCTGAACTATATCTAACTCTACCTCTTTCTCTCTCTACAATATCTGTTCACCGTCTTCGTTCAATTCATCGCCTGCAATCCCTCTTTCTCTCTGTTCGGTTCGAACTAATTAACGAGTTTTGGATTCAGTTCTTTGATTCTTCTTGATCTCTGCTGGTATGTTTGTTTGCTGTTCAACGTTTAGTTCCGATGTTTCCAAATAGCAATGGCTTCTGCTCCTTCAATGTCTGGTATGTCCAAGTTTTCGGCTCTCGCTCTCTCTCTCTCTCTATATATATATATATTATTTCACTCATTATTCCGACTAATTGATTTCTGCGTGTTGTAAATTTGTAGTTTCTGTAGAATGCGTGAATATATGTAAGTTCTGGAATGGGGACGTGAGTGGACGATACGACTGTAGCGTCCTGTATTGTGCGTGGAAGGCTCCAAGGGCATTGACTGGCCTCTTTGCGAGCACTGCGCATCCTACTCAGCCGTATGGACGAACAGGAAGAAGAAATTGCATCGTATGTGTAAGTTTGTGAACCTCTCTGATTTCTGCTATTTAGATTGCTAGTTTTTGCTTTGTGTAATATTTTCCCATAATTATGTGGTTATCGATTCAAGATATACATCAAATTGTGTTTTAATTTTTTGGTTTTAAATTGTAAACCATATGTATGTAGAAGTTTTAGTACTAAATAAGTTGGGAATTTTTGAGTTATTTTCTTGCGACCTGCAGTTTTCATAACCTAACTTCGCGTTCCCCAGTGGACTTACTAATGATGCATCCCATCCTATGGAGGCTTGGCCCTTAGCCGGAATCATCATCGTTCTATTTAAGAAACTGGAATAAATTGAGAGGCGTCCATCTTATCACCTGGTTTAGATTCTCTTTCTATGGAGTATGCTCATGAAATGTTAGAAGTAGCACCACTGGGATATACAATGGACATAAGTGGTGAGAAAGGGTGATGTCATGCCTATCAATGGTAATGTAAGGGGTCAAGGGCAACCAAAGGGATTAAAGTAGACCAAAATTAATTTGTAATGAGAAATATAAAAAAGGATATTGTAAGTTACAGCTTGACAGAAAATATGGAATTTGATACAGCATGACGACGGAATAGGATTTATGTGGTTAATCGATCCCAATAGTTGGGACATTATTTTGGTGAGTTGAGGGATGTTTCGTAAGCTTATTTCTTATATATATATACTAGTAATTTTCCGTGCCTGAAGACACGGCTTGACGAAAAATTAGATTAAACTCAAAAAATAATACATTACCTAAAGACTCTTTGTAACCTAAAATAAAACACATACCACGGCAATACTACCACAATAATTAAATACATACTCAATCATCAACAATATTCAATCACCAAAACATCAAGCTAGTCCCTACTAATTTCAAAAAAAATCGACAGTTTCCTTTAAAAATAGAAGTTCAGAAAAATCTAAACTTGTCTACAAAACTTACAATCATCATAATACATCATATCACCACAATCATCAATACATACTCAACCACCAAAACAACCATCATTGCATACCCAAAATGATCATAACTATGTATAATTAGTTAACTTTACAAAAGACGGAACACAAAAAAATGAAAATACATACATGCACAAATAGAAAAACAACTTCTTCTTCTGTATAGCTTACACCAAGTATCTTTCATTGTATACCTGAAAATATTTGAAATATAAAAATTATCGAAATATGTGAGTCAAAATAAACCAATTGTAAATCTGAAACATAAGACCCCTTACTTTTTTTGTTAGTTGGATTCAACATAATTAATTCAATTACCCTGAATTATCTATAAAAAAATGAGCACACACATTTGTATGTAATGGAGGGGGTGATCTAAAAAACAAATGAGCACACACATGAAGTATTCCACTTGATTCAGTTCTATTTTTCAGTAATATTACCGCAATCTCGTAGGTTGTTGGGAGATTATATTGTCGTCGGTCTGTTACAGTACTGTAGTGAAGATAGACTGGTAAATTCACCCCCGTGAATTCCATTTCATTTAAAATTGTGTGAGCTTACTAAAATTTCATAGGAAATGGATTTACTTGTAATAAACAATCTTGTATGGTTTTCAAAATATCTCTTCTCAAATTAGGATTTTTGTTGCTGTGAACATCTAAAGCTGAATTAGGATCATAAATATACAATTGAGAGTAGATTGGTTCACACCCTGGCTATGGGATAAGCGATCCCATTCGATGACGTAATTCTCCATGGATGGTGAATGTTATAGGCTATCTCCCAACAGTTAATCTGTCATCCAAAGTAGCACCAAGACTCGTAAACGCATTAGCTGCATTATACTCTCGTTTGTGTTGACGAAACGATTTTGATTGTTCACCATTGTCGTCGTACAATATTTTAAGCATCAAAGGAGGTGCAATAAGTGGAGGTAGTCTAATCTATCCTTGTAAACAAAATTAACCAAAGAGAGAATTTGATACAGATGATTTTGTTAATATTTCAGCAAGCCAGTGTAAGGCAGAACAATGAGGATATGTTTGATTCATCAAGCCGAGGAAATGACGATCTGAAATTTCATGCCTTCGAGGATTAAGTGCAACACCCATAGCTACACTTTCTTCTACTGTGTAGGCACTACAGTTAAAATTTAGACGTCATACGATTTGATTGTATAAATTGAAGACAAATATGAAAGGAGAACATGAATAAAACAACAAGAGGGAGAATAAGAAATTAAAACTTATAGCGAACACCCGGTGCCTTCATTCGGATTACACATTTGTTGGAACATGTTTGTCATATACGATGTCCCTGTGGAACATGGGGAGAATGGTTTCAAGACTGTTGTTGTGCTTTTGTCTAGGTTTTGAGGAGGCAAGTCTTGGAGCATGGTAGTCACATACGACATCCTTGAGATATTTGTTTGTGTGCCTTCTTCAAGATTATGAGGAGGATTTTTTTGATTCCTGATTGCCACAAACAACCACCGTGCCACAGTTATTGTGGTGTCTTCATTAAGATTTTGGAACAAGGTGGCTGACGATGATTATAAGACATTTGTTGTCACTATACTATCTTGTACATGATGGGAGATTTTGGTAGACAAAGTCATTGGTTAACGGTGGGACCTTTTATTTGATTCTCGTTTTAGGCATGCTCGGCGACGACGGCTCGGTGGTAAAGAAGGAAAAAATCTAGGCTGAACGGGGGCATAATGTCTTGATCGCTCTCTTTCGTGACGTGCAAGTTGTCCAGCATAACGCATTTTTGGAGCAAGCCTTGCACATTGCGGCAAGGTTGATTTTGATATAACATTATAGTTTGGTGCCTAAACCACAAACTCATAAAAAATTAATTATTACTTTGTTGATTTAACGTATATCATATCGTTTAAATGAGTGTTGCATTACAAATCACAGTGCTACAATGTTAAAATCCATTATATAACAGTGTTGCACTAACAGATAAAGTACAAGAAAGTATTAGCAGTAAATCAAACGTTTTGCATATTCATCTTACTCTACAACCAAATTATGAGATTAAAATATTAGCAGCAGACGAATTAAATTAATCATAACAATAGGGTAGGTAAGTGAATGAATACTTTATGTAGAAAAAATTTGCATTAAAAAAACAGATAAGTATATACTAACATATAAAGTGCAAGAAATATATGAGAAACTTTAAATATGAACCTAAGCTGAAGAATAAGAAGTGCAAAATAAGTAAAATTTAAAAGACAAAAGTTGATTACAAAAGCATGTGTATAATTGTTGTAAAATAAAAGTAGTCCTAATGATGTAAAGTTACCACATAAAACGACAATTAAATTTTTTTAAATTCAATGACATCCAAATTCTTTGTAAAAACTAAGAGGAAAGAATATGATTAAAAGTTATACCAGTTGGCAATCTTTATTTTTGTTCCTTGGCTAGAAAAGGTTGCTTTTTCTTTCCCTTTAAATTTGGCATTCGCCAAAGCATCATACATTTTTTTCTCCTTCTATTATAGATTATTGCATGAGGTGTAAGAAACCGCAACTTAAAAGGAAAAAAAAATGAATGAAAAATAGGTGTGAGGATACACTACCTCACGTAGACGGAGACAATTTAGTTCATATTCATTGCGAATTATCACTCCTACATTATTATGACGAAGTATTCGAACCTGTAGACAAAAAAAACATTGAGTAGTAAATAAACGGGTAAAGAGATTAGATAAAAAAAAAGAAAATGATGAGTAAGAAAAACTTATCATATAGTATTTTCTAGATCGTCATTTCTCTGTCACGACATTAATGAAAATAAATAAGTTATAAAAAAAATCAATAAGAGATGTTTAGAGAGAGTTAATCCGATGATAAACTTATACTGTCAAATATAATGACATCATTCATTGATCGATGATTGTGTAGTTGAAACGGTGGTGGCTATACAATAAATTTCATAATCTATGTATAATTAATATCAATTACAATGAAATTTCAACTATGAAATTAACATCAATTACAATGAAATTTCTTACTCCCTCATGCATTTAATCAAACTTAATACATACACAAAAGTACATACACATTCAATTCCCAGAACCAAATTAAGGAAAAAGACAACTAAATTAGTCTACAAATTTTACAAAATGAACACTCAATAATAAGCAACTCAACACCCATTCCATCCTAACATTCATAATAAAAAAACCTATTGCATCATTACTATAAACCTATGAAACTCGAACACTCTCGAGAAGGTAACATATCCGTGTCCGACACCGACACTCTTCGGACACTCTCGGACACGTGTCCGATACTCTTTTATTCTTGTCCATAATTAACTGATAAATTTTTAATTTTGTACACGTATCGCACACTTTTTTGGTGACGTGTCTAACACTTCTTTAGAACGTGTCTACT
>CM042187.1:990713-1004481 GCA_023539305.1 Ilex asprella | reverse complement strand
CTCAATGCTATTCAACAATAAAGAGATAATCTGAGCATCCTTTTGTTCCCACTGATCATACCCAGGAGTGTCTTCCTTGGGTTTAGGATCTACCAAATATTTCTTAAATCCTTTGCCTCGAAGAAAGACTTGAACAGATCGGGACCATAAAGTGTAATTAGTCCCATTGAGTTTGATAGAGGTTATGGGACCATTGATAAGAGTAGGAGGAGGCAAAGATGAAGTAAGAGTCTTGGTATCTTGCTTGGGTTCCATAATAGTGACTGAACCAGGCTAAACCGGAGGAGAAACTAACTGAACCAGGCTGAACCGGACCAGAAACCAACTGAACCAGGGTTAAAAATAAGTAACCGGACAGTCTAAGTGTACTAGACTGCTGAACCGGACAGTCTAAGTGTACTGGACTGCTGAACCGGACAGCGTAAATGTACTGAATTGCTGAACCGGTCTGCTGAAGTGCTCCTGGACTGATGAACCAGAGCAATAACTGAACCGGAGCAAAGGATGGAAGAAACCGGTCTGAACCGATGAAGAACTACCTGAACCGGCTTAGTCTGGGTCAAACCAGGGTTGAACCGGACTTGGACCGGTTTGGTTTGACGACTACGAGAATCGGACCTGGTCTGGGTCTTGGATCTGGATATGGGCTTAAGAGTGGACCTGGATTTGGACTAGGATTTGTGACCCGAAAAACCGATCTGCTTGGATCTTCGTCTTCTTCACTGAGTAGGGTTTCTCTGCAAACCCTAAGTCTCTGCAACAACGACTACACAGTCACCGAGGGCACAAAAACCACAACACCAACATCGACGACCACAACCATAGGCGCCGACTACACAACCGCGAGTGCACAACCACCACAGCACCAACGTCGATGACCACCACCACAAGCGCTGACTGCACAACCACGATACCACCACTATGGTTTTGACAAACAACAACCACCACAGCAGCGAACTACAAGCCACAACAATCGAACGGCAACGAATAACAAGCCATAATAACAAAGGGCAATGAACGGTAAGCCACAGTAACGAAACATATACGAATTATTTATTCAGAATATATATTTATGATCGTTATGAGCTCTGATACCATGTTAAGTTTAGATCATTAACACAATATTAGAGAGAAATAGAGAGAGGTTAAAAACTTAACCTAACTCTCATACATTACTTGTATTTATAGTCAACTTACAATAATAAGAATTACACATACTCCCCTCTTATTATTAACAATTTACACATACAACCCTGTATTCTTAACGGTCCTAATCTGAACAATAAAAAAAGGAAAATTAGACCTAAGGGCATGTCCTCTACCCCAAACAAATAAATAAATATCCAATGCATTTATACGACATCACATATTAACGACTCGCTGCACTTGATAAAATCATGTCTCAACTATTTATGATCGAAAAATTAAAACAAATTAGATAAAGATAACCAGCCAAAAAAAAGCCAATATAGGAAAAATGGTATGGTCATTGATGGGGATGGTCTATCCCACAACTTGGCTGGGCCTAAAATGGCTTTAGACAAAAAAAAAATGCACAATTCAGGATTTAGACCAAAAAAAACTATAAAAAGACATTCAAGACAAAAAAAATAATAAATAACATTCAATGCATTTATAAATAAATCAGTTTATAAATCACAATTGGCAAAAATAATTCGATGGTCTGACCAAAAATAAATAAATAATCAGTTTCGAGACCTTTAAGATAATCCTTGAACGATTTTCCCATAGCAGCCACGATTTTTTTGGAAAATTAACTCCCATTCAAAAGTAGAAAAATCCCAGAAACCAAATTAAAAAAGTAGAATAAAATCTCCAAGTCAGTGTAAGTATGTGAAGGATTTAGAAAACAAAAAGGTAAAGGACTGATTTTTAACAGTCCACCAAGAAACAAAATTACAAATAAAAGTTCAGTACTAATTTGACTATTTTGGTGTGGTTTCGTGGATTAAATTGGTGCAACCAATCTTTTCCAAATGAGACATTGAACGAATGGTGGGAATACAGGCTGTTTGTACAGGCTTTAAGTCCAAATGAGAAACACTAACTGGATGCCTATTATTGAAGTGAAATTTCAATAATCAAAATAATAAATAACATTCAATGAATTTCATAGGGCTGTAACTAAACCAGAAAACAACAAAAGAAATGAGCAAATCAGTGGAAAACTGAGAGACATGAAAGAAGAAGGATATGGAGAGAAAGTATAAAATGCCCATAGTTCTAATACATTATTATTTTTAGGTTCATATCATTTGAGAGATCTTGTAATGGACCCCAGGTTTATCCACTCTTTGTTGGACAGTTTCTACCATTCATTGCTAATTACAATCATGGTTTGCTTTCAGACTTGTTTAATTTAATTATTTGTTGCAGAATGTGTGTATTCTAGTTCAGAAATATCTCCGCGATAAAAAAAATCTCGACTTTAGAAATAAAAATTCAATATAAAAAATCTCTGCGATAAAAAATAAAAATTTAGAAATACAATCACAAATTCTCAATGCAAATAGTACCCAATACAATCACAAATTCTCAACTTACTGTCAACAAGCCAGAAATGAAATGTTCTCCCCCAAACTCACCACCAAAAAACTCAGAAATTAAGGGGTCGTTTGGTAACGTTTTTATTTTTGCGTCTTTAAAACATTAAAAACTGAGACAATTTTTTGTCTATGTTTTGTGATAAACACTGAAACAAAAACATGTTTGGTAGTCATTTTTGTCTATTAAATTATGATAATAAAAATAAAAAACTTGTTTGGTATCCACTTTAAATTTAATCCCAAATAATAATTCAATCAATCCTAAATGATTCAACACAACACATAATCCTAAATAATACACACGCACTGTGCATTTATATGTACAGATCTGTGCATTTCACAGAGAAGAGGGAGAGAGGAGAGAGGAGAGAGGAGAGAGGAGAGAGAAAGGTAGTGAAGGAAGTGGGTTTCACACAGAGAAAGGAGAGAGGATGGAGAGAAGAGGCAGCGATGGTGGTGGCGATTCGTCTAGCGGCAGTGGAGGAGGCAGCAATGGTGGTGGCGCTTCGTCTAGCGGCAGCGGAGGAGGTAGCGATGGAAATGGAGGCAGGGATGAGGGAGAGAGGAGAGAGACAGAGAAAGAGAAGTCGTGGGACGAGAGAGAGATGAAAATGAGTTTTTATACTTCAACAAAAAAAAGCTTGTTTTGCTGTTAAGAGGAGTCGAAGTTCGGATCTCATTAATCCCCACTTTTTTTTGCCCGTGTTATTTCCGTTTTTGGTGTTTCCTGAAACATCTTTTTTTTGTTCCCATTTTTTTTGTCTTTGTCTCCAATACAACGAAAACAAAACAAAACCAACACAGTTAATAAACATATTTTTGTTTTCATTTTAGACAAAAATTCAAAACAAAAACACAAAACACGGGACAAAAACAATAAACAAACAGGCCCTAAATGTTCCCCGTTCAACAAAGCCAATTTATATCAAAATGAGGGCACTAATCAACCAATGAAATGAACTAAACAAAGTTCAAACCGACAATACATCAGTGCGAGATGAAAGGGTTCAGTTTCTCACAAAGGTCAGGTCGGCCATTAATGGCGGCGACCAAACCCAGAGCTCCAAAACTGAACTCAGGTGGCACAAACACGAAGGTTTGACTCTATTCTTTGATGCTCACACTCCAATACGGTGCTCAGCCGCTGGTTACACCAGGTAATGTTTCATCACTGAACCATGATCGTCCTTATTTCCTACAGAAACGATTGTGCTCGCTTCATGACCGATTGTTGTGTTGAGCGAAAAAGAGGGGGAGATGGAGGTACCTAGGTCTGGGTTGTTGTGTTGATTGCGCTGGGTTTGGGTAGCGATAATGGTGTGTTGCTGCTGAGCCATGGCATAGGAGTGAGAGGGGGCTGGGTAGCGATGTAAGAGGTCTGGGTAGCGTGTGGGTGTGTGTTGCCGCTGTGTTGAGCCATGAGCCATGAGTCATGAGCCATGGCAGAGGAGGTGACTAATGAACAGATAGAGTAGTTGTAAGAGGTTTGGGTAGGGTTCAGGTGGGTAGTGTGTAGGGGTTGGGTATATTTGGGCGGGAATTTTTTTTATGTGAGATGAAATGTGGGCCATTAGATCTAATTAAAAGAATTAGATTAAATTTGGAATGAATCTGAGTCGTTTTTGTGCTTTCCCAAATAGATTTAAATTAAATTAAATTTTAAAATAAAACAAGATTCAAATTGGGTCCTATCTTATTATTATTATTATTATTATATATCAGGGTTTAGGATTAGCTTTGCAATTTGGCATGATGTCTGGAGGATGTCCAAGCAATCCATGCTTTGTGTATAATGTGTGTAAGTGTGTGTATTGCTGCACGGAAAATAAATGGAAGAAAAACATTGCTATCAGTTGAGAATCTGATGAGATATTTGGGTAGTTGGTTAATTACGCTTCCTGAATTCCCGTCAAGCCCATTTTACTCAAAAAGTAAAGTAGTCAAGCAACAGCCATTAAGCTCTTTATGTAGCCTGCTTTGATCATGTACAGATTTTTTATTTTTATCATCAGTTTATTTCTGTTTGGAAACAAACTTGCATGCTTTGTTACTGATGGTAGCTACTCAATCTTGTACCTGCTTCAGAGATGTGAAAGCCCTGATATTGGAGGATGGCACTCTACTGAAGTTTCAGTCTTCAAACTTCGACGGAGACTCTTAAGATCAAATTTGCTTCATTTTGCTTGTAGAAATCGGCATTTGCGTTGTTCTTTATCCTTTCCTTCAGAATCATATTATGAGGTTTCACCTGAAAGCTTGTGGGAGGTATGGAACTGTTGCCATCCTTAAGAATCATTTTAGAATAATGAAAAAGTTGTTTTACTGGACAATCCCTAAGGATTCAACTTCAGTTTGAAAGCTTCTTACTCTGGTTTGAATGGAGACACTTCCTTTCTTTTTCTTTTCTCTTTTTTTTTTTTTTTGTGTTAGTTAGGGTCATATTTGAAGTTATACGGATGTTAAGTTCTCAAGATTTTCCAAAATCTTGTTTTCTATGTGTAAATAATGGTCTTTTATATATGGGCTGTATATATATACATATATAACCTGTAGGGTTAACAAAATTTCTTTTGAGTCCTGTAAATGGAGTATTTAACACATTCATCTTTATCGCCCCAGGATCTTAAACATACGATTTCCTATCTTACAGCGAAGGAGTTGAAATTGATTCGTGATGCTCTGGACGTATGTTTTTTTTTTTCTACACTTTATTTTGTTTATTTTCTTTTTTTCTCTTTCTTAGCTATATAATCTTAGGCAGTAGATATAGTAATAGTTGTGATGCTCTGATCAGCAAGATATATTAGGTGATATTGATATTTTCATCTATATTTTTAATGGTTGTACAGCTGGCTTTTGCGGCACATGATGGCCAAAAAAGACGCAGTGGAGAGCCCTTTATAATTCACCCTGTTGAAGTTGCACGAATTCTGGGAGAGCTTGTGAGTTTTGCAATTTTTTTTAACATTTTTCTCTTTTGCAGAAGTGTTAGGCTTGATCTACAATATGACTCTTGCTTTTGTTGCAATCATTAACTGCAATAGACTTCTAATTACTCTTTTAGGAGTTGGATTGGGAGTCAATTGCTGCTGGTTTATTACATGATACCGTGGAGGACACTAATGTTGTTACTTTCGAAAGAATAGAAAAGCAATTTGGTGCTACAGTGCGCCACATTGTAGAAGGAGAGACTAAGGTGGTTTTTATTACTACTTTTACAAGCTCTTTCTGGTTTGAAATTATGTTGGATTATGCCTGGTTTATAATGTACATAGGTTTAATTCTTTTCTGTAATCTAGGTATCCAAACTTGGAAAACTCAAATGTAAGAATGAAAGTTCATCAGTGCAAGATGTGAAAGCGGATGACCTCCGTCAGATGTTTCTAGCCATGACTGAAGAGGTGATGCTTACATTTTATTATCATCTTCATGCTATCTAGGTTGAGAGGGTCTTTGCATCTAAAATTGCTGCTGTTTCAGGTTCGTGTCATAATTGTCAAATTAGCTGACAGATTACATAACATGCGTACACTTTCTCATATGCCTCCACATAAGCAGGTGACGAAACTTTGGTTTAAGTATATATCTATTTTTCAGTGTATAGGTCCCAAAATTCTTATCATTTTATTTTGTGTCCAGTCCAGCATTGCAATGGAGACGCTGCGGGTCTTTGCTCCTCTAGCAAAACTGCTAGGGATGTACCAAATTAAGGTCTGCCATCTGCTTCCATATGAAATTGTGCAATATTTTGTGCATGAATTCCAGGTCTGCCATCCCCTCTATGTAAGTGCTGCAATAAGTTAATGCATTGACGTTGACTCGGGTTATTCTAATATAAACCTCCTACATTTAATTCCTTGTCACAGTTAAACGAAGACTAATATTTGGATATAATTTTTTAGAAGTTAATCCGTCTA
The DNA here is from genome assembly GCA_023539305.1 of Ilex asprella. NCBI lineage: Eukaryota > Viridiplantae > Streptophyta > Magnoliopsida > Aquifoliales > Aquifoliaceae > Ilex > Ilex asprella. Next base: position 997,997 of record CM042187.1, on the reverse strand, counting down.
AGAAATGAAGCTAACTTTGAGCTGAAGTAGAAAGTCCTTATAGTGCCTACTGCAAAATTTGAAGTAGAAAGTCATTATTGAGGGCTGATGTTGTATCTTTGGGCTGGATCTATAAATGAATGGGGTCTCAATGTAAATCACTGGCTGCAATGCTATTTTAGCTTCTGGCTTCTGATATTCCATCTACCCAGTAATAATCTCTCTTTTCATAAACAGTTAAACAGTACTTCCATGCAATCATAGTTCACCTGCATACTGTGTCGATCATGTTGTATTGTACAATGAGGTAATGGAACAATGATGCATTGTTCTTTCATGATTTATGTGATCATTTAAATGCAACTGTGCATTTGTACTCATGGGCACTTCATTCATATACAATTCTTTCTTGCAGTCTGAACTCGAAAACCTATCGTTCATGTACACAAATGCTCAAGATTATGCTAAGATCAAGCGAAGAGTTGCGGAACTATATAAAGAACATGAGAAGGAGCTTATAGAGGTACTATTTTCCTTTCTTGCAATGAAATCATTGGAGGGGCATATAAAGAAAGCTATCAACAGGATCATCCTGTTACCCACAAAGTACTGTAATGAGCAATCTTCAAAAATTCCTATTGGAGTGATGATAATTTTGAGATTTGCAGTTACTTTCAATGTTGTTTTCTGTTTCTAAGGCTTTTCTCCTTGTGTCAGGCCAAAAAAATATTGACAAAGAAGATTGAGGATGATCAGTTTTTGGACCTTATGACAGTGAAGACTGAAGTTCGATCTGTATGTAAGGAGCCTTACAGGTGAAGTCTTGGGCCCTTTTCTTAAAAGGTCTTTTCATGATCAAAGCTGGGTCTCTAACATGCTCTATGGTGACATTGTCGGTGTGATGAACTCGGGACATGTACTAATGAAGGGGAGAAAATCAAGAGACCTTAGCTGTCTAAATTTCAGAAAAGCTGGTTTTGTCGCTCCTATTTGATATTTTGCTTTCTCCTGTCTGCTTTGCCCTTGGGACAGACAACATGGTTAAAAATTAAAAGCCCTTCTATCTTGGAGTCTAGTTAAGATTAAGTGGTCCAAAAGTTCAAGACCTGTCTTCCAGAAAGTATTGCATTCAACAGGAGGATAGTGAGACAATTTTTTGTGTTTGCATTATCTGTGATATAGTTCAATAGGCACATCATATTTAGTGGATGTAAAGCAAATGTCACCATTGAACTTGAAACAGAATCTGGACTTTCTTTGTAGATAATAAACTGCTGAGATTGTTGTGTTTGGTTGTTTTGCCGAACCATCTCTTATACTGAATTCAAGTCGTTTTTATTTTTTTATATTAACAGCATACACCATATGGCATGTGCTATTGCTGTTTTGAGGGTTTCCGTAAATCTTTCTTTTTCTCTATTCAGTATATACAAAGCTGTACTCAAATCTAAAGGTTCAATCAATGAAGTCAACCAAATTGCACAGGTTTGTTGTGATATTGATCTTGGAAACAATTGACTGGAAACATTATTGGTTATATATTTGTTGATTCACCTTTACATGTTTGGATTACCAGCTCCGAATTATTGTAAAACCGAAGCCATGTGTTGGAGTTGGGCCTCTATGTAGTGCACAGCAAGTAAATATTTGCCCATTTATTATGTCTTCTAACACACACACACACACACACACACTCACAGTCACACACACACACAAACACTCTCACACATATACACACATTATTGTATACTAAGATTTCTCTCATAGTTGTTCCGTTTGCAGATCTGTTACCATGTTCTTGGGCTTGTACACGGATTCTGGACCCCTATTCCTCGAGCCGTGTGTATCTGTCTCTTTATTTCTTTTCTCTAAATTATTGTTGAGTGCAGTTGTTGAATCAATAATTTTTATATGCATACTGGTATATACTTCTGCAACAGATGAAGGACTATATCGCGACCCCAAAGCCTAATGGATATCAGAGTCTTCATACAACTGTAATTCCATTTCTTTATGAGAGCATGTTTAGGTTGGAAGTTCAGGTTGGTTCTTGAGTGTTCACTGTATTCTACTTTTGCAAATTTTCTCTTTTGAATGCCTTTGTGTTAAGGCACCGTTCTCAAGATTTTGCCAAATCTAAAGAGCTTGTTGTGATGTGGTAGATCTATAAACCTTAAATCAGAGTTTTTAAAATTCAAGACACAACAAAATTTCGGAAGATAAATTTACCGAAGCATGTGGATACAATAGATACCACAAATGCTAGACACACCTGTTGGATGCGACAATAGCTTCGGACACTTCTTGCAACCATGGCTACTCTATTTTTAATGTGAAGACTTAACTAAGCAGTAGTGTTGATTGAAAAATTAAGACCATTCTTTCTTTCTTTATGTATGGAACACATACATAAGCAGGCATAGCATCTATTAAAAAGCCTTTATGTGTTAAAAAGCCTGTTTGCATATCTTATATGACTCCAATAACTAAGGTTTTGATTGCATGAAAGAAATTCAGTGCTTTGTGTGGTTTTTGTATGCTTGGCAGATAAGAACGGAGGAGATGGATTTGATAGCAGAGAGGGGAATCGCTGCTCATTACAGTGGGAAAGTTTTTGTTAATGGTTTGGTTGGGCATGCAATGCGTAATGCCAGAAGTTCAACAGGAAAAGCAGTCTGTCTTAACAATGCAAACATTGCCCTCAGGGTAGTATCTCAACTGCCTTTGCAGAATTGTAAATTTGTAATAGTTGGCGCTTGCCTGAGAAACCCTTTCAATATCCCCGACTCCGATGCTAATTATATGGTAGAAGTTCTTTCTTTCTTCAGATTGGCTGGCTTAATGCAATTAGAGAATGGCAAGAGGAGTTCGTTGGGAACATGAGCTCCAGGGAATTTGTAGACACTGTCACCAGGGATCTTTTGGGTAGCCGTGTCTTTGTTTTTACGCCAAGGGGAGAGGTAAAAGATTGGATTAACCGTGAAAGGTTGTGCTTCCTTAGGCCTTCACCATCTTTTTTTTTTGTCATGTACAGATTAAAAATCTGCCAAAGGGGGCAACTGTCATTGACTATGCTTATATGATACACACCGAAATTGGCAACAAGATGGTGGCTGCAAAGGTATTCTTTCCATCTTGGTCAGTATTTTTTTTCTTCAGGAATCCATATGTCATTGCAGATATTTCTCAATTTGTATTTCTGGATTTGCAGGTCAATGGAAATCTTGTTTCTCCTTTGCATGTACTTGCAAATGCTGAAGTTGTGGAGATTGTTACCTATAATGTTAGTTAATGTCCATTCTCCTCCTTTTCTTACCCTTCTGTTGAATTGATTTTTGCTCCTTTTATTCCCTGATACCAATTTATTAGTTTCTGCACAATCTGGTGGCATTTTACAAATTTTGAGTTATTTTTTATTAAAAATATGGATGCTATGATTTAGTACTCTTAATGTAAAACAATGAACTTATCTATATGCTGATTCACAATGTTTCCTGTGAGCTTAAAGTGGCAGTTCCCCAGTTAGAAATTGATCCAGATTCTTTAGTCAGTAATTGTGGTGCTGTACTAGTAAAGTATCTGAGAGAATATTGATATGATATCATGATATACATTCATTACGTTTATAACTTCTAATTGCTATTTTGTTTATAGCTTGGGATTGTATGGTGCCATTGAATTGTAGTGAACATGTACAGCATGTATGCTATTCTTCAAGCTGCGCAGGGCTTGTTACGGTTTCTTTCTGTTTTTCGACTCTAAGATTTACCCTTAATAAGATATTCGTGAATAAACAGCAGCACGACTTAGTATTCAACTGCCTTCTATTGCTTCCTCTAATTTAGCTGTTTAACAGGCACTCTCAAGCAAATCTGCTTTTCAGCGGCATAAGCAGTGGCTGCAACATGCAAAAACACGAAGTGCTAGACACAAGATTATGAAAGTAGGTTTTCCTGTGGAATTGAATATGGATAGTCTTTAATTATCCCTTTCCTTCGATCTATTAATGCAGACTTCATGTCGTGTTCAGTTTTTGAGAGAGCAAGCTGCACTATCAGCAACCGAAATAACTGCTGATAAAGTAACTGAATTTGTAGCTGATTCTGAAGAGGATAGTGAAGTGGAAGAGGTGGTAGATTATTCTCAAGGTAGCAAACACACGTGGGAGAAAATTGTCAGGAATGTTGTGGATATGTCCTTGAAAACAATTGGCAAAAATGTTTTGCAATCCCAGAATGGTAGTATTCAGGTCCCCAAGGTCAATGGAAAACATAACAAGCTTATGCAGAATGTGAGTTTGAAGGCCAAAGGAGAGACGCTATCTCAGGGAAATGGTGTCGCTAAGATGATACTTGCTAACATTCCAGTGTACAGGGAAGTGTTGCCTGGCTTAGAGAGCTGGCAAGCTGGCAAGGTTGCTTCTTGGCACAACCTTGAAGGGCACTCAATCCATTGGTTGTGCATTGTCTGTATTGATCGAAGAGGTAAATTTTCTTTTTCCGGCCCAAGTAATAAATGCGTGATCCTTGTTTTTCAAGGATCAAATACAATGGCAAATTGGTACTAGTGGACACACAGATGACTGAAGGCTTCATTTGATGTCTCTTTTCATGGATGTTATCTTAATTAGCTTTGGGAAAGTAAGGCTCTTTATTATTATTATTATTATTATTATTAAAACTCAAGGAAAATTATGTTTCGGTGATAAAAGTACTTCCAAATTATAACCATATGATGCCTAGGAATGTGTCGTTACCACGTATGAATGGATAAAAATCAAACCGTTGTGCTACCTGAACTTCAAATTTTCGGGACTTCCTTTTCGTGGTTGATGCTCTAATGTGTCTACAGGCAGGGAGATTTCTTATAAACAAAGATACTTTTGTACTTAGGTTAATATTCTTACATGCAACTACTTTCAGGCATGATGGCCGACGTCACAATAGCATTGGCAGCTGCAAGCATCACCATATGTTCTTGTGCGGTGAGTCCATTCTGTGGTGAAATATAAATTTTCTGTATGTTTCTTTTTGCCTAGTCCCTTTGCCCTGCAATATCTGTAACTCTATTCCAAAATTACCAGGCCGAGATCGACAGGGAAAGGGGGATGGCTGTCATGTTATTTCATGTTGATTCAAGCCTGGACAGCTTGGTATGTCTAAGGAGAATGTGATTATTTCGATTATCTTGCATTCGCTGTTGTATTTGACAGGAGAACTGCTTCATTTTCATCCAGGTTAATGCTTGTTCGAAGGTTGATCTAATTCTTGGGGTTTTGGGATGGTCCACTGGTTGCAGCTGGCCAAGCTCAATGGAAAACCACCCAGTTCTGGAATGCTAATTTTTCTGTGGTTATGGTGATCGGGTTAGGTGGCGGAGGCTCGAGTAAAAAGTTCTCCATTAAGAAATTTGACATTATTTTTGGGTATTTAGCACTTTAGTTGTTGTTTATTTGTTTGGCGCAGCAGCAATCAACACGAATGAGCATGTGGAGTCTGGGGGGACTGTATATACAGAGAAGAGTAGCATTCTGTCAAGTATACGTGTAAAGGCATTTTCAAGATTAGGGTGACACATTTATACAAAGGGTGTTATAAATCACACTATACATGTATTTAGGATCTGTTTTTTCGTCTGGCATGATAAAGTGTTCACAAACTGATTATGAACTTTATCTTCAGCAACTTCTTGAGTAGTTTTTCTTGCTAGGACATCTTATTAATCACTCTCACCGAATCACATGTTAAAGCAAAGAGAAAGCCGTTGGTCGATTTTGTTAATGTTTTGGCAAGTGGTTTTTTCAACTCCAATTTTTGGATAGGTGATCTTGTTAATGTTATTCTTTTTTTTCTTGTCACAAATTATCACATCATTTTGTTTTGCATGGCATGAATTGGGGTTTTGGTGAAGCAGTAAGTTTATTTTTGTTTGATAAAGTTGTTATGAGGATAAGTCATGTAAATACTATTTATTTTGGACATTAAGATAAGATTGTGTATATTTAATTTTTTTTAGACCACCCAAAGACGGGAATTTCTACCATTTCATGAAAGTAGGTATGCACTTTGATGGGTTAAGTCTAAGGGCCTAACTCATGTTATTAGGCTCAGTTCGAGTTTACATCTCAACTCTTAAAGATCTAGCAAATCTAGTCTAATTGTTGATCCGGGCAAGCTCATTAGGAGCTTAATTAGCTACTACATTAGCAGGGAGCATGTAAGGGTCATCCAATATCTTTCTCTTAGTCACCTTGGAGTAAGGGAGCATCCAAGAGCCTCACCTGCTTGGAGAGAGTCAGTCTTTCTTCATCCTTTGACCACGTTCTTTGAAGCGTACCATAACTTATTTGGATGTTGAAAAGAGAAGAGGTCACCAAGAAGAGAAGAGACCGTCCACGAGAGAAAAGGTCACCAAGAAAAGAAGAGACCGTCCACAAGAGAAGAGGTCGTCAAGTTATTTAATACTATTAAGTTACCCTCAATCTGTTATGACCATCAGATTGGCTATGCAATTATTACGCAGACGACTATAAATTGTAAGCTCTCTCAACACTTGGGGAGCATCTCACAAAATTAGACTCATTCTCTCCTCCTCTCTAAAAGGTTGCAACCTCTGTGCTTCCTCTAGACTAGAGTTAATAAGATTCCCGACGACTCTTTTCCTTCTACGTGGACGTAAGTCACTTTGATCGAACCACTATAATCTTGGTCTTCTCTTTTTCTTTACTTACTGCATATTAAATTGCTTAATTGACAGGTGGTGTGTAAACATATTTTGTGCATTACCACTCCTCTTTTTTTTTTTTTACCTTTATTCTCCAAATGCACACTACAAAGACATTTGATGTTTCAAAACAATAAGATTAAAACAAAAGGGGAAAAAAATGAGAACAATCTTTTCCACACCCAAAAGAAAGAGAAAAAAATGATGCAGTGGTTCAAGCTCTGAAATATAGGAGGACGTTGTGATCTAGTAACCCTTGGAGATTGGTTTAGGGTCCGAAGTGTAAATAAAAGGGCCCACAGAGTGCAATTTCATGTTTTTGTCACCAAGGAGGCGGTAAGAAGCAAGAGCGGCGCCAGTAATCCCTTTGTTCACATCGGTGGGAACCTTACAAGTCTCTATTGGAGAGTAGGGATGTCAATGGACCGGTGAAAAACGGGTATTCGTCCAAACCCGTCCCGTTTGGACCAGAGATAGACTATACGTATTGGACGGTGGACGTATACGGGGATACCCATATAAACCCGTGCGGGGATGGAGGCGGGGATGGACTTACCCTTACCCCCGCCCCGTACCCGCCCC
>CM042187.1:975091-990313 GCA_023539305.1 Ilex asprella | reverse complement strand
CCTCAAACTATCACCCTTCTTTCACTTTGCCCCTCAACTATCAGATTTTTTACATTGCACCTTAAACTAACATTTTTGTTTCACATTGCTCCAATCACAAACGTCTGTTATGTGTTTGAATGGAAATCCCTAGCATGTTAGAATAAAGTAGAAAAAATTACATAGTTTGCGAGATAAAATGAAATAGTTTTTCGTTAAATATATGACGGATGTTAACAATTGGGGCAATGTAAAACTAGTCACAAAATTAAGGGTATAATGTAAAAATATGCTGCCTTTATTGCAGTGATTCTCCCAGCTGAACTGTGGGGTGATACTGAATATACAAAATGTAATAAGAGTTGGTTTTAAAGCCAACTACTCATACTTTAGAACTTTTTGTTCCTTTGCTTCTTTTCAGCAATTTTGGGAATAAAATTTTCTTCTTAAAAAAAAATATATAAAAAATATGATAGTTGAAAGAATAAAATGGAAAAAAGATGATAATGCAGGGCGTGCAAGTGTAATCTAGGGCTCGTGTCATGATAGTATTTTTCCGAGTGAGCAAGAAAATAATTAATCCTAATAGATGCAGAAGTTACCTTTAAGTGGGGTGAGTTTACGGCCTGATTTACAATAAATAAGGCCCTGAACGCCTATGATGGCAGGAACCAGCAGCTTCTTTTCTGTCCTAGTCTTAGCAGGTTTCTCAAGCTTTGGTTTTGGGCCATATTCATAACCACTTGCAGAAGCAGTTACTACCACCAGTACCGACAGGGGAAGCATAGTGAACGCAAGAGAAGAGATAGCGAGAGCCATTTCTACACCTGGTCTACGTCTGAGTTAATGGGTAAGGATTTGTTGCGATTATAGAGTTACTTCCAAGAACTATATATAAGAAGACCGTACGGATACTTGTTTTATTTTTTTAATTTTTTTGGGTAAATCTCAAATCTGGTTGGCAGAATAAAATATACAAGGCTAGTGCATTACTTGTTGGCACGACGACAGATAAAAGTGGAGAACTTGGGTGGCACTAACTAGATTATGAACAAGTATCCTCATGGTGGTATTCTTTAAATTGCTGCATGGACTGATAATTTATTATATTATTCTCTTTTTACTCATATTGTATCTGAGATCTCAACGTTGAAAACCTGATTATTATTAAGCCATCATGTAGCACTATCTCTAGATTAGCAAGCCATCTAGTTTATGTACAAACCATTTTCTTAAGGGATGTAGCATTTATCCGTGGAAAACGAGTGAATTAGGCAGTTTGTGAACGGGTTAATTCAATTCAAACTCAATTGAATTGACATTAAGTATACAGTGAGTTGTATGTTAGTTAATGAATCCATATTTAGATGTATAAATATTTGCGACAGATCTCGATTTCACTATTATGGATTAGAATCTGAATACTGAATTGCTGACAAGTATATCCAGCCCCCGTTAGTATTGATTCAGCGACCATTGTATTTTGAAAATCTTAAAAAAAAAAAACATATTGGGCTCAAACCTGGCTTCTCAAATTCCCATAGAAGGCCCACATTCAGGCCCAGGCATTTTTGGCCCTTTATGTTGTACCGGATTAAAATTGGAGCTCAAATAATAGAATTTGCTGTATGGCGGACAAAGTATAACCCTATCGCACGTATTGTATCAATTTGTTGGTCCAATTAAACAAAATTTGTCATGATTAGGGAATTTATAATTTTAATAAGTTCATATGACAGTTTTAAATAGACTCGTTCATTAATCACTAACATTTCTCAAAACTATTTACATTACATCATACTTTCAGACACGAGTTACCCATAATAAGAATGTTACATAAGCTCACAAAGAACACCTATTTCTCTCTCTCATACACTCACAGGAAGAATGGAAGATGCTTCTCCTCATCCAAGTAAAAAAGAAAATCCAATGTACGTGCAAAAGAATATGATAACAACTGAAATAAATGAGCTACTACCAAAAAATTATTGAATGAAAACAGAAATATTGAACTGACAAAATAAGAACTGAAATAAATGAACTTGTAAACTACACGGGCTGCTTCGGAGAAAATATTGAGTGTAACCGATGTTTGATTTTATGGTATCAACATGAATACTTAATGTCTCATGCCCAGATTCAATGCTTCCAGTCCACTTATAAATAAGGAAGCTCTACCATAGTGATTGAAGCCTTTCCTTTCTAAATACTGAATTGCTGACAAGAGAAATTGAAACTCAAGACATGAGTTTACATTTTATCATTTGTTTGACCACTGCACCAACCAATGAATTATTTGTTTCCCCAATTCTATGCATTCACAATAATGAAAAGTAGTCTCCCCTTATCATAATAATTAGGGCCCATTTATATATGAAGTAGAGTTTGGTATGGCTCAATGCGTGCGTTATAAAAAGTTGTAGCGTTTTTTGATACTTTAGGCGTTGGGGAAAGAAGGGTGAGGACGAACAAAAACAATAAAGAAACACAAAAATTGTTGGACACTTCTTCATCGATCGTCAGCAATACTATAATACTAACACATTACATTGTATTGACCTTTGAACATCCATCCTCCTCCTACAAGCCTACCCACGTCTAACGTTCCATTACACCACCTATACACCATTTCTGAATAATAACTCCATGCACATCTTCAGGTTCAGGGAATAAAAACAACAAAAGTCTAGTTGTCCCAGGCAGCCATTTCCATCACTAAAACTCTCTTGTTCTGCTACATTTGGTGCCTTTTACCGCTGTTCACACGCTTTTGCTAACATGACATAATGACAATTAATTCTAGTCTCATCTCTCCATCTCCATCTCCATCTCTATCTCCATTAATGGGCACAAAATAGTAAATCTCTCTCATCCCATTAAAAGTAACGCACAAATGACAAAGGATTTGGATTGCTTCCAAATATAGTCATTAAGAGATTCGCCACCTTGCTCTCAGGCCTCTCTGGCCTCCACCTTTCATTCGTCCTGATGTAGAATTTCTGAGCGTTTTCTTTCAACTTTCTATGACTACTTTTTTCCTTTCTTTATGCTTTTCAAGGCTTTATCTCTATTATATATTTTGAAGCAATTACTGCAGAAAGGAACATTGCCTCTCTCTCACTCGATGGGTCATCAGTTTTGGGCTCCTCTTCTCTGTGTTTTGCTCTCTTTGGCAGCCATTTTTGGAGAAAAAGATGCTGAGAACACCCATACCTACATAGTCGGAGTCCAAAACGACTTAAAGCCCTCTGTTTTTCCCGATGTCGAACAATGGTATAGTTCCACTCTTCGAAGCCTCAGTTCTAACCCTTTAGATTCTGAAGAACCATTAACCAAGCAAACCAGAAAAGCTAAAGACTTCCTTCATCTCTACAAGACTGTTTTTCATGGATTCTCTGCAAGACTCACCGCGCAACAAGCCCAAGAATTGAAAAATCGAACAGGTGTTCTCGCTGTTTTACCAGACCAACTTCGTCAAATTCAGACGACTCGGTCACCTCAGTTCCTGGGACTCGCTTCAACGAACCCAACCAGCCTCTTGACGGAGTCCAACTCCGGTTCCAACGTCATCATCGGCATCTTCGACACCGGTATATCTCCGGAACGTCGTAGTTTCCACGACGAAGGCCTCGGACCCGTCCCTCCTCAGTGGAAAGGTGAATGCGTAGAAGGAGATAAATTCACCAAAAAACAGTGCAACAAAAAGATTATCGGAGCTAGATACTTTAATGTCGGGTACAAAGTCGGGGCTGGAGAATTGAAAAACACCACCGATATCAACTCCCCCAGAGACTCCGACGGCCACGGTACTCACACAGCGTCTACTGTCGCAGGAAGAGCAATTAACAACGCCTCCCTCCTCGGCTTTGCAAAAGGCGTGGCCGTTGGAATCGCCCCCAAAGCAAGAATAGCGGTATATAAGATTTGTTGGACAAAAGGTTGCATGGACTCAGACATACTCTCTGCCTTCGACAAAGCCGTCGAAGATGGTGTTCAAATCATTTCCATCTCCGTTGGCGGCGGTGCTGTGCCATACAACATTGATCCAATTGCCATTGGATCTTTTGGTGCGATGGAGAGAGGAATCCTTGTCTCAGCTTCCGCTGGTAATGAAGGACCCAATAAAATGACTGTCACAAACGTAGCTCCATGGATCACCACCGTCGGTGCAAGCACAATAGACCGCAGTTTTCCGGCCGATCTCGTTCTTGAAGACGGTACCGTTATCACCGGTGCTTCACTGTATAATGGCAAACCACTACCGGAAAAGTCGTATTTGCCCTTAATATACGCTGGGAATGCCCCTGTGGATATCAAACGTGGAGGAAGTTTCTCTTCGGCCACTTGCATGCCGGACTCACTGGACAAAGAGCTCGTACGTGGCAAAATTGTGGTCTGTGATCGTGGTGATGTTGCACGTGTCGCCAAGGGACAAACCGTGAAGGAAGCTGGTGGAGTAGGCGTCGTCATTGCCAACGTGGCACCCATTGGAGAAGGATTAATTGCCGACGCTCACTTGATCCCTGGTATAGCAGTAACCGAGTCCGCCGCTAGCCGAATCGCCAATTACCTGAACTCTTCGAAAAACCCTAGAGCCAGGATGGTGTTTCGTGGCACTGAGGTTGGTGTTAAACCGGCACCTGTCGTCGCGTCTTTCTCAGCGAGAGGGCCCAGTATTGAATCAACGTATATTCTCAAACCCGATGTGATTGCGCCAGGTGTCAACATCCTAGCGGCATGGCCTGATGATGTGGCCCCCACTGAACTATCCTCAGACACGCGGCGCACAGAATTTAATATAATTTCCGGTACATCAATGTCTTGCCCACACGTGTCAGGTGTGGCTGCGTTACTCAAAGGGGCCCATCCTGAATGGTCTCCAGCGATGATCCGGTCAGCTCTGATGACCACGGCGTACATGCAAGACCGTGAAGGCAAGCAACTACTGGATGAGAAATCATATAACGTATCATCGGTGTGGGACATGGGTGCTGGACATGTGGACCCTGAACGAGCCGTAGATCCTGGCTTGGTTTATGATCTGACGGTGAGCGATTACTTAAACTTTCTTTGTTCATCTAATTACAGCCGGCAAGATATAACACAGATAGCTCGCAAAACCGTAAGGTGTAATCCGATGCTGCGTAAACCGTGGAACTTCAACTACCCTGCAATTATTATTGCTTTGGATAAATCAGGTTCGTCCAATTCGGAGGTGGTGGCCAGAAGAACTGTGACGCATGTTAGTGAGGGTGCATCAAGCTACACTGTAACGGTGACGAATCCAAAGGGTGCGATTGTGACCGTTGATCCGGCGAAGATAAACTTTAAGGGGAAGGGTGAGAAACGTAGTTATGTGGTTAGGATTAAGGCTGAGAAGCAAAATGTGTTACCTGGGAATGAAGTGACTGAGCTGGGAAAGCTGGTATGGACGGATGGTGGGAAACACCAAGTTGTTTCACCTGTGGTGGTGGTGTGGAAAAACGAAGTGTAAAAAGGGTATCAATTTTCAGATAATATATAGGTGCGAAGGTGTATAGTTTTCTCTGTCATCCATAAGATACAGAGAGACTTTCTTGTAATGCCTGGTGAATTTTGCTATAAGATATCTTACAACTCATTTTGGTCCTCACTTCCTTTTCTTTCTTTCTGTTTTTTTTCCCTTTCATATTTTTATTTATATTTTTTTATGTCGTGAATGGCCAATATTCAAGACAGTTGAGCAAATTGATTCAATGAGTAATTTTATATATTAACCCAAGCCCTCTCAAAGGATTTTAAATTAATTTTTGAGCATTTCGATATGGTGTATTGATAATTGTTCGTACGGAAGCAATTGATGCCAAAAAAAAAAAAATACAAGAACCATTGAACTTTTGATGCTTAAAGGTAAAATTACACACAAAACACATTTGGTCATTATTATTTCTGAAATGTCCTGCAAATATTTTCTATAGATTATTTCAAAAAAAAATTGTCATTTATTTCAGCAATTATATTACAACAAACCCAACTTAATTTATCGATTACAGTTATTTTTTATTTTTTTTTACATGAAATTCTTTGTTTATTATCATTTATATGAGTAGGAATATTTGGTTTTTCCCCTAATTAATGTCTTTTGAATTAGTTTCTCCGCTTGCTTGGTGTTTGTTCAAATAATTAAAGAACGAGAGAGTCCGTTAGATAGCATCTACCAAAAGTATACCATGGATTTGAAACCTATTTTGTCTTTGTCTGCTGCTAATTTCTTTGCTCTTTAAATCGTTTTGGTTATTACTAAAAGAACTAAAGCCCAACAAAAGTCTGTGATTTAGTGTTTGGGCTGTCCCATATGAATATTTGGGCCGTAGCCCACAAGTTGGTGCCTTTGTGGGTGTGTGAGGTCTCGGGTTAACAATTAAGCTATCTCAACCGAGCCCCATCAAAACCCTAGCGCGTTCATGTGGTAGTGATATAAAACCTTATCTTCACCGCACTCGTCTTCTCTTCATTTCTGGCTGCTAAAAGGGGCGGAGAGAGAGACAGAAAGAGAGAGATGGTGTCGCTGAAGCTACAGAAGAGGCTTGCCGCCAGCGTCCTCAAATGCGGGAGAGGCAAGGTCTGGCTCGATCCCAATGAAGGCAACGAAATCTCCATGGCCAACTCTCGTACGTTTTTCACTCTCTCTGTCTCTACGTGTGTGTGTGTGTGTGTGTGTGTGTGTGCGCGCGCGCGCGCGTTTCTTTTCTTGTGTAAATGATGAAGTGATATGGTCTGTCAGTTTTCTTTAATGCAACTTTTCTACTTTCTGGAGATCTGATTATTTTCTGATCGATTTATTTGCTATAACATATTCAGTTGTTTACATTCTTTGTTTTGGTTTGTATTTACAGTTACAGTCTTAGATAGATGTATATACAGTTCTGCACAACTGAAATCTACTTTTTGAAATTGTTACGGTGGATCTGTATGTAGGCAAATGCATACAAACAAATTTGGATTCCAGAAGATTTGACTTAAAGTTGTACCTAGAGTTGGAGAAGTAATATACAATACAAGAATGGGCGTGCATATGTGCAGGCAGCGTAGTTTTCTTATATTGCAAACCTTCAATTAACATCATTGATATATCGTCATCGGTGTTTATACTTTTTGCTTGTCTCATCTCCGTAAATGGTGTTGCAGTGAAATCTGTAGTCCGAAGATTTTTTACACTCGATAAGTCAAAAAAATATATTCAAGCTATGATGAACATGTTACTGCTATATTTGGTTGCGGTTTTGTTACTTTCTTTCGCAGCTGAAACTTGTGCACAAATTTGCTGTTGCAGTAGCCAAAATGTTTAAGAGTTTGACAACGTGCTAAGATGAACATTATTTGTGATTGCAGAGTAGCAACTGCATCATGTTATGAAAGCATGTGATTGCTTGTTTTGCTTTCGTATAATCATCTATACTTGCTGCAATCATGTTTGATGTCCCTGGGTATTAGTGGTGCTGACATATGTTTTTGGCTTGGTTGTGTACAGGGCAAAACATAAGGAAGCTGGTTAAGGATGGTTTCATCATCCGGAAACCAACTAAGATTCATTCACGATCTCGTGCACGCCGGATGAAGGAGGCCAAGATAAAGGGCCGTCACTCTGGATATGGTATAGCATTCTATCTATTAGAATAACTATAGTTTGAGTTTGTTTAGAGGGGATTTTGATTTTGGTAACATTGCTGTTGCTGATGGTATTTTGAACTCAGTAACCTGCTTGATGTTGTGTTGAATTTAGAGGCCAACCACTTTGTTTTAAACTGTACTTAATTAAAGCTGTAAGATGAAGTTTTACGTATTGTGGATTATGAAACCAAAATCATCTCAATTCTGGTTGAAATTTTAAAATTTGCTGTATCTTATCGTTGGATTGTTATACTAGACATTATTTCTTCCTTAGAAGTGACGTAGCTGGAAATTTGCTGAACTTAACAGGAAACCTTATCTGTAACTATTGTTGCGACCAGTCAGTTTCTTCTCCAGTTGTGTCTCAGATTTTTTTCTGGTCGAAAGGGGGACAGACAAGCCTGGATTTTAATGCTGTTTTCTCAAATGATTTCAGGTAAGCGCAAGGGTACAAGGGAAGCAAGGTTGCCGACAAAAATCTTGTGGATGAGGAGAATGAGGGTCCTCAGGCGATTGCTTCGCAAGTATAGGGAGTCAAAGAAGATTGACAAGCACATGTATCATGACATGTACATGAGGGTGAAGGGTAATGTTTTTAAGAATAAACGTGTGCTGATGGAGAGCATCCACAGATCAAAGGCTGAAAAGGCTAGAGAGAAGACCTTGTCCGACCAGTTTGAGGCTAAGCGTGCAAAGAACAAGGCAAGCAGGGAAAGAAAGAATGCCAGGAGGGAGGAACGTCTAGCCCAGGTAAGATATGTGAAAATGGTTTATTGGAGTCCATCCTAATAAGGTTATGACAGAAAATATTCTTAGAATGGGGTGTTTAGGAGAATGGTGTGGACTGTTAATTGGTCTGTGAGGAGACATGAAGGTATTCCCATAACACCCCTCCCTCTCCTTGGAACCCACTCAAAATGAGCACTCCGGATGTTAAGAATTGGTTGGGCATAGTTTGCATTGGAAGCCTCCATCTGTTGGGTTCCAATATACTTCATATGTGTTGTTTAGAAATGGATTCCACCTAAAGGCTCTTTTCCCATCAATGCCTCTTTCTTAGTTGCCATTTGGCATGATAGCAGATGATCTTTTGCATGCAGTTATAAATTGGCTTTTTAGTTACTTCTTGTTCAAACTAGGTAAGTCTAAAATTTGGAGGATGTCTCATTGCCCAATTGCCTCGTGAACCCCCCCAAGTTGTTTAAACTATGAGACCTCTCTGCTTAACTGTATTGCATTGAGGTCGGGTTTTCCCATATAATTAATATTGAGCTAACTCCTTTCCTTCCTTTTTGAACACAAACAGGGACCAGGAGAGAAACCACAACAGCCGGCAGCAGCGCCTCCTGCCCAACCCACACAGTAAGTAATTCAGTAGATGCATTGTTCTTATGTGGATCAAGTTGTTAGGATAGTATGGTTTAATTAAATTTACTGTTGTGTACAGGAAATCTACGAAGTCAAAGAAGTGATATCTTTGAATGTGTGCATTAAAGGATTAGTGACTCCATATTGTCTAGCTGTTTTTTGTCCCCCGTGCTTTGTTTTTGGTGTTTCCTTTCTAAGGAACGTTATTTGTCTGGATGAAAGGAATAAATTAATATCTTGATACTATGTCACAGTTGAGTTTGTTTTGTTTTCCGTTTTGTTGATTTTAATTTCCGCAATCAATGCATTTCTGTTTATCTAGTTTTTGGTTGAGTGGGATGTTTGGTGTGAATGTTGGCAGGATGCAATTGTGCATCTGAATGCATGTGCCACTGGTTGGGCAGCGGAGCATCGGTGTCAATCTCTCTTTAGGTGCTTATATTGTCATTTCATGCTCTATCGAGTTTTCAATAAACAAAATTGATGGGTAATTTCCGTTGTACTGACGGAAAGAAACAACACAAAATCTTGTAATGCCTTGTAGCTCAATCCATATGATAGATTAATAGTGATTGTATGTCGGGGAGGTTGATTCATTTAGTCCATACGGACGAGGTTAGGAAGGTTGTGGATTCTCCTTGATGGTCTTTAACTTGTGGAGCAAATATGACCCTCCCAGGCCTAGCTATCAATATAATTACGCAAACTCTTGGAATGCCGTGTGCAATGGCTGCAATATGTTATTGCACAGTTTTATGCGGAAAAAATCTGCCGTACGTCCTGGCGGGAGTGGAAAAACTTCATGTTATGTCCACTTAAATGTTTATATGATGGTTGGACCAGAAAAGAAACTTTGTCTCTGATTCCCAAATGAATTGGAAGATGAAAATTTACGTTCCTTGCTGAACTCGAAAGCCCAACTTATGTCTATGGTGGAACCAAAAGCCTCGGTGCAGTGGGACATCAATTTCAATCTTAAATGTGAATGATATGCATCATTTTACCCACTATATAGCACTCCCCACCAGTACATTATATTGTGTTCATACATCACACTAAACCCAACAAGGATTTTAGCTTGCTATGGTTTTATGAGAACAGTTGAATTGACTCCAGCTCTCAGGAAGTGAACCAGGAGACGTTATAACGCAGAGATATGGCCAGGTTGCTGTGTTATATTTACCCCCTCGGTTGAAGCATGAAAAAAATGTTTAAAGGAATTCATTGCTTACACAATCTGGGTCCAGTTCTACCAGAACTCCTGCTGCAGTCACCTAAAGACTCCTTTGATAGCGTGAAACTGAAGAGGCCATCCCATCGTCTTTTTTGAGGACCTGCCTATTTCCGATGAGATCACCACTACCTTGATTTGCTCTACCTTGAAGTATCTGCTGCATTGTTGATTCATTTGCGTTGCTGCAGTTTCCAAGTTTCACGACAAATGTAACTGTGCTACCCTTGCCTAGGCCCTCACTTTCTATCGAAATGTGACCTCCCATGAGATTCACGAACCTGTATCCATCATTTTGAGAAGGTGAGTGAAATAATTCAAAGACAAGCAACATAAGAACGTATCCAAAGCAAGCAAAGCAATATTTTAGGTGGTAAATTAATGGAACTACTTATTAAACATAAAAAATTTAAGAGGTTGGAAACTTGGAATCACCATCACAATGTGAGGGGACGCCAAATCAGAACACTCGGAAATGTATAATGTGAATTACTGATTTATAACTCACAAGCATACCGTTTGCAAATGGCGAGTCCAAGACATGCACCACCATTACTCCGACTTGATGCACTTCGAGACTCAACAAATTTAGTGAACAGTAGTGGAATATTTTGCGGGATAATACCACAGCCAGAATCCTTAACCTGGAGAGAGAGAGAGAGAGAGAGAGAGGTAGTTATAATCAATTTCAAAACTGCAAGAAAGAATTTCAAGTAGTAACCAGCAGTTTCAATACTATAGGTAAAGATGTAGAGCAGTAGCTATCCGTCCACAGGGTATGATGCCAAAATAGATAACACGGGACCTGATATTGTCAACATTAAAATTCCCTTTTTGACCCCATTGGAAGTTTTTAGCAATTAAACATTCACTTCCGGATATTGGCTACCCTGATACCCATGGAGCTAAAACTACACAAACTTAAAAAAATTGGCTGGGAGGCATCGATATATATATATATATATATATATATAAATATATATTTAAAAAAATGCACACACACATATAATCAAATGCAAAAAGTCTAGAGGTCTGTCAGCGACTGAATGATAAACAATCATGTCTAACACGTGAATCGATGCATTAACCTCGCAAACTCCGTAGACACAATATGGATGGAAAGGCCACTTAATCTATATAGCCTGATGGAGTGAAAACGGAAAACTCAACCTGCACCCATAAGTAGAAGTTGCCATCACTCGACATAGGATAGAATTCAGAAGGTCGCCAGTCTCTTAAATACTCTGGTTTTGCAGTGGAAGCCTCGATTGAAACATAACCTTGTTTTGTAAACTTAACGGCATTGCCCACAACATTTAAGATAATTTGCATAATTCGTTTCTCATCACCAACAGCATAGACAGGTAGATCCAGAGCCAAAGCTAATGTCATAGATAACTTCTTTACAGATGCAATAGGCTTTATTAGATTGATGACCTGCAATTTCAGGAAAACCAATGGCATTATCACGATGTCTGTAAATAAGCTGCCAGGATGTCCAGGATTATGTCCTGAATTTGTAGCAGTAGATATGAAGTACTTGGTTGTGAAACTTGGGAAAATTACCTCTCTAAACACTCCATGAAGATTGAATGTTCCAGTATCTAGTTCTAGGTTGCCATCCTCAAGTCTAGAAAGATCTAGAACATCGTTAACGAGTGTTGCCAAAAGCTTGCTACTCTTTAGTATGGTCTCAATCATAACCCGATGATCTGGAGTTAATTCAGTTTCTAAAAGTAATGAAGATAATGCAATAACCGCATGCATTGGTGTCCTCATTTCATGGTTCATCACCGCCAAAAAATCGTTGCGAGCACGGATCGCAATCTCCGCTTCTTGTCGAGCCGAATCTAAAGCAAGATTCTGCTCCATGAGCTGATCACGGGCCCGCATGGACTCTTCAAGAATTGCAGCATGAGAAAGAGCAACAGCAACCTGTGCAAAAAATCACAGTAGACTAAGCATGACACAATCTGATGGCAATCATGTGGCTTCCAAGTGAACTGGACAAGGAAAAAGAAGCTAATAGATGGGAGAAGGAAATGATAAAGGTGATGGTAGGGCTGTAGATGGGAGCATCAACACCTTGGTAAGACAGGGCTGATTTGGGGCCTTATAAGTCAACATTGATTTTAAATTTTCATTATCATTTCATTGAGTTCTGCCACCCTCAGCAGTGTGCCACTGCTCTGCTGATATCTTTGGTAAAAATAAGCATCTACGGAAGTGTGCAAATTGTCCTGCATGCTTTCAATACTCGATCATATGACATGGTTCAGAATGCTCTACTGAAAATTTTCTGTTGAAGAACCTAACGTGGCATTGTAACTACTATAATACGGCCATTAAAAGCCACTTCATGACTTAACAGTAGGAATAAAATTTATAGGCAGATGCAAAGAGAGTAAAGTAGATCATATAAACCTGGTCAGCAACAACTTCTACGAGCTCCAACTCATGGGCACGCCATTTTCTTATACCATTCATGGGCAGAATCAAAACCATCACAGCATAACTTTTTGCAGAAAGGTCAGGCCAATCATTAATTTGGAAATTTGAGAGATGTAGAAGAGGTACACGAACAGCGACAACTTCAGGTGGAGCATATCTTCCCACGGGAGGCCGGATCCTTGCCAGTGGGCATGTATGTGGAATCCTTATTGCTTCAACACTGCTGAAAACTTCATTGACTATGGGAAGATTGATTGGCACAGTAGATCCGAGTTGTATCAGATTGTTTAGAGTGTGGGAGAGTTGCAAATTCAGACCTCTTCGAGATGGCATCCATAAAGCACATTCCTCTAGATCTAGCATCCTACCCAGCTCAATGAGAGTAGTTTTCAATATTGTGTGTCTGTCAAGTGTGCTTCTGATCTCATGAGTCAGCATTCTGACATGCCTACCAGTTTCTTCTTGCTTTATAATGAGGCCCATCTCCCTGTCAAGCTCTTCAGCCTTGTTCTTCAGAAACAGTTCGCGCGTCTTAACACTTAGAAGATCAGGAATTATGTGAACAAGCATCAGAGCTGTTGCACATGATACAAAAGCGGTAGCCATTTTTGCTACAGTCATCACCACAGCAACAGTTTTGGAGTGCATGGAGAATGTCCACAAATTAATAAAGTGGGTTGCTCCACAAAGTACAATGAAAGCACCAAACTGCATTAGCACCCATCTGTATGGGAAGAATGCAGATTTTTGAACAAAATAAATAAGCTCCAAGGGAATGGAGAAATATGCGAAGGCAATAAAGAAGTCCGATATATATTGATATTTCACTAAGAGCTCATCAGCTGGCCACTGAGTCTCAATGCAATCACAGGATTCCATTATCCAGCAACTGCCCCACAGAATCTGAAAAACACAACATCATTTGTAAGCTATCATTTAGCCCAGTAGACAAAATCAATTTAAACTTTCTAGGTTAACCGAGGCAAACTATACTTGTTGAAGGAGGAATTATAAAGCTATCATTTAGCCAAGTCAACAAAGTTAATTTAAACTTTCTAGGTTAACTAAGGCAAGCTATGCTTTTTGAAAGAGAGATTATCAACAGAAGCGATTCATTATAAAGAGTGAAGAGCAGACAAACTTCGTTTCATCATAAGCAACACTGCATAATGGTGACTGGAAAGGCATTTGGCCAAAATAGTCACCAATATATAGAGCCCTCTAATTCTGTTTCCAGTGCCTTCCATCTGCATGAAGAATGCAATGCTCATAGTGCTAATCATAGTTATCAAATCGTATATCGGAAGGCGTATCGTTTTTTAAAAATTATGTATCGTATCGTGTATCGTAACATACGGCGCAATTTTAAATAATTAATAATAAAATATATATACTTTTAAAAAAAAATCATAGACACAAAAAAACATAACATTTCATTAATATTCCACATATTAGTCAAGTCACTAATATAATTTACTAATATTAAAAAATTAATGAAGGGTATTAAATTAAATTAATGGTACTTATATATACTTAAAAGTAAAATATCATAATATAATGGGGTATTAAATGTAATTTTCATACTTATAACAAAATAAACCAACACAGTTCGTGAGTCTGTGACCCACGAACGAAACGAGACAGAGAAAGAGAGAGAGAAGAGACGAAGGCGACAGACGATCGCGATCGCGATGCCGATGCCGATCACGATGCCGATGCCGATCACGATGCTGGAGAGAGAAGAGAGAAGAAGAAGAAAAAGAACATACCTGGTGGCTGGTACGTTGCAGCTCGATCGTGAGACCTAGGGTTTCATCCGAAACAGGTAAGTGTTGCTATATTTTTTAATTTCAAAAATTTGTTGGATTTGTTTGGATTTTTTGTTAATTTGTTGCCTGGTAATTGTTGTCTTCTTCATCTCTGTTGCCTTTTTTTTTGGCAATTTCTCTATTATATGATTTGTGGGCTTGGGTGTCTTCATCTCTGTTTTTGTTGTCAACGTTTTGGTGCAAATCAGTTCGATTTGGTGTGAATCAGACTGCCAACGATTTCTGATCAAAAAAAAAAAACAGTGACTTCGCGTATCGTGCGTATCGATACGATACGTATCGTATCGTAAAAACGTATCGTGTATCGTATGATACAACGCAAAAACGATACATAAGTACGATCCGTATCGCTTTAGGTCTGTATCGTGACGTATCGTACGATACTAACAACTATGGTGCTAATGGAACTGAAAATATTTGGTCAGAAGTTTCTGCAGATTGTATTTCAGGCCAATGTAGAAGTGCACATGACTCTTACAATTACAAAGCTTTAGGTAGCTGCGGCTTACTGCAAACAGTGACAATGATGAGTTATAGAAAACAGAAGAAGAAAAAGACGAAGAAAAGAAGCCCTTCATGGGATTTGTAGGATCTCCAGGCGGGAAGAACCCATTAGCACTAAAAGAACAAGGGATTGAACTGTCCCTTCCTAAAACATCATTTAAATAAAATCCCCCTGCCCTCAAATGGTAATGCACTGCTCTTGTCTATGTG
>CM042187.1:962513-974991 GCA_023539305.1 Ilex asprella | reverse complement strand
CCCCTTTTTTCCCTCAAAAAAATAAATAAATAAATAAAGCAAAGACAAAAAAAGGCCAAACAGATGGCACCATGTTTCCGCTTGAATGTAAATGAGATGAGATATTAAAATACTAAACCGCTGTATCTTCTTCGAAATTCCAAGAACCCTAAGATCAGAAGAACCCTTTTCTTGCTATGTGGAGGAAAGCTCATAACAACCCCCAACAAAACCATTGGCACCAGATAATGTTAAGGGAAAAAATGTAGTTGTAACAAGACCCAAGACCAACAACTTGCATGGCTTGGAGCAAGAGCATGTGAGACAAACAGCACAGCTCCCCTTTTTAACGACTTGCCGCGAAACTTTGTACCAAATTCTTGAAATTTGATACAAAGTTTTTATAATCAGATACCACTACCAAAGGCCCTTTAAAAAGTAATTGGCACTAAATTGCTAAGGACCATCCATATTGATTTCACTGACTTAGGGAGACGAATATTAGACACCATACCAGACTCTCAATTAGTGCCACAACGAATTATATAAAGATATGCACATAACGCACAAAAATTTGTAAACTTGAAGATGTATGCACAGACAAGTGTTGTCAATGTTTCACTGGTTACAAATCAGTACCATCTTCCTATCACATAATTCTGTCTGCCGATAATAAAAAGTTGTTCTGATACCCACCTGACCTATATATGCTTGTGCTCTGTTTGTATAACAGTAAAATTGATTTCACCATTGGTTAGAGAATACTTGCACCCCAAAAGCAAGGAACAGAATTTTGTTTTGATTCTACCGATTGGGTATCGAAATTCTTTTGAGGCGTTCCACCTAGTTTCCACTCCTTATATACCGATCAGTTCTCTTATACGGAAATTTCACATGAGAAAATATGCACATCGCTGATCAACTTATAACTTATTTTACTATTTTAACAATTTAATGTACTGCAAACAATTGTTCGTAATTCTTTTCTAAAATTAACAAAAAAAACAAAAAAGTTAAAATTCTTATAATCCAGTTTGTAATGGTCAGCTCCGATAAGTCAATCACGTAGCAGTTTAACAGATATAATGCTAACAAATCAGACTAGTCGCATCGCATAAGTTTTATTCAAAGATTCAATAACAAGGAATAAAAAGCACGAGAATATAATTCCGTATTGCTACTGAGAAAATTTGAGTTAAAGAAGCAAAAGAAACTTGAAATCTCGCATTTTTGTTCTGGAAATGAAGTGAATATATTGCCTCTTTCTTTATATTGCTCAAATTTTCTCGGAAGCCAAACGGAGCAATAATTCACTAAAAGAGTCAGAAAATAACAAAAAAAGAGACATAATTACCTGACTAAACAAGAATTAAAGCCTGTGATCTGAACAACTTCTCGTCCGCATTGTTTTGTTTTGCACTGTCTGAGTATTTGATCTCTTTTTTTACTCCAAAATATGAAAGAGAGAGAGAGCGAATGAGGAAAGTGAGTAAAGTAGAGGGAAGTGAATCAAAGCAAAAGATATCATCACGGACAATATGGCGACGAACACGCACTGATGCAAAAGGCTAAAGAAGGAAGCGCAACGCACTTGCGTTGAGTTGAGAGGACTGCTTCGGATCCACTGCGTGAACCACCACCATTCGCACGTGTAATGCGCTGGCTGGTCAACAAATGAAAAATAGATAAAAGAACAGATACAATGTACCCCCTGACTGAGTGTGGACCCCATGGTCCCTCTACTTTTTGGCTAAGTGGCGCGGACTTCTTCTCGTTAAGAACATGCGATGCCTGAAAAACTTTGTAGAAGTTGGATTGTAGACGAATTTTGCTGACAAATCAAGCACACCAAATATCCTAATTTTTTTTCATTAAAATTTGATCCAAGTTCTAATCCACTTATAATCTATTCGAATAACATTGAATTTTTGATTTGTAACTCATTCATATATGATTTGTAAAAATGAAAACTGTGAGATATTTGTAAAAAAAAATAAAGTAAATTCTGAGAACAAATAAAATTTAATTAAAATCTAATCATTTGAAAAGTCTAATAGTGTTCACCTACCCTCTACCAACCTTCCTTTTGGTCCGATCTGTTATGGTTAGGGTACCCATTTTCCACTTGTACGCCCAAATTATAAAATTTATTTGGCAAGTCAACCAATGATACATATACCAATTATAACTAACTCGTGTCTGAATGCATTATATGAACATAAATAGCCAACCTTGAACATTCAAAGAAGAACACCAAACTGCAAAAGCAAGAAATAAACAAAAACACTTGATATAATATCTCATCCAAGAACCATTCCATTATTATTTTAAAAGAAATTACGTTCTCATCTATGAATAAAATAAAAAAACCGTATGCATGAGACCCCTGTTATTAGTCTAGGTAGAATTAAATATACAGAGTCTTATTATTGTAAACAAAAAAATTATTTCTGCGACTAAAACCTGTAACCTCCAAATCACAATTAAACAACTTTACTGTTGTGCCAAGACCCTCCCTCATCCATGAATATTTAATGAGCATTTTCCTGCACACAATATAAGTCACAAAAATTAGGGAGGCCTTCCCCATACCAACCGAATAGACTGCTGTATCATGGAATTGGCCCGGAAGGCACTAGCCAACAGTTGAGAAAACCTCTAGAATATCGTCTAATGGAAGTGAAGAAAAAGTGTCACTCAATTTTTATTCTCGATTCCCACTGGTAGAGCAAAATGGTGGAAATTGATATATTAACCAGAAGCCTGAATCTTCCTGAGCTGGTCAGTCAGAGGGACCGATCATTTTCTCTGGCACTACGAGTTTATCAAACTCTTCAGGGGTGAGCACTCCTAAATTCAAAGCAGCTTCCTGCAGAATTGAAGATTTTTGGCATAAGCAGATCTTAGTTTTCAGCATATTCAAGTTTTTTGGCAAATATAAGTAAAAAGATAAAAATATTTCTAACATAAACTACGAAGAGAGATTTAGATTGCGAAAAGACGTCTCAGTAATGCATACAAAATGGGGAATGACCATCACCTTTAGAGTACTACCCTCCTTGTGGGCTTTTTTGGCAACTGCTGCTGCGTTGTCATAACCAATTTTCTAAAACAAACAACGGTTAATTGACCTGAAACTGAAGAGAATGTTGAATCCAACAAGTGGGGAGAAGGACAGGGAAAAAAGGCAAGTAAAAACTTACAGGGTTCAAAGATGTGACAAGCATAAGTGACTGCAACCACATTAAAAAAAAAACAATCAGTGGGACTTGGGCTTTGGCATATAATTAAGACAAAATATTACTCTCCATATACCCTTAACCAACGTACTTCATGTAGTAGTTTTGAAATCCTTTCCCTATTAGCTTGAATTCCCCTCACACAATTCTTTTCAAATGAAGCCGACGCATCACCTAGCAATCTCAGTGACTGTCAGAAATACATTTAAAACATTCAATAAGTAGGGGGTAATGAGCATTTCATTAAATAGTGGGACATAAAATTCCAAATCATATATTCAACTGGATGTCCGAAAAATTCTAATATCTACTAAAACAAAAATACTTTTGAGTGTGTTAAAGTAAAAGTCCAATTCCATAACTTTGGTGCCTCCTAAGAGGAACATCAGCTCTAAAATTGCATGCTTTACTGGAGCATAACAATCATAAATAATAATAAGGAAAACAGAACTAACATGTAGGAGACAACTAGCGATCATAGGCTTATATACATTCAGCTCAAAATGGCCATTTGATCCGCCCACTGTAATACCCACATGGTTTCCCATAACCTGCAAGGTAAAACAGATTGGTCGATTACACCAGCAAAGAACTAGACAAATTCTGATGCCAACTAATTCTTGTTCCAGCTACAAATACATGATCTTCTGATCTAATAGAAGCAATATTTCAAATCTAAAACTAAATTGCTAATTTATTTTCTAACCTGACCATATAAACAAACCAGAGTAATTTTGGTAAATTTTACCTGAGCACAGACCATTGTAAGAGCCTCACACTGAGTGGGGTTCACCTTACCCTGAAAGAGTAATTTGGAATAATATAACATCAAAGGGGAAAAGAAGTTGCCAAGTCAAGCCATTAGGCTTGTATTTATGTAGACATATTTATTTGTAAAACGAATATAGGAGAAATTACAGGCATGATACTGCTGCCAGGTTCGTTTTCAGGAAGAATGAGTTCACCAAGACCGCAACGTGGACCACTGAATGGGAAAAAGGATGTAAAAACTCCGGGGAAAAAAGTAATGAGGAAAAGGAGGTAATCCAACTAACAAACACACCTTCCTAACAAGCGTATGTCGTTTGCAATCTTCATTAGAGACGCAGCAATCGTGTTTAGAGCCCCACTGGTTTCAACAAAAGCATCATGCGCAGCCTGGCAACACGAGAAACATAACATCATAGACAATTCGTCATTAGATGATACAAATATAAAGTGTGAACATTTAGAAATACAACAGGCCCAAAATAATTAAATATCTTATGATTCAATTAACACCTTAGTAAATGATTTTTTGAGGAACAATGTTTCATGATAGATTATTTATAGTTCTTTTACCTAAAATAAATATTGGAAGAAATTTACAAAATCAATTATTAGAATAGTTATACGTAATGTCTTTACCAACTGAAATATGTGCAATTAAAACAGCTATTAACATCAATAATTCTTTGTGCAATTAATACGGAATCTATTAACAACAATAATTCTTAGTAATAAGGCAGAGATTGGGAGCATTCATGCAACCTAGATTGGATATAAAGTACCACATTTTCCGTGAAAATCATCTTTGGAATTTGTGTAAATGTTTTCATGGTGAAAATCATACATGGGAGCAGATTTTTTCACTAATGAAACTCGCAGTGAAACTTACTTCAATAGTTCTGTCAGTCAAAAATTTTGGGGTCTCACAAGATAACTGGCGATTAGACAGGCAACTGTATTTGCTTCTAAAAAGCTAATAAGAAAGACAGCAAGTACTTCAAGATAAACAGATACTAACCAGTGCTTCAAACTTGTTTTCAGCCGTTACAAATGGTAGTTTGGTTTCCTCAGCTACAGCTGCAGCGATCTTCACATCAAACCTGAACAAAGTTCACAGATTGACCTTGTATCAAACCAAGCAAACAACAAAAAAAAAAAATGGACAAGACAGGATATGATCAATGCATTAAAAGAGGAACTGGTAAAGAGACACTCCTAACCAAATATTGGCAAAGGTTGAGATGCCTAGTGGCCAGGTGACAAAGCACTTAGTCATTCTAACCAGAGGTTGTAATTTCGCAAACAGTACAAAAGCAGATTAACTATCTGCCCCAGAGAATTTTTTGTCTAACATCCCCAATTATTGTGATAAGCACCAGGCATTTTCCCAGACATTCACAGTACCAACATATCAACAAAAAAGTAGTCAAATATGTACATCCTAGCAGCCCTTGGTCAAGTTTTGGTCTTCATAACCATACATCACAATGCAGCATACCCTTTATGGTGAATTTACATGATACTACATTATAGCAATGTAATCTAAATGAACTATGTACTTAACACTACGTAGATACTGACGCAGAGCCATTGTTGGAGTTATGATAAAAACTGGGTCTTCACCATGAGAAGAAAAGTTTTAGTCAGATGGCAGCCACTTCATGCAAATAACATTCGAGGTTTGGCCTGTTCCCAGTTTACCTCTCTCAGCATCCTTGACTAAGGAAGCCCAACAGTTAACTATATGCAAATTGAATAGAGACATACATTATGTAATAAATAACAACTATTTTCGGAAATGCCCTGTTCTAGGTCAGTTGGTACGTCAAAGAATAATATCAAGTGCATTAACCAGAATAAAAAAAAAATGGCCAGAGCAAACAAGTCCTCTATTGGCATGTTCATCATTTATTTGGTGGTCCTCAATTCAAGTGATACCCGATAGTTACGTCCCCTCGGATGTTATACAAGTGAGTACTATCAGATGTGTGTGTGATGGGCAATGACTGCACGTGTCTAGGAAGATCTAGCAGGTGGTTAAAAAGTTCAGATACCATCTTATTGGGATCCCAGGGGGACCTTCCCAAGGAAGGGAGGGTCAACTTAAGCAATTATCTACTTCTAGGGATTGTCACTCTAATAGTCAATCACCAGCAACAACATTAATGCCAGTTTGTGAAATGTCTAAGAAAAATGAGTGCATGCATATGACAAGTGATGGAAATGAAATGTTAAGAGGTTTAACCAGAAGAAAATAAAATGCTAGAAGATAACCAAAAAAAAAAAACATAGCATGTTCAGAGGTGTTGAGGATGCATGCATACATTCAAAATCAAAAAGGTGGATGTAAAGGCCTGAAGCCCGCAAGAGATGGCATGATTGTCCAAACATTAAGGTGGAAGGGGACTCTTCCAGTTCCAGTATCACTTCTACGCCTAAGGAAGGTATCCAAGGATTTTGTATCTCAGAGGACATTATCGAGCTTTGTGCTCGTTTTAACCAACAAATCAAATATGTATTATTACTAGAAGATGGCTACACCAAGAGCTAACTATAAATGAATACATGCAGGCAACCCCAAATAATTGGGACTAGGGCTTGTTGAGTTGAGCTTAGCATACAGAATGTTGGGCACTCCATTATTCTTCATCTCTGCTTTGCCTCCTGTTCTTTAATCCAAAGCCCCAATATGGAGATTTATATGGCTGCTTATAGTATGTCTATTTCTTAAGTACAAAATAAATGTCAACTTCAATGCAAAAGTGTCTGTGGGGCCTAGTGGCTGCTAGGCTGTTTGGTACTGCACGATTGCATAGCTAAGCCTTGAAAAGCTGGACCAGTATATAAATCATCCAATCAATTGTAAAATCAATGTTATATAAGTCAAACATACAATTCCGTGGATTTTATTCTCATCCACCAGTCCGAATACAATAAAACAAAAAAAGGCAGCCCTCAATCCTACTGGATTGATGACTGCCTACCCAGTATTTTCATGTACAAGAGATTTTCATTAGCACAACCAAAAATTCTTGTAACACAACACAAAAAATGTGTAACTGTATGTGAAAATCATCCAAAAAAACTTGTGTTAAACAAGCCCTACTGGAAGAATGTCGATTGCGGACAGCTCATTCTATCAGAGATGAAGCGGAAAATAAAAAAGAAAATAGGAAAACAGTTCTCGCACAAGATGCAGGAGACAAAGCATAACCACCGAAAGGGGTCAGATGACTGGAAATTCAAAGCAATTGCTTCAACCTGAAAACATTTCAAGACATACCCTTTCTTTGTGTTCAATCCAGTCCCTACAGCAGTGCCACCCTGTGCAAGCTGCCCAAATGAAATCTCCAATCTGTTAGAACATAGAGGAGGGTTGTTGTTCTTTTTTTTTTGGGGGGGGGGGGGGGGGGTGAGAGGAAACATGCAACTTTTAAGACCTAAGAAATATTAGTAACAAACCTGATACATCCGAGGGAGAGTGCACGTGACTCGATCAATTCCATACTTCACCTGCAATCATTGAGCATCACTTTCATGAGTCCATTCCAACATAGGGGCTTATGCTACCCTTTCAGGAGCTGATTCAAATCTACTGGAATAGTAACAACCAATACCAGAGAGGGTGAAAGCGGTGAAAACTCACTTGTGTGGTATAGCCACTAAACTCTTGCCCAAGTGTCAAAGGTGTGGCATCTTGAGTGTGGGTACGCCCAATTTTAATAATGTCTTTGAATTCAATTGACTGGTAAAAACATAATCCACAAAATAATTAGAAAAAGAGGTTATGCTTGCAGTTGTACTACTGCAATGACATATGATGTGGGTGTGCATGAATACAAAGGCCAGTGAATTAAAAAAAATCCTGTCATGAAAGAAAAAGTCATGACCAAACTTATAAATAAAAATACTGCCTGATCATACAATTTCTTCACAATGATCGAAGACAAAAGGAATAGCATTTTGTATGACCATGTAATTTATCATCATACATTGTAGTCAACAACGTAGTTATAACTAGGTAAATGCATTCTGATGAACAATGAATCTAATGCTACCTTTTCGGAATCATAGCATCTACGAGAACTGATAATAGCACACTAAAAGGGAATTATCTGAACAAATCTTCACAAAACTGGTATATCATGGTCTGTGAAATCTTTAAGAAAATGACAAAAATTTAATACGGCATGAAACTTTCAGACAAGCACAAAACTCAAAGTGGCATACTAAGTTAAATAGAATCAGAAGTTTGACAAGGGCAGAGCAGTTATCCGCTCGCCTTCACAACTAGTATTGCAGGATAAACAGGAGCCACAAAATAGTGATGGTTTTCGACCAATATTTTTTCCAGAAGGTAGTTTTGGAAGAATTAGATTCCTGGCATCTTTATGGGTTTTGACTTCTCCCAACAGATTGGATATCTGTTTTCTGGGGTCAAACTTTTTAGTTGGTTATTTTTTCCTTTATTTTCACTTTTTGGAGAATCAATCATCCTTCATATACCGACTTTTTAATTCTTAATTAAATTCAACTTGTTGCTTAACAGAAAAAAATGAAGGATAGGACTGTCCACTGTCGAATCATCCCCCTGGTTATAAGGTTGCTAGACCCAAGAATTATGCCAATATTGCCATACCGATGCTCAAGTTTCATGACTAATTTCTGCAGATGATGCAATTCTTACTCAGCTATGGGCTATGCCAAAGTTAAATGCTGGTTCAAATAGGCATCAATTGCCTTTCTTGTGAAGGAATAATTTATAAAAGATGCGGTTTACTAGGTTAACAATGGGAAGATTGGGGATCCAATCTTAAATATGAAAATATGGTCAATGGATAAGTGTATACTATAGCTAGTCCACCCACTCCCAACATCCTCCGATAAGGACATAACAGGCAGTGGCCTTCCACAATTGTTTAGTTTGCAAATGATTTGAGCAATCCTTTTATCTAGGTATTTGATATATGTAAGGATTTTTTCTATGATAATCCATTAAAATTATACGCATCACGTAATACATAAAACATGATTATTGTATTTATGGCATCAACTTAAATCACGTAGCAAAACAGCAAAAATTTTCAACCAAAATGTAACTAGTTGATCTGAAAAGGTTGGATTTTATCACCTAAAAAAGAAAAAGCCTGATTCACAGACAATTTGTGTTCAATTGTTAAGCCACCAACTGATAAGATTTGTAACCAATCTAAACAACTTTCAGTGTGAGTAAGGCAAGATCACAAAGGGGGAAAAGGAAAAATGGCCCCACCCTGGGGAAACCCTTCTCTATAGCATGCCTATAGTCTAGCATGGAATAGGTACGGTCACTCGTATATATGTGCAACAAAAGCCATACTGTAACTTATTAAAGTACAATCATAGATGGAGAGTCTCGATCTGTAACTTCATGTTTCGGATTGACATAGCCAATATGAAGTCATGTCTTGGCACTGAATAGTGATGCATCAATCTCTAACCAGTTAAAAGATATTTACAACGATTAAATCGGCAGGTGTTCTTAATTTGACATGAAGCAGTAACCAGACAAAGTATGCTAACAGTGACAGTTTGTTTCCAAATAAACAAAGATATAGTTAAACCTTTGAATGCAGTGAAGTGTGTAATTGTTTCAAATTTGGTATTAATCTTCCATTCATTTCCATTGCAGCAGCAATATGCATTACCTGTAAGTTAAAACAAGGTAACATATTAAAAACCAAAGCAAATGACAGTTCAACAAGGAGAATTGATTAAGCAGTTCACAGATACTTAAAATTATAGTAAATTTCCGTAGAGGTACTCACAGTTGGGAATGTGTCATTAGAAGATTGTGATCTGTTCACATGGTCATTTGGATGGACAAATTTGTCACCTCGCTTATGGCCAAGAATTTCAGCTGCTCTATTGGCAATAACCTTCAAAGGACAGATAATGCAATGTAAACCAAAACATATGTTTAGTGGATGTGAAATACAACAAGTCACCATCTCCTCAATGACAAATAAACGTTGACCAAAACCATTAATAGCTCACAGATAGGCTTCTTTGATGAGAATATCCATCCTATAGTGATGACTAAATGAAAACCAAACTAAAGGTTTCAGCAACCTGTAGATGTTGTGGATCACATGCACAGTCACCCACAGACACAACACTTCACACACACACAGAGGCATCAATAGTCCTGTATCCTCACAATTAGACTGTACGGCAATATGCAACTTCTCAAAGAAAGAAATATGGGCCCAGCCAGAGCATTATATTCATATGTATCCCCATTCCACCAAGCGTGATAAGAATCATCCACATGGTATGTTCAACAATGGCTCAGCCACCAGTCACCAGCAGTTAGTCAGTCAAAGCACGCATATATTTTGAGATGCAGTACAAACTCTCTTGATCCCAGCCAGTACATTAGACAATGCACATGCAGAAATAGTGGTTTAAACTATCTGCAGCATTAGCTGTAGCTCAAACATTGTATATTTTTTTGCTTGATTTGGTAACTACAGCAATTGCTCAAGCACCAATGCTAGTTGGATAAAGCACCAGGCACCATCCACTACTTTACAAGTAGCACTCCCACTTCATCACAGTTGTATGTTGCAAGTGTCAACCATGACAATACAGAAAACTTTAAAGTTATCATCACAACATTGCTGCGGAAAGCCAGAAACATGGAAGGTCGCAAGAAACCAACCTGGTCCCAAGGTCATTCCCCACAGTGATTATCAAGATTAATTATGTTTATACATCTACCCATAGAACTCCACTATTGTAAGCCGACCATAACGCATTACACACAACTAGGATGAGAAAAGAAACTTGAATACAACAGTATTGAAAAAGGATGACAAGGGAAGATGGGAAAATTCCTTACTTAGGCCAAGCAAAACAAAGGATAAGTGCCAAAGGTCTCAACAAATCCTATGTATATAATTTCAACCAAGTAAAATCTATTTTCAGTGCCGTGAAATCCATAACATTTCTCCAGCTAAAAAATGATAACAGACCAGGATACGGCATTAATCAACGCCAATCAGATGATCCCGTCAACCTCACCCATGTAGGTCCTCTAGAATAAATCTGCAGCTCGGGTGTATGTCTGATTGATCCATGAAAGCAAATGCCTAAGAGAATTCATTGGGTGATTTTCCAAGAAAATTAGGCTAAATTGAAAGATTAGCAACCTCAATCATGTGTTTCACAGGATTAGGTTACTTCGAAGTAAATCATTTAGGAAAGGCACAAAACTTACATTTTGTCAATTTGTCAAAAATGTAAGACCACAAATAACAACGTTATTGAATTTGTACCTAATGACACAATTGTTAGTGGGGAAAATTAACCCTTTAAAAGTTATCCTAGCAATCTAAATGGCATGCCAACAATGACAAGCTAAACAACACAAATCATACACCTGAGATTACCTCATTGGCATTCATGTTACTTTGAGTGCCGCTGCCAGTCTGCCATACCACTAGTGGGAAATGATCATTTAGTTTTCCCTCTGCCACTTCTTGGGCGGCTTGCATTATTGCTTTCCCTATGGATGGATCAAGACCATAGTCTATGTTCACCTTCAATATGAGACAATAAGTTCATCTCACGTAAGCCAATTGAAAAAATCAGACAGATAATTTATATAGCTCATTAACACATTAATACAATATCTCAAACATTTAATTGATACTAAATTTCACAATCTTGACATGAGGTCAAAAATGAGAACTAGCAGACAGTGTAGATGCATTTGCAACTAAAAAGTGTAAAATCATAACTCATAAGCAACCTTGGCAGCACATTTTTTAAGGACGCCAAAGGCTCGAATAATTGGTTCAGGCATTCGTTCACGTTCGCCTCCAATATCAAAGTTCTGCAAGGATCTTTGAGTTTGAGCCCCCCATAACCTGAGAGATATCAGGTAAACAAAGGAATAAACAATCATTCACAACAAAAATTTAAAGTATCATCTGACAGATAAAAAGGAATTTAAATCGCAATAGAACTTTGTCATAAACAACTGCACTCTAACATCAAACGTCAAACGTATACGAAAATTTGGAATTTTGACATGATATTTAAACAAAAAAAGACATGTAATTCGCAAAAGAAACCTAAATCCAAGCGCGTCACTGGAATTTACAGAGCAGCAAAGACCGGCATATTGCTATTACAATCGTGCGCGCTAAAAGTTAAAAGAAAAAATTGGGGGAAAAAAGAAACAGCAGCTAAAAGAGAGAGATGAGAAAGCACGAACTTGTCGGAGGGAACGCTAATGGGTCCGAATGTATCTCTTTCCTCCCTGAAAGACGTTGAAAATGATCTCCAACAAGAAGCGTGACGCAATGAAGCTTCTAAAAATGACGTTGTCAATCCATCTGATGATAGTCGACGAGACACTAAGAACATCGCCATATTTCTGCCTTTCTACTCTAAATCTAAACAAGCCCTGCAAAGACCAGATACATTAGTTCGGAGAGAGAGAG
>CM042187.1:945433-962113 GCA_023539305.1 Ilex asprella | reverse complement strand
ATTTTAAATATTATTTTTTTATATCTTGTACATTTGTTAGGATTATTAAAGGGAGAGAAATAAAAAATAGAGGAAAAGATAAATAGTGGATAAGAGTGGTGACAAATGACAAAATGAGAAATAATATATTATAAATTATTTATACATAATATTATAGTGATACTATTAATAAAGATTATCATTTTAGAAAATATATATTTTACCTGGTATTTTTTGTCTTTGAATAACTAAATTTTAACTATTTTAGAGTTTTAACTATTCTGTTGAAAATACTTTTAGAAAATATAAGAAATATTAAATTTGAGATTTTTTACTTATAATAGATCAGACTTGACCATTACACACTAGCCAACGATTACATAATTATATTTACATAAAATATTTTTCAACGTCACATGCCTTTTTGTTTTATTGTACTCTTGCCACATGGTCCATGCCAATTTGTTGGCCCTTGAGCAATGCCGATTAGTCATTTGTAGAGACCGCTGAGTTCCGTTGACGATTTCTCCAAAAAAAAAAAAAAAAAAACGCACCAATGTCACGAAACCAAAACATTCCAATCAACAAGAAAAAGCAGTTGGAAAAGAATAATGCTACATTGACCAAATTTTGAGATTAAATTTAGAGTCTAAATGACATGATAGTTGAGTTGGGCTTCTTCATTTGGTGTCATGTCATTTGAGTCCCAATAAAAATTTCAAATAATATGCTGTCATGTCATTTGAATTTCAAATTTTGTCAATGTAACATTATTGGTCGGAAAATAATTGCCAAAAATAAAACTTGGAACATAATTAAATAGTATCCTCTTATTCAAAAATTTTCTGATCAGTAATAATCGAATCCTTTAAAACATGTGAGTCTACCTTTCAATTCTTTCACTCACCATGTTTCAATCAATTACCAAAAATGTTTAGAAGTAGCTTAAAGAGCAAACTCCATCGGCGATATTCAAGTTTGACAACGTATTTTACTTAATTCTTATATGTCTTATTTAATTTTTTATATAACTTCAACTGGTCATTCCTATGTTAAGAAATGCACTGGTAAAAGCCTAATAGAAAGGATACAAGTTGAGAGAAAAAAACTTCAACCAACATTCGGTACTTCACCAAATAAAAAATTGTTAGCCTAAAATTTTTAC
Source organism: Ilex asprella (assembly GCA_023539305.1). Lineage (NCBI taxonomy): Eukaryota > Viridiplantae > Streptophyta > Magnoliopsida > Aquifoliales > Aquifoliaceae > Ilex > Ilex asprella. The sequence continues at coordinate 960,969 of CM042187.1, read as the reverse complement.
AAGTGATTCTGAATATGAATGTGAAATTTCTAATAATACCTTTTTAAAGAAAAAAAAAGTGTCTTTTCTTTTTATTTTTAAAAGAATATTTTTGGAATAAAAACAATTGTTTCTTTTAGCATTTTTGAGTTTTTTTTGCTCAAGTTTTCAAACAAAAAATTATAATAAAACATTTAATTTGAACCGTACTTGAATTTTAATAGTTTTATGGTCCTGTGGAATGATAAATTTAGAGCGAGGCAATGTGCTCTGGGGTTTTGTGTGTAAGCCCAACGAAGTTGCCCCAGCTGGCCCACTTCTCAAGTGGGAATTGATTTGGATCTAAACCATTATACCAGAGCCCATTACCATCTTGGCACCAGGGAATTCAGCACTAGCCTTTTTTTTTTTTTACGACTTTTTGACTTTAGAAATAGATTCCTAATTAATAAATTTCAAACAGTATCGACAATGGGTCATTAATTCAAACCTCAAAACAAAATTACAATAATGTTTTTTCGATTTACAATTTCTAGAGAATGGCATTTTCAAATATGAAAAACTAGTTGTCGCATTGTAATTTAATACATATGTGTAATACTTTTAGTATAACGTTGATCATAGATATACGAGACATGTTGAATGTGTGTGTAAGAGGGATCATAGATGTACGAGACATGTTGAATGTGTGTGTAAGAGGGATAGCTAGGAAAACGAAAAATTAGGGAGACAAAGTCATGGGAAATTTGTATTAGTAGTGGAATTCAGATTATTTTCGATATATATTTTTTTGTTGAATCATTAATTATTAATAAATAAATAAATGACTCACTTATATATAATAAAACTTCATTTAAAACACATTATTTATGATTAATCAAGATAAAAATTGAAGAAAAAAACGTGACATCATTCATCTTGTATATTAATAATACAGATTAATTTTAAGAATAGTTTAAGTAATAATATAGATGAGCTGTAAATTGAGATGTACAGAGTTTAAATTTTAATAATCTCTTAAAGTCAGACTACGAGAAATTGAAAAATCTATCTTTCATGAATATTTTAATTCAAGTATAAATAATTTGATTTTGATCACAAAAAAAATTATCAAAGGACACATAAATTAGTTCAAAAACTCGTAACTGTTGAAAAAAAAAATAGTATATATTAGTGACTGAAAATGATGGGAGTCAAATCATGCACATGGTATCCAATGGGTGATAGGTGGTGTAGCGTGGCGCTTACCGTTGGTCCTTTGACAGTGGAAATCAGTCAGTTAACGCCTGGCAGACAGTCAACAGTGAACCTGCCAACTCTGCATTTCTTCTTTGTTTTTTTTCACTGTAAATAATTTTGGGATATCACTCTTTGAATGCCTGACCCAAACTACCCCTCTCTCTCTCTCTCTCTCTCTCACTCACTGTGTATAATGTTTCTACCAGCCTATATTTTTCTCTGGATTCTATAAAACTATTGATCAGATTAAGTTAGAATTACCGTTATCAGCCATTAATTTGTCTCGAGAGATTTTCCATTTTTTGTTTGTATTTTGTGTTGTAAATCAAATCATGTGATGGTAGATGATCAATTGTATATACGTTTGAATGCGATAATAATAGAGAGAGGAATGAAAATAGTGAATATTTGAAATTTACGATTTTTTGTCTACATTATGAAGATAATTTCATTATGTTTTAATGTGAAATGATGGATGTTGAATGTATAAATATATTTATGAAAAAAAGAACCAAGTAAAACTGAAATAAAAAAAAACTAAAAAACGAAACAAGTAAAAAAAGGAAAGATAGAAGCAGACCAAAACAACAAAATAGAAAATAAGGAAATAAGGAAAAAAATAGAAAAAATAAGCAAATCGAAACAAAAAAGAAAAAAAAACAAGTAAAAATTAAAGAAACAAGCAAAACTACAAGACGCAAAATCGAATATGAAAAAAAAATAAGCATCAAGCACATACGCAAAATCAAACAAAAAAAAAAATAACAAGCATAAATGCAAAACCTTAACAACAGAAAAAAAACAAATAATCTGAAAACATATATATATACAGACACACATAAATTCTAAATAAAAAATTATTAAATTTGACAGAAATATCAAAATATACCAAAAATAATAAAAATTCATATAACAAACATGAAATTAAACATAAAATTAAATTGAAAAGTAATACTAATATGTATTTCACTGAAAAAATTCATATTGAAAAAGTGTTTTGTGAGTGCATAAGATGAGATAGATAATAAAACTCTAATTATGACAAAATATAAAGTGAATTTACTTATTAAAAGGGATATATGTAATACGGGGTGAACTTAGTTACTAATGAGATGAATATAAAAAAAATGAGTTTAATAATTTGATAATGAGAAATAAAATGCGGTTGGCGTAAAGATTTATGGGATATGAATATTATAAAAAATTACACAACCCGAAAATTAAACACAATACAATACTTGGAGGGTGAAAGAGTCTTTTAAATGTTTGAGGGAGGGTAAAAATGTCACTTCGGCCAAACTCTAGTTCAGACATAACAATTTATTGGTTAAAGATTCAGTGCAACACAAGGACAAGGAGGACCACAATAGGACATAAACAGACTCGTAAAAGAAGGGGTTGTTTCACACTTGTGGTAGAGGCTGGTGGGTCCAATCAATGACGACGGCAAGAGGGGGCTATGATCTGGCGAACCGACTGACGCCAGCCTAGCATTGCCGATACTGGCGATACATCAATGGAGGTAGGCCCCATTCTTTCCTCTACATGGCACGACACCCAGACCCAACCCAACGCTCTTCTGTACCCAATCCATGCACACACATGATCCCAAAAATCAATTTCAGATTGTCGCGTACTAATTAATTCCCAAAAATTAAGATTCTAATCACACAAATCATAATAATATTACATACCCACCGCCTCTCTCTCTCTCTCTCTGCGTGCAGTCTCTCAGTCAGCCGTTGTGTGTCGGCAATACCCGTTTGAAATAGGGAATTTTACCGAGTGATTAATGGTCAATTAATTATGATTCTAATAGTTATTCTCATTGCACTTTCCATATAATTGGGTTGATGGTATATGCATGAAGAGCTGTCTTTTCTTTTTAGCTCTGTCGCTTTCTCTTACCACCCGTTAGTATTTCTTCCTTCATTTACTCCTTAATTAGATTCGTACTGTCTTACCCTTTTCCCATCTTCATCTTCTTCTTCTTCTTCATTTTTCTATTTTTCACTGTGTGTGTACAGTTTGCTTGTGGGTAGTCTTGAAAGAGAGAGAGAGGGAGAGCAGAGAAGAGACTGATGAAGAGGCTAGTAAGTACGTTGTTTTAAGTTCGCTACTGGTTTATTTATGGCTTCTTGTTTTGTGATTATTTCCTTAATTATTGCTTATGAAATGTTAGCATCCTTATTCAATTCAATTTTAATAAGGAGATCGCACTTTCCTCTGTGAGGATGTGTTTATAAAGAATGCTGATTTGATTTGATTTGACTTTGGTGATGTTTAGGGATACACATTCTTCGAAATTTAGATTTGCAGTCACAATGATTTTTAGTTGTACTGATTTGAATTGCTTATGATTTGGATGTTCTGTTTAAGATCAAGTTGTGATCTTTCTCTTCTTTCCGGTGCTTGTTCATTTGTCTGCCCTGCTTCTGGAGGCAACAGAGTCTAGGGCTCAGTATTTTAGTTTGGTCTTTATCTTTGAAATGTTCTGGTTTATCAATAAAAAGAAGGTGGATTTAGTTGGTAGGGGTGGAATTGTTTTTTCTCGTTATAATCATGAATCAGAACACTCTGATCTTTATCATCCATTTCTGTTAGTAGTTTCTGTATATTGAATTTCAGTGGGAAAGAATTACCCAAGGAAAGAAGTAAGTATTGAGTCAGAGAGTAACACGAGCTCTCAAATTGATCATACAGAGTACTATTATAATCTATGCTATGTTCTAAACCTTATGATTCCATTTCTTTTATACCTTTTTCCAAAATTTTGCTTACATATTTGATGTTCAGCAATCAATGACCTGGTATGATAGCCTATCATTTAATGGTAAATTTGCCTCAGTCAAAATGTGTCATTTTCAATGGTTCCACTGTGCACCAAGTCAAATTTAATTCATAAGAATTCCAGTGCCCAACTGTTATTTGATTTTTGTTCTCACTAATCCACGAGTAGATACTTATATCAAGAAACTGCACAGCATCACGTATACTATTTATTGGTGGCAGTTTGATTGGAATTGGTGTATGCATATCCATTCGCAGTTGAAAATGGCACAGACAGTTTGTACACAAAAAATGGCTTAACTCTAGCTAGGTTTCTAACGGAGGAACAGTTCAAAAGTTGAATGTCAGTGTTGCAATGCTTTTACCTTTTTCTTTTGTTCTCCCATTTCAGGTGGCCCTGCTTTTGTTCCTGGCTTTTTGTAATGCAGTTGAATGCAATGAGACTGAGTTTGAGGAAGAATGCAAATTCAATAAGCCTTTGAAACCCCGACCTCACAGTGTGTCCATCTTGGAATTTGGTGCAGTTGGGGATGGGAAAACTTTGAACACTGTAGCATTTCAGAATGCCATCTTCTATGCCAAGTCATTTACTGACAAGGGTGGAGCTCAGCTCTACGTCCCACCAGGCAGGTGGCTTACAGGAAGCTTCAACCTAACCAGCCACCTCACACTCTTTCTTGAGAGTGAAGCTATTATTCTTGGATCTGAGGTTCTTATTCTAAATTATTTTTTTCCATGTTTCATGAAAATGAAAAAAAAAATATATTGAGGTTTAAGCAAAAAAAATATTTTTCTGGTATTGTGGCAGCCACGAACCCTCGTTTATGTTAAGTAACAAGGCATTGCAATCATGACAAAAATTTCCTATAGCTGCATCTCTTTTAGGGCTTTCAGTATGAACGCTTATGGCCCCATGGTGTTTGTTATATAATTGTTTTGCATAGTATTAGTATTAAACAGCAAAAGTGCAAAACAGGGGTGTGAACTTAATTTGTGTCAATATAAACCCGTTTTAGTGGACACAAACACATTGTCTTAATTTGTGAAGAGGTGTTTCTTCTTTTTTCTCCCTTTATTGGAATATTATTGACCTGGTTTTGTCTAGATAATAAATTCCTCCTTGTTGTATAAGCCCTTTGATTGCCTTCACTTGTATGTGTTAACATCAGGCTTTTACTTTTTCTTATCACCTTTATCTGCTATGCCTTTGCCTCAACATGGTTTTCTTTTCACTGTGTACTGCAAATGCTTGTCATAGTTGGTCCAATTTCCGAAAATAAGGCAAATTATTATATAGTATTTTGATTTGGATACACCAGGAAAATTTTATTCTTCTTGATTTTCTGATGATTCACTTTATTTCTCTATTTAATGCAACCCCATTGAGAAGTTTAGAATAAAAGAGGTTTAATCATCATTTCGAATTTGTGATAGCCGAACACTATAACTATATCACAACTCCTTTTATTTGACAATTGAGTATTAGTCATCAAGCTTGTGGAGACGGCATTTAAAGTTATTGGGACCTGTGTCCATACCATAGTGGCATAATTTGTAGTTTGTGCTTTCTTTTGGGCTTTTGCAGGATTATGCCCATTGGGATGTTGTTGAACCCTTACCATCTTATGGCCGAGGTATTGAACTTCCAGGCGCCAGATATCGCAGCTTGATTTCTGGAAATAACATTACTGATGTGGTGATAACAGGCAGGCTGATTTGCTCTTTCTACTGATTTGATGGTTTCGCTGTGTGTGTGTGTGTGTGTAGGCATCGGGATAACTGTCATTCTGACTGAAACACAAATAATGGCTGTTTTTGAACGACTTGCATACATCTCGCTCATTGTCCAGGTGATAATGGAACTATTGATGGCCAAGGTTCTATCTGGTGGGAGCAGTTCAATTCTCATAGCTTAAACTACAGCCGCCCGCATCTTGTGGAATTCATTAGCTGTAAAGATGTCATCATTTCTAATTTAACCTTTTTGAATTCTCCTGCCTGGACAATTTATCCTGTATATTGCAGGTAAATTGGTTGACCTTTTTCTGAGAGCTAGTTTACCTCAGTTGAATGCGTTCTTAAGCTCTTTTTTACCAGTTATAATTTTGTATATGGATATCTGCAGTAATGTGCTAGTTCAAAACATAACGGCTCATTCTCCACCTCAATCTCCTTACACGAGTGGAATAGTCCCAGGTTTGTCAGAAAGTTTGCATTCTGTATCTTATTTATTTCCCCGTAATGGGATCTCAATTTTCATAAATATAAGATTGATGCAGAAGATTTCATAAATTTAAGCCTTGCACTAAACTTACCTCTACTTTGCATACTGAGGTGGCTAATTGGGATTATCCACTGGTTCACATACTTGTTGCTCTTTAGATAGACAAGACATGATGCTCTAGAATTATTTTTGCCACTTATCACATAGTGGATTACACTTTGTAATTTCCTTTTTCATCATTTCAAGTGTCCATATATTTTTTCTCGTGTAACTAAACGCCGTAAATGCAAATTACAGATTCTTCTGAGCATGTTTGCGTCGAGAACAGCAACATTAGCATGGGCTTTGAAGCCATTGCGCTCAAGAGTGGATGGGATGAGTATGGAATTGCCTATGGCAGACCGACCATGAATGTCCACATCCGTGAGGTTCGCCTTCAGTCTTCTGCAGGCTCTGGTCTGGCTTTTGGCAGTGAGATGTCCGGTGGCATCTCCAACATACTTGTGGAGCAACTCTACATACACGACTCATCCATAGGTATCGAGCTGAAGACAGCAATAGGTAGAGGTGGTTATATGGAAGACTTTTTTATATCGGGCGTGGAAATGGAAAATGTTGAGCTGGCACTGAAGGCAACAGGTGATTGTGAAACACATCCAGATGAAAATTTTGATCCTCAAGCGCTCCCAGTTGTTGAATGCATTACCTTCAAGGACATTGTTGGTACCAATATCACTACAGCCGGGAGTTTCACCGGAATCTCTGAATCACCGTTCACTTCAATTTGTCTATCAAATATCTCCCTCTCCATTTCTTCTGACCCTTCTACATCATCATGGCTCTGTTCCAACGTGTCCGGCTTTTCTGAAAACGTGTCTCCCGAGCTATGTCCTGACCTCCAGAGTTCATTCACCAATTGGTCTTCAGTTTGCTTCTCTCCTCTGTACCCAAGAAGTCGTATTGCTATCCTATGATACCTCCAACTAGAATTAAACCATTCGTTTCACCAAATCTGTACAATGAGACCAAATGCTTCTTTCATTTCCACTTCCAATGCCAGTGGATAATTTTCCAACATTATGCCCATCAGGATCTTCCATCTTCCTCCAAACTGGTGTCTTATCCCTCTCAGTTGCTGGTGTACAGCCTCATATTTTCATTCGTATGTAAGAAATTTTTGGTAGTGAAGTACAACTCGGACACTTGTTGCTTTTCAATGTTTAATTCATTTGTTTTTTCTCAAAATTTTTTATTTACAATGTAAATTTGTGTAGTGTGGTTTGCCACCAAAATGATTAAAGACATGGGGGAGAAAATTGTTGAAGTTGTTTGTTGGAATAAAAGTTTTCGTCATCTCTTTACTGAACTAAGAACACGCACTTTGTGGCTACCATCTTCTCAATGAAACGGCTGGTGTTTCTATTCTTACAAGTTAATAGCTTCACTATATCTTGAGTGAATATCATGACAGACATCCTGGTGAGATTTTGGAACCTGGTACTCATGAATTTATTGTAACTTTTACCTGTACGTTACAGAGGTGAACAAAGAAAAGAGAAGCAAATAGAATAGTTAAGCAGCAAAAATTGTTTTCTTTGGGCAACTCTTCATAATTGATATTACAAAAAAAAAAATCAAATAAAACATCTGTGGTTAAAAAAAGGCCTTACATTTACTCTGCCACAGAGAGAGAGAGAGAGAGAGAGAGAGGAAAATAACTTAAACAAAATACAACTATGAAAGTGCCGTTGTTGATTGAGAAGCAAGTTGAACCCAAGCAAATTCCTCTTTGTAAGCCATAGTTACCTCACAAGAGGCTTCGCACGTATACACAGCAATGGTGGCCCAATCAAGGGAATCCACATCATTTTTCACACCAAAGTAATAAAGTAGCTGTGGCAAAATCTGGAACAAAAAATCATTAAAAAACGGTTGGTCATCAAGAAATGAAACAAGGCAGACAATGCAACAGATTAAATTCCACAAGGCAATCAGCAATGGCAGTTGTAACAGAGCAAAGATACATCAAAAGAGAGTACTACCATACCTGAAATTCAAAGCCGCAAGGTCCACCACAGTAGCTGCAGTTAGGAATATCAGCTTTTGAGGGCCGGCCACTTGAAATGGGCCACAAAGGTTTAGCTCTACCGTACCTAAAACACCAAATGAAGCAACTGACCAAGTTATTATGATAGCTTAAAGGTGATATACATTATAAATAATGAATGAGAGAGACAGAGAGAGAAGGCCACCAGGGGGTGGAGGATGAGGGGGGATCATTACTGATTAATGACTTCAAGATATGGCTTGGTCACATTCAAAATTGGGACAATTGAAGATCCAACCTATTTTTGCTGTTTCCTCTTGTGGGCGTACTTACAGTCCATTTTTAAGTTAACCATGCATTATTTACTACACTAACCAACAAAAGAGAGATGTAACAGTGAACTGTAACTTGCAAAAAGGGCCACAGAGACTTTATGGGATATACAGATCAAATTGAGAAGTGGGGGAGAAAAAAAAAAGGGGGGGGGGTATCTTGAGTGCATGCCTCTTGTAACTGAATAGCAACACTGAGTACAGATCGTCGTATTAAATGTATGCAATCACCTCAACACTTGCTGAGGAGCCTTGGCTATTCGCTCCTGGAAAGAAGCCCAACTCTTCCTGTCACCATCCCCCTGCTCACCAACAAATAAAAAGAGGTTGTAAAGGTTTATTCATATTAATGTAATCCAAACATCATTGCCAAAGCAATCGATACCTCAAAACTGTCCATCAGTGACTTTACTGTTTCATCCATTCGACTCCCACTTCTAGAGACCAATGAATTAGCATATCCATTATCATCAGACACCTCTGTGTCAAATTCACATTCATCCTCATTTATGATTTCGTATTGTGCCCAGAGAGTGTTGCTTGCAACTGTTCGCAAATGAGGATTCCTATCAGCTGTGGAAATGTGAATACGCCAATCTCATGATAATTTTACTAAGCAACAATGATTTAGATGTAATGTTACTGAGATTAAAAAGCACATAGATATGGCACTCATGGGCACATATCTTACAACCCAAGGCAAAAAGTGTCATGAGCATGAGAAAGGAATCTAACTCATGGTATTAATTTATGTTCCACTTCTCCCAACATTTATTTTCTTGTAGACAACAGACCAAACCATTTTTACATAGAGCTAGGTTAGTTATTGCAATAAATCACAAGAATCATGCAAAAGATCTAACTACCATCTCACCAAGGTGTGACCTGGATCTGTGATGCTACATGAACAAACATGTCTGAGAGTTACATATAAACATTCAATGTGTCCACCAGAATAATGTCCATGTTAACATGACCTAAGAAGACTATGATACTGGCCTTGTTGTGTCTCTGCAAAATTGTTTATGGAGCTGGAGTCCGATGCCTGAGGTGAAATGCTTGATTGGCGACAGTCCACCTTATGGCTTGACCGCCAATGAAAAGCCTGAAAATAGATGAGGGAAATAAAAAGTCTAGCATTGATGACCTATCTGAACAAAACATAACAAAAATAGAATTCCGTCCACTAACCTGGTGTTTTTCAGAGCAATAACGTGCTCTTCTGCAACCACTACAAAGTTTATCTCCTTTCCAGGTACCACACCAGCTACATAGTGCAGCTAAATCAAGTAGCATCAGTGCAAATAAATTAGACTAGAATGATAAAGAAATGGAACACATCTGTGTCATCATCTACTCAACTATCAATACCTTGAAGAAAACATTGGACCTTTAAAAGTTCAAAATAAAGAGTCCCTCAAAATTCCAAAAAAATAAAAGGACATTACATAGGAGATTTTTCACATTGTACAATGTACGACCTTTCCAGAATTTCTTTTAATTAAGATCATTTGAACTCCACAATGCGTTGCATTTAGAGCCATCTTTTTTCACTACAACTAATACCACGCCCAACAGTAAATTGCGTTGTGCAGGAAGCCAGTGAACAAACAAATAGAACGAGGAGATAAACTTTGTAAAAATAAATAAACAAAATAGATTTAGCTAAAATGAACAAACAAATAAAAATCGCTTGGTAGACACTAATTAATAGCACTCTAATTTTCTTGACAACACGCAGTCAATTCTGCCCTGTAAGAAAAGAATAATATAAATTTAAAAGAGCAACGAATCCAACGTAAACTAACCTCCAGTTCCAGAAGGTTTGTCAGTCCCATCGTTTATTGGGGCCTCACTGGAGTAAAAAGAATTAGAACGAGGCAACTGGCAACGAAAAACCTTCACACTTAAAAAAAAAAAAATTGCAATCAGCCACAACAAGAAGGTGAAAAAAAAACACACAATTTGATTACTACTAGTTTCTTGTTATATAAATTCCAAAGCAATACCTTCGAGATGGCTTCTCCGGATGGCGTTTCCACTGCTCATGTTGGTCTTGGAGAAGACAACCCATAGATGAACACATGAACACAAACAACGTGCGATGAAATGTCGATTCCTTCTCAGAGAGCGGTGCATAAACCTAGGACCCACATAAAAATTGTCACCTACCAGATGTTTCATATGCAAAGTAAGTTATTTATCCATATACCTGTAGCAAGAACTGCAAGGGCTCCCGACAAAAGTCACAAACACACGACCTTCCCGATGGCAAGTTAATTGGATCCAACCAAGCCTACATTGTGTTAAATGAAATTTAGAACTCAAATAGGATTTTCCTGCAATCAAAATTCAAAAAAAAAAATTTGTTAAAAGAATCGGAGTTTTAGAAGTACAGGGACGCCTCCGGCCTTGCTTGGGAATAACTGGCGAAGAAGTGACCATCGATTCTTGGGCTTTTCAACAAAACCTAGTGCCACAGGTACTTCTTCTTCCTCATCGTCGTCGTCGTAATCATCGACATCATATTCATCGTCGTTATCATTATCATCATCTTCCTCTTCGAGAGACGATATCGCTAAACTCCTGAGCTTCTCTGAAGAATCTCCATTTATACTACTGTTCAGTTCTTTGGACATGTTGGCTTAAAAGATTTTAGAAAAGAAAATTGGGAAAAAATATGGAAGTGATTAACGAATACGGAGTCCTATTCTCTTGAAAGGTATCTCACTCACAGTCACACACACGTAACTTTAATAAGAGTCCTGTAATCGGCTTCTTGTTCGAAGGGTAAGACTTAAGAGGAGAGACAGTTGACGGAGGCGTCGAGCTCAGGGCTTAGGGTTTACCAGAAAATAAGGTTATGGTGTTAGCTGCTTGGGGAAAAAACACTGACTTCTCTTAAATTAGTTAACAACCCCTTTGATATTTCTAAACTACTGCGAAGCACCGATACTTCGTCAAGGTCGACGTATCTATATTGAATACGATATTCGTCGGATATTCGATAATACGTATCAAATACACATCGTTCATATCCGATAATTAATAAAATATGTAAATACTTCCCGAATACTTATAAATATTAAACAAGATACACGATTTTTAATTTTAAGTTATATCAATTCTTTGGAGTTCACATATAATATAAAATATCAATAAAATTTCATTTGATTTTGAAGATACGAGTTTTTTAAGTATTATTTATTATTACATGTTAAGAGAGTATAAAAAAAATGAATCACTTACACTATATTTTTTAAAAATAAATACTTGTAAAACCAACTAATTAAATGTTGTTATGATTTCTTTAATTTGTCATGCTCATTTTATGAACATATCATAATGAGACAATATTAAATCCTTTTCATGATAAAAATTTCTAACTTTACCCACTAATGTTAAAGAATTATTGAAAATTTTTAATTTTTAAGTTGTTAAATAATAGTAAAATATAAAATATATTTTATTATAGACGTATCCTAGCCGTACCCGTATCCTGTGTTTTTAAGTTTTATCGTATCGTCGGATCCGTATCGTATCGTATCCGTGTCCTGTATCAGTATCCGTACTTCCTAGCTAAACTATAAAAGAAGAACCTTACTTTTTAATATTAATATTATGAAAAAACTTTTAATTCACTATTATTTATATTTATAAAAAAATTTAAATACCACACATAACCTTATATATTTAAATCTTCAAATTACCTTCTAACATTTATTTTAATTCTTTATTATCTTTGTATAAATATCAATATCTATGAAAAATTGAATTGACTATACAACCCTTAAAAAAATGTATGAATTTGGGGTATCTAGCACTGCTCTTTTCAATAACATGTTCAAAAAGTCAATAAATCATTACTCATTTCAAATAAAAAAATAACATTATGTGTGTGTGTGTGTATATATATTTATTTATTTTTACTACTAATAAAGAGTAATGCTATTGAGACCTAATTCATTATAATTTTTGGATTGGTTGTCAGTGTCAGGGCCATCAAACATTAGAACTTAGTGTTGATCTAATGGTTTTATTGCAGCCACATCATTGTGTTAGTAAATTAGGTCAGTGTTTTAGGTCCAAATAATATTACTCCTTTCTAATAAAAGTATCTTAGAGCGAAAATTTTTGATTCATTATTTTACTCTTATAAAGAATTTTAAATACCACACTATCCTTGCATAGTTAAATATCTAAATTACTATCATATACTTATGTGTTTAAATCTCTAATTTACCCCATAACATCTCTTTTAATTCTCTATTCATTATGTATAAATATCAATATATATATATATATATAATTAATTAATTAATTGGCTACGTTACCCTTAAAAAATATGTACATTACTATAGTTTTCAATAAAAACATTCAAAAAATCTTCAAAAATTTCATCAATATAACATTACTCATTTCAAATATAAAAATAACATTATGCTTATATATGTATATTTTTTTATCCAAAATTTCAACCATTTATTTTTAAGATAAAAAATAATCTTTTATGTAGGTTTTTTAAAAATAATTTATTTTAAACCAACATAATTATTCAATCACGGTAAACTTTTCATATTCTATTAAGAGTTTATATAAAAAAAATTATATTGTATTTTTAAGTAAAACTTGTTTTTTAGAATTTTTTAATTCTTTTAAAATATATATTATAGAGTAGTACATTATTTTCAGGGTTAATGACACTTTTAGTCCCTGAAATATGCATGTTTTTGTCAGTTTAGTCCTTATTGTGTCAATTTTGTTAATTTGGTCTCTAAATTATTTAGTTAGTGTTTAAATAATCTATATACAAATAATCTGTTAAGTTTTTGAAAAAAGTGATCACGTGTTAGCACGTGATATTATCTGACGGAATGACATATGGTCACTTCTGTCATAAAACTTAATGAACCGTCTAGTTATGAACCATTTAAACAAGAATTGGATATTTTATGGACCAAATTGTCAAAATTCTTATACTAAGGACGATATTGACAAAAAAATACATATTTTAGAGACTAAAAGTGTTATTAACCTTGTATTTTATCTCTATTGACCTAATTAATTCTTAATTATAGTAAACATTGATTAGAATATTGATAATTATTACTATTTTATTCAATGAATTATAAGTTAAAACCTAATTAAATGAATTCTAAATGAATTATTTTTATCTTTTTTCTTATTGTTAGAGTAACGAATCGTTGGAAATAGACAATATTTTTAAAATTTTATAATATAATACGAGTGATAAAATATAATTTTGATAAACTTAAAATGATATTTAATATAGATATACACATACTTAATACTTTTTATTAATATTTTATATATATAAATTATTCACGTACAAAAGACGCATTGCATTGCTAAGTTACTTGAAATATCAATCCTAATCCTCTTTTGTCACAACACCATCGCACTGCTAAGTTACTTGAAATATCAATACTAATCCTCTTTTGTCACAACACCATCAAAGCAAAAGTTTTCCCAAATTTAAGGGATCAGTGTCAGCCTCTGTTTTCCTTTTCCTCTAAATAAAAGTATAGATTTTTTTTAGAAACATGTTGTTTATATGCTTTATTTGAGATTTATAAATGATTAGGGTAATTCGAATCTAAAAGATAGATACAGTATAATGTGATTGATTTTGAGATGTATGTTGATAGTTGTTGGATGAGTCTATTAGAGACTGTCAGATAAATTTATTGAAATTTGTTATGTTTTATATTATAAAAAATTGATGGGTATAAGATATTGGCCTATTGTTAATTACTTTGCATATGTGACGCAAATTATTCTCATTCATCAATCTAATATTGTATGTTTTTACTCAAATCAAATCAATGAAAATGATATTTTTAAAATCTCAATTTGATTACTATATTTTCAATTTCATGAAAGCAAATATTTAATTACAAAAATAAATGAAAACTCATTACAAACTGATCAAGCTTTATAGGTAGGTTGATAGGTAGTTCGTGGGTTATAGGTTTTTTTGGGTGTGCAAGCCTTGGCCCAATTCGATCATTGGCCATCAACGACTTGATTCATGTTGCGTCAACAAATCAATAATTTACTCTGTTTTTTCAAATGACAACATATATATAACTCTTTTTCTATATTTTAATAATATAATGACTCGCAAGGATAGAATTATGTCTTGCAAAGATAGAAAGTGCCCATAGAATAACTTGATGTGATTGAATCCACAAAGTAACCAATAATTGTGCTTTATTATTAACATCAACCATATAAAGCAAGTGATCCCCCTAACATGACAAGGGACATTTTTATTTTTCTGGCAAACTCAACTCGCCAAAATAGAAACCAACAACAAAATCATCCAAAAGGAAAAACCACACAAACAAAAGGTCAGTAAGTACACTTAGCCAGGTACTTACTACCTCCTATTCATATACATACCACACAGCAAACTTAAGCATAGATATCAGGGTTGGTCAGGAGGTAGTCTTCCACGACCTTTAACATTCCTGTGGCTTTGTCTTTGCCAGCCTTAATTTCATCTTCTTTAAGCTCAACGCCTTCCTTATGCTCCGTTTGGTAGGAAGGATGGAAAGTAGGAAGGATACACTTTCTATCCTTCAAGGAAGGAAAGTAAGAATGATTCACTTTCCTTCCGTTATGTTTGGTTGGATGGATGGAAAACAAAAATGACTATTTTTTTTTTTTTGTTGACTAAGATTTGTGGTGATAATTGAGTCGTATCGTGTTAGATTCGTATTGAGTCATTACGGGTTTGTGTCGAACATTAGTCACACCAAACTCAACTCATTTAACTAATTGTGTCGTGTTGAGTTACGAGTTGACATGTTTATTTTCGTGTCGCATTCGTGTTCGAGTTAATCAAATTCGTGTCATAAAATTCGTTTCGAGTTTTAGTCATGTCATCGTGTTAGTTAAA
>CM042187.1:889688-945033 GCA_023539305.1 Ilex asprella | reverse complement strand
TTTTAAAATATATATTATAGAGTAGTACATTATTTTCAGGGTTAATGCCATTTCTAGTCCCTGAAATATGCATGTTTTTTGTCAGTTTAGTCTTTATTGTGTCAATTTTGTTAATTTGGTCTCTAAATTATTTAGTTAGTGTTTAAATAATCTATATACAAATAATCTGTTAAGTTTTTGAAAAAAGTGATCACGTGTTAGCACGTGATATTATCTGACGGAATGACATATGGTCACTTCTGTCATAGAACTTAATGAACCGTCTAGTTATGAACCATTTAAACAAGAATTGGATATTTTATAAACCAAATTGTCAAAATTCTTATACTAAGGACGATATTGACAAAAAAATGTATATTTTAGAGACTAAAAGTGTTATTAACCTTGTATTTTATCTCTATTGACCTAATTAATTCTTAATTATAGTAAGCATTGATTAGAATATTGATAATTATTACTATTTTATTCAATGAATTATAAGTTAAAACCTAATTAAATGAATTCTAAATGAATTATTTTTATTTTTTTCTTATAGTTAGAGCAACGAATCGTTGAAAATAGACAATATTTTTCAAATTTTATAGTATAATACGAGTGATAAAATATAATTTTGATAAACTTAAGATGATATTTAATGTAGATATACACATACTTAATACTTTTTATTAATATTTTGTATATATAAATTATTCACTTGCAAAACACGCATTGCACTGCTAAGTTCCTTGAAATATCAATACTAATCCTCTTTTGTCACAACACCATCGCACTGCTAAGTTACTTGAAATATTAATACTAATCCTCTTTTGTCACAACACCATCAAAGCAAAAGTTTCCCCAAATTTAAGGGATCAGTGTCATCCTCTGTTGTCCTTTTCCTCTAAATAAAAGAGTAGATTTTTTTTAGAAACATGTTGATATGTTTTATTTGAGATTTATAAATGACTGGGGTAATTCGTATCTAAAAGATAGATACGGTATAATTTGAATGATTTTGAGATGTATGTTAGTGACTGTTGGATAAGTCTATTTGAGACTGTCAGATAAATTTATTGAAATTTGTTATGTTTTATATTATAAAAAATTGACGGGTATAAGATATTGGCTTATTGTTAATTACTTTGCATATAGTGATGCAAATTATTCTCATTCATCAATCAATATTGTAGGTTTTTACTCAAATCAAATCAATGAAAATGATATTTTTAAAATCTCAATTTCATTACTATATTTTCAATTTCATGAAACCAAATATTTAATTACAAAAATAAATGAAAACTCATTACAAACTGATCAAGCTTTATAGGTAGGTTGATAGGTAGTTCGTGGGTCATGGGTTTTTTTGGGTGTGCAAGCCTTGACCCAATTCGATTATTGGCCAGTCAACGACTTGATTCATGTTACATCAACAAATCAATAATTTACTCTATTTTTTTCAAATGGTAACATATATATAACTCTTTTTCTATATTTTAATAAAATAAGGACTCGTAAGGATAGAATTATGCCTTGCAAAGATAGAAAGTGCCCATAGAATAACTTGATGTGATTGAATCCACAAAATAACCAATAATTGTGCTTTATTATTAACATCAACCATATAAAGCAAGTGATCCCCCTAACATGACAAGGGACATTTTTATTTTTCTGGCAAACTCAACTCGCCAAAATAGAAACCAACAACAAAATCTTCCAAAAGGAAAAACCACACAAAAAAAAGGTATGTTAAGTACACTTAGCCAGGTACTTACTACCTCATATTCATCATATACATACCACACAGCAAACTTAAGCATAGATATCAGGGTTGGTCAGGAGGTAGTCTTCCACGACCTTTAACATTCCGGTGGCTTTGTCTTTGCCAGCCTTAATTTCATCTTCTTTAAGCTCAACGCCTTCCTTAGTGTGGTAATGGCTTGTGGTCTTGCAAACACATCCACCACTTGAAGACTCGAACTTCACCTCATAAACTACTTTTTCAAGAATATCACCCAATATGTCCCCCTCAATCAAAGTGTATTGGCAGTGGTAGTTGGCTTCATCAAGGGCATCAATCCTATGTTTCAAGAATTTCAAGTGACTCCCTGAAATACCACAATCATAAAAATATTATTATTGTTAATTATTTTTTTTATGTACCAACATATACCAAGAAATAAAGCAGGATAGTCAGTGTCGTATCCTTTAACTATAGTTGGTAATTTCACAGTGCTTTTATCTACCAAGTTATAGCAACAAACCTTCGGGGAAGACGGTTTGCTTGATGCTACCAACACCACCATTTCCATGGACAAAGTCGACACTTTTGATGGATTGAGGGATGAGCTTAGGGATGAGGATGTGAGAATCTACGACCAAAGCCTTGAACATCCTCGCGGGAGCAACCGCAGATGTGTACTCCTCTGTGGTGGTGAAGACGCCCATTCTTGCCTAGAGTTTAGATATATAGAAAAACAAAAGGAATCGATAAAAGCAAGATCGATTGGATTAGCAAGAGCAGTATTATTGCAATTAGCAATGGATGTGCAAGAAGAGAACTCTTGCTTGGTATTTATAGAGTGAAAGTAGAGCACTTGAGGACTCATCTCTGAGTGTACGAGTTTTTTGGTGGCATTATAAAATTGAGAAAGCCTGTGCGTCAATGTTCAATGTCGAGCAGCGGAATCAACAACAGTGGCGCCCATCCTTCTAGATGATTGACGGACTGCTCCAATTGCTATTTCACATTATGGGTTGGTAGTTACACAACCCAAGCACCTCTATGCAACCTAAGCGGCATACTCTTCTTATGGCCCAAGCAGGGCGAGCGGGTTTGGTGAGTTGTTGGTAAGTGTGGATTGAATATTAATCAATTCACACTCGAATATTATTTGAAACTAATTTGAATCTGATTATTTGATGGAATTCAACTTTACAACTCATACCAAAATTTCTTAGACATAAAAAATCCACTATTCTTTGTTTCGAACAACTTTTTGATTTCAACATGCATAGTTTGGAATAGATGACAACCAAACTAAATATTAGTATACCTAAATCTTAATTTGTGAAAATTAGTTTCAGAATTTTTAATAACATTGGAGTATCGTGAGAACTACCAGACTATTTTGCAACCAAAGCATTTGTACATGTGCTAAGCTCGATTATAAACAAGCACAAGCAACTCGACTAAAGTCCAGAATTAAATCTAAATATAGTAAGAAGTCCAGAGTAAATATCAGTTCCCCTGAATCAGATATAAGAGATTTATAAAATGCGAAACCATTTACAAATCGACTTTACACATAGTCGTATAAGAAAGCACTAGAAATACAGTGTGCCGGGAGTTACAACATTTTTGTAAAGATTTATGATAAACAAATACAAGCAACTGGAATTATTGCTTCATTGACGTACATAATACAAATTAACACAAAAAATGGTGAAAAATAAAATAAAGAACCTATACGTAACCCCTCTCTCCCTCACTCTTCAATTTAAAATTCGAAATAGAGAAGAAAAAAAAAAACGCCTGTGTTGACAGACCCTAACACCTTTCCTACCTTCTATTCCCAGCTTTTCGTTTCATTTCAGCACAGTTTGCCTGCTTCCCCCTTCGCTGTGGAGGGTGGCCAACCCCATTTGTCAATTTTCTTGACGGTGAAGGGCCTAGTTTAGTGATCACACTCCGACTGCTATGAGTCAAGGACAAAATGAAAGAATCAAATACAGGTTAAACTCGATCCTTGGTTAGATATTTTTGAGTAGGAGAGGGTATATATTAATGCAAGTTCACCAGCATTACCTTAGTTCTGGGCCATTCGCCTGCTTGGCATTAGGTTTCTGGGTCTTTGATCCGATCCCATTGGCTAGGCCAGTAAGTTTGGAATGATTGAATTGCCAAAGCAAATCTGGCTCGGATGAATCACTGGTTGCAGCATCAAGCTCATCCAGATCATCAGTAGTAGCAATGTCTGACTGATTGCTGGTTGGGAATACGTTATACAGTTGTTCAGTGTATACTTTGGAAGAACCTGAGAGATATTTTGGGTATAAAGCATCGGGCATATGACCACCATCTGCTTCCCAACATTTTAAGGGATTTTCAACTCCATATACAGCATCTTGCTTGTTCACCATGATCTTATCTACCCACTCACTAGAGCCCATGTCCTTATCGTCCTCCCCCTTTTGACCAGGACTGTTGACCGGAGGCCAAGGAGGTGAACGGAATGCTAGCTCGTCAAGATCAAAGCTTTGCCTCCTTTGCCTCAATGCAGTGTTGTTGCAGACCTACAAAATTAGTAGATGACATTTAGGCTTTAGACAGAAAAGTAGCAAGTTTATCAGTCCAACAGAGAGGCCGTATTTAATACACCAATATCCACAATTTGAGTTTCTGGACTTCATAGGCACATATAACTACAACATAGATGAACAAACTGAATGCAATAGTATCATTAAAACTACTACACTAGCCCTCGTGGAGTATGTCTAACAATAATATCATTGAATCATAAACTTACCAACTGTAACAGTTGGGCTTCTATCCAGTGACTAATCTGAATTAAGTCACAAAATCTTTCTTGGAAGTATTAACAAATTGATGTTAGAAAGTCTTTTTTATCTAGGATGTTATGATGCATGGTGCCATCCCCACACCTGAAAATATTCAAAATTTCAACCTTCACCCAATGCTGCAGGTTAGGTATGAATGTTGGCTTGCTGCAGAAGTATCTTGAAAAAAAATGGAAAAAAATGTGAAGCACAATGATAGAAACTTTGCACCACAGGCAACCATATATATCTCCTCATTTGTGTCTACATTTGAACCCTTCATATCTGTTATTTGAAGTTACATATTTAGTGTTCAAAAATAGGTTCTCCATAGTGGCACTTGACAATGATGATGATGGGGAAACATTATTTTATGCAACATAGACTATACCATGAATTAAATAATTTTTTGTTTTTGATGTGATAAGATACGTAAGTGGCTATCCAGTGTGAATTCGCAAGTGTCTCAACAATAAACAACAAAGATCATCAATACAGAATATTTCAAAACTTGAAAACCATAGAAGCTGAATATCATAGAGATGTCATAAATCAAGATGCTCACAGTCGGCTATGGTGGACAGTTTCCACCGAGATGCTACTGAATAAATCAATTTTTAGACCTAAAACAATCTTCAATCATATTGTGATTGTTATGGATTTACCTCAATGTTGCCAACATCCCCCATTGGTTTCCTGTGGCTGTTCGGATCAGTGAACATATCTCCACCCCGTGGTTTATATTGAAAAGGCAACGACAACATGCCACATGGGCTGCCAGTTATCACAGGTTCCATAGGTTCTGATTCCACTTCTTTCCTCACTAAAGCTGCCTTAAGACTGGCAATCTGGGACATCAATCCATATTTTGATGCATCTCAAATGGGTAAATCAATGTTCTTAAGAATAATGCAATAGAGCACACGTGAAAACAAAGAATTCAAGAACCTGTTCTTTGAGCTCTTTGACATCAGCACTATCTTTGTTTATTCGTGCAGCTCCGAGTTCAACAGTCGCCACACGCTCTGCAAATTTAAGGGTACTAATGGTTTCTCCAACAGCATCAGACTCAGGGCTTATGTGAACAAACATCATTGTCTTAGCTTGACCACCTAAAATAGGATTACAGATCCAAAACCTTAATAGGAAATACCGAGAATACAAAAAGAACAAACATGAATGTATACTTCCATATCCTTCTTGATTGTATGTTTCTATATCCTCGAAAAATAAAATGCATTTGTGTATCTTTACCAAGTGAGTCTTGGAGTAATTGTGTAAGTTTGCTATTTCGGTAAGGAACATGTGAATTCTTTTGGGCAAGGGAAGAGATCACATCCCCTAATGCAGAAAGAGATCTATTGATATGTTGTGCCTCTTTCAGTCTGTCTCCTGTCACTTCAGATTTGTCTACCCTCTCACTTCCTGCCAAATCAACCAAATGCATGCAGCCGCGCAGAACAGTTCCAGATGTCAAGTCTCGTCCTTGGACATGGACAGTCAAGCAACTAAAAATTGATGAAAAATATTAGTCAACATTGTGAACATAGACTAGTGAAAAAGAATATATAATGGAGTATAATCATACCTATGAGAGCGACTACTCCGATCATTGAGGGCCGTTGCACCTACTGCACGATTCCTCTGTCCTATGTTCATCAAATCAATAACATCGGATGTTGAAGTCACACGTATAAGGCTTGCATCTGGTACACTGAGTCCTGTCTGAGAACTATTTCGAATTTCTAACGTATTGAAAAATTAAGGAAACTTATGAAGAGGGGACAAGAGAAAGTATTGCAAAACCCAGGAATTAGACTTTCACCAATATATCAAGATATTAAAATTTATTTGGATGTTGAATGCATTTGGAAAATATCAATCTGAAAAACAAACTATTGCTCAATTTCAAGTTGTGTTACCTACAATTTCAAGTGGGATAGCAATTGACACCTACTTTGAGTGCAATAACTAAGCGTGGAGCAAGTGCAGACCATTGATAAAAGGATATCTTTTGTTAAGCCCATCAGTAACGAGGAGATCCCTAACTTGTTCATTATAAATCTCCATCATTTGAACGGAAACCTCATATCGGAAACTGTTCTTTCTCTGTTCTGCTAGAAGAAACAAGTCACTCAACGCTCTGTAATTTACCCCTTGACTGTGTTCTGTAAGATCCCTTGGTCCAGTCTGAATACAAGAACAAGAAAATCAACATTTGTGTGCTTCATTAAATAGTAACAGTAGACAGGTATACTGTAATTACGACAAAATTTTCAATTTATCTCACCATTGTATAAGTTTTTCCGGATCCAGTTTGTCCATATGCAAAGATACAAACATTGTAACCATCAAGAACGGATCGTATCAGCGGCTGGGTATCTGAAAAGACCTCTCCTGCCATCCAAACAAAAGAAGAATGCACATAGTCAAGAATTGCTACAATACAACATTCAGAATTATAAAAGCCCTCAAACAAAACCCTTACCAACCTTGAGTGGCAGAGGGCCCAAATACTTTGTTGAAATGAAATGACCTACGTCCTTTTCCACACTTTGATGGGACAGCGATAGTGATAGTTCCTTCTTCTATATGATCCACAGCACTCAAATAATTTGATTGTCCAGACAAGAAGGGTCTCACTCGACAATAAACCCTAATACTTCCTGTTGAATAAAAAACAAACAAACTTTCAATTCATTGGAATACTTGAATACAATATAACAGTAACCATGATAATCAAGCTTGTAGGAAACTAGGAATATCACCCTTGAGGTCCTGGACTTGATTATAAAGCTTGCGATTTTCCTCAAGAACTTTGTGATATCCAGAAGCAGCATGAGCTAGCCCATGAATATGCAGGCCTACAAAGAAACACATCAGATCAATATTAGATAAAAAGCCATCTTTACCTACAAGAACTCCCTGCAAGCCCAAATCTCTATTTAAAAAATTAAAATTTGTCAAAAGGAAAGAAACTAAAGTAATCCATTATACACACCAAGGTTGTTAACCTCCTCATGAAACTTCATTTGCATGAACTGCATACCAGCTCTAGTAGTAGAAAGAGTTTGCTTCAGCTCCTACAGAAGAATGTAACAGCAATTCATGCAGTAAAAGAAATGCGAATATTTAAAAATGGTGAAGTATGCAGCACAACTAATTTGTACCTTAATATCGCTTTGTTGTTGGTCAAAAATCACTAGTTGCTTCAAAGATCTTCTTTCTAATTCCTCATCAGTAATATTGTTCTTGTGAAAGCATTCCTCTTTCTTCCCGAGTTTGGCATTTATTTCTACCATCTGATTCATTCAAAACAACAAAAAAGAACAAAGTCAGAAGAAAAGATACACTTACTTTGTAGATTTAGGCATATATTACTCCTTAATGACATTTAGCAAATGTAATTTCAAGCAGTAAACAATTACCTTTGTATCACCAGAAATATGTTTCACTAGAGGCTTGTTACCTTGAGAAATAGTAAAATCTTTTGGAGTTGCTTTCTTCTGTTAGACAAGTAAACATAAAATAAGAAGTAAATAGAAAGAACATCCACTAACCATTCTTTAAATGGTTCTTATATGTAAAAATTCCACATAATGTCAGCACGAAGATGCAAACATATTTAAGAGATGAATAGCAGTAATACTGGGTGACAAAAACCAATAAAATGTACCAGTTCAGTTTGTCTTGCTATACAATGCTCAAACTCCTCCACGACCTTAGCTAGGACAGATTCTACCAGCTGTTGCAAGCAGAAGAACATTCTTATTCAGTATGAACTGTAGTAATGCCATAATGGCAGTTGGATTAATTAATTATAATATAGCTGTAGCAATATCAAAAGCATCATTAACAATCCACAAACCCAATCCAACAAAGCCCTTCTACAAAAGCCAAACATAAAACTTGAAAGCTGTTCATGACGAATGTCATAGCAAAATTGATTGCAACAAATTGGAAATGTCCTATATTTGGTCAATTAGTAGTCTTATCTATCTCCTAGTCTGATGTCACCAAAATGTGGAATTTGGGCTCCTTGCATCAATAAAGCATGCATAATATTAGACACATTGAGGTTATAATGATTGTCTGTGCACTTTGGTACATGAAACCATAGGGTACTCAACGCACCCTGAACCCCCCTCCCCCTCCAAAAAAAAACCCAATTCAGAAAGAAAAAAAAAATATACGAGTTTACACAGATGTACATATGAAGCATCAACAAAGAATTTATTTGAAGTAAGATGAATAAAATAGCTCTAAACATTCACACTTACAGATGGAACTTCTTCAGGCTTCTTATCTAATAGAACCGCTCGAACAAGCATACTCAACGAGGAACCGGGCTACAAGGAAGAATATACAGTACTCATATGAATCATTAATACAATTCATGACATGACCAGGCAAGAACAGAAACAATCTTCAATTAGCACAGCTCACCCACCGTTTTGTTACATTCACTGTCAGAACATAGGGCATTCAGAGACTTTTCATTCATTGACACATTCCTTAACAATGAATTCATGAATGGCTCTGAATTTTTGCGCACAAATTGTTTACCAGATGTGGTGGGTTTCAAATTTCCGCCAAATTTCCAAACTCCATTGCCACCCGTCTGTTTCCAGTCACTGTAGGACTTAAGTCCCAAAACACAATTTACTATCCTAGAAGCTTTTCCTCCCTGAAAAATTGTGAATGATAAAGTTATTCCCCAATGAAACCACTATGGTCAGACCAGATTTTAAGTAGTTGTGATGCAATTAAGTATAATCCCACAGCTATAAAAAAATCTATAATTCTACATATAGCAATAACACTTGCAAATGCATAATGATCAATTTGAATTCACTGTCCTAGCCTAGAAATGACAAGACCTACTTGTTCCAGATCAGATGCTTCAAAAGTTGGAATCCCCATCTCTTGAACAGCTACAAGAAAGTTTCTCACGTTTTCAAAATACTGAAATGCACATAAAGCTGCTCCATCAGGTATAAGAGCAGAATCACATGGACTTTCAACCACCTGAAATTGATTGTACAAAGTCAGACTTCAGGAGAAAAGAACGACATTCAACATCACCTTGAAACAATTTTAAGAATAAGGGAAAGAATTGGATGACCTTCGAAACAGCTCCAGGCTGAACTTTATTGAGCACATTGCAAAGAATTATTCCACTTCTCAAAGCAAGCCTGAACTCTTCCTCAGAAGGCTCTGCAGGAAAATCTTTCGCCCCAACAACTCCAACTATTTTTCTAAGCCAGGCAGCAGCCTCATACCTTCTCATTGCTACAAATCGAAGATGGACTCATTACCCAACATCTACTACATGATGGTTAAGAAATTATTTTTCACCTATTTGCAACTGCCAATTTAAATTTAGATTCCCAGGTCCTAGAAGCCGAAAAGAAATTGCACAAGAAGAGAGCTCAAACATAAGGTGAGGTATGGTGGTATAAAAGAAACTTAGACCAACAAATAAAAAAAAATTGACATCAAAAGACACAATCGCCCACAAAGAAGAAACTTGATCAGAGAGACTGAGACGGCAGAGAATGGTAACACCCCATAAAAAATGGACCAAATCACCGATTTGGTAACAGATGAAAGAAAAGAAAAGAAACATCAATTTTGGGTCTTGATCTTGAGCATTCCGAATTAAAGAAAGCACAACAATCAAAGAAATTGATAGCTTTTCTTCTTTTCCCAGTTTTCCTGGCAACCAAAGATAGCATTGCATTTTAATATTACGGGACAGAACTTCGTGAGATAACCAAGAGAAAGATCAATTGTTCATAACATGTGAAAAGAAAAGATCTAAGGATCCAATGAATCTGCTACTGAGTCAAAAGTTTAAACAGGCCAAAGAAGTATAATTATGATGAGCCAAAGAACGAAAGAAAAATTACCGGCTTCCTCGGCTCTGCGAGCGTCCAAATCAAGACCTCGGGATTGAGTCCCATGTTGTTGAAGAACATCCTCCACCATCGACGCTACAGAGAACGACAATGAACCTTCGGCCGCCATTCCAAAACCACCACAAAAACACTTTCTATTCTTTTAGACAAAAATTCAAACTCCCAACATCAAAATTTTCAACCCCCACCTCAAGTTTTCCTACAAAAAGGAGATCTGATGTATTTTTTGAGACAATGGAGCAAGTAAATAGGATCTTTTAGTTTCTTTCAAAGTAAACAGAAACTAAAGCGGAACTAGGGTTTAAAACAAAAGATCCGAACATTAAGCGAGAGAGAGTGAGAGAGAGAGAGAGAGATTTGAAAAACAATGTGAACATGGTAAGTATGGTTTTCTGGTTAATACATTACATTCTCCGCCATGTTCGCTTTTCTTCCTCCTTCTCCTCTACGATATACAAAAACTCTCCCCCTAGTTAGTCTCTGCTTTATACTGCTGACTACTACTTTGAATCTCTCTTTCCCACTTCGCAGCCTTGTTCCGAACCTGCCGGCTCGATGTCGAAACCAACCTCGCCTTTTTTATTTTTATATCTCAGGGGCTTTCCAAATTAAAACTTCCCCTTTTTTAAGTATTTTTTTAAAATTAATCAAAATAAAAAAAAATATCTTTTTTCTATTCTTTTTTTTTTGCTATTTTATTCTGAATTTTTTAAACTGGAACTGATAAGTCTTAAAAAGAGGAAAATAAAAGGTCAAAAAAGTAATATAATAGTTTAGAGCAATTATTCCATCTAGAAGTGTCTTCGTTAAGAAAATCCAATGACAACAAACAATTTACATTATAAACATTACAAGATGGGTTAAATTGAATGACTCAAATGGTATGACGCATTCGTATACTAACTAGATGTTTTTAGCCTCTTCCCCCACCTTAATCTTAGGCGGGGTATAAAAATACAGTTTCATTCGAGCTATTAATTTTTATGTCATTAAAATAATATTATTTTTTTTGGTATAGAGAATGAAAATATTTTTATGTCAAGCCTTTCAATTAATGTGATTGACGATGGATGGTTACCCGTAAACCCAATATTTTTTGAGGAAATTAGATGAAATTTAATCTCGAGTTTTTGACTAGAGAACACTTCTACTTAAAAGTAAAAATATCACAACTTCTTATACTCACTCACCCACCATAAGGTTACTTGATGTGAGATAGTCCCAGTCCATCACCACGCAGGCCCATAGACCTCCCCGATCATAGTCGGACTAAGGAGGGATGCAACTGAGTTCACATGAGACTCACCCTAAAACGGCACATGTCGGTACAATTTTTATTTTTGACCAAAGAATACTATAACATTTTGACTTAAAAATAGAAATATCATTTTTTGTTAATCTCCAGTTTATAATGTCATCCACTGCTCATAAGCAAATTCCTCCGATGCA
This sequence comes from Ilex asprella, assembly GCA_023539305.1. Taxonomy (NCBI): domain Eukaryota; kingdom Viridiplantae; phylum Streptophyta; class Magnoliopsida; order Aquifoliales; family Aquifoliaceae; genus Ilex; species Ilex asprella. The sequence goes on along the minus strand of CM042187.1, from coordinate 933,127 downwards.
AATTCAAATAGAATTCAAAATTTTGAACAATAAATTAGGTTGATTTGTTTGTCCTCTTCCTTGATGCTGCTCTTAAATATTAGAAAAAATAGAAACATTCCGCCATGATCTATTTGTATTTATTAACCATGGATTTTGATGTTGTTAAAAATTGCATGTGGCCCCTCCTCTCCCAATGTATAAAATTTCAAATAATGTAGGTGTGTTTGTCCCACATATCTATAACAAAATCAAAACAATAACTCCTAAGACACCATTAAGCATACATCAACATCAGGAGGTAGAAAGAAATTGATGAAAATTGCAAGGCATAGGTGGTCATATCATGCTGTAATTCTGAGTCTGCTTGCTTGGCCGGCTACTGCCACTTGGCAGGATTATGATCCTCTCTTAAATATAATTGCAGAAAAAAAAAGTTCATGCCTGTGATCACTCGCATTGAGATTAGAGTATTCACAAAAAATTTATTTTTCATGATCTTGTTTAAAAGATTCGCACTGAAATTATTAAAATTCGAACTCAAGACATTTGAATGTATCATTCGTCTATGTTATTATTTGAACTATTTTTTAGAGTTATTTTAAAATTCACTCGCTTCACTAAGTTATTTGTTATTTATTTTAAAGTCATAGATCTACAACAGTCTAATCATTCTATATACTACAAATAGAAGATGCAGCATCAAAAGAAGATCAAGAGAGGAGTGAGTATGAGTAATGTTTTATCTTTGATCAAATCAAATTGTTTTTAAACACTGTTTGCAAAACTTGATACGTAATTGGGTTTCAATGGTCAATAATTTTGTCAAATAAATTGATTTATATAAACTCGGCTAGACACGATTTATAAATTGATTATAAATAGTTTGGTAAGAAGAATAAAAATAACAAAAAAAAAATTGCTTCATTAATTAAAATATAAGGGTAAATTCTCAAGTGGGCCAGCTGTAAGCAGGCAATGCGTCATTGTCGGGGAATGAGTTGAGTTGAGTGGTTTGTTGAAGACGGTTACCAGCAGCTTAGTTAACTTGGAGCATAATGACATAGTTTACCGAACATTACAACAAACCATTTGGGCTTCAGACCCAAGTAAGCTTTAGTTTTATCTTTAGCTTTCTTTGTAATCAAAGTATACAAAATCTACATCACGGGTCTATGTTGCTACGTGGCATCACCTACTCCACTACAGGAATTCAATGGGGGGGGGGGGCTTTTTATGGGTCATTATGTCCAATTGGGTCATTCAAATTTCTTTTAAAAAAACAACTACGTTAATCATCTAAAAATTTTACTACATTTCTTTATCCTACGGAATGGGAGAATGACAAAGGTTGGGGGGGACGGGTTGTCAATTCTTTTACTCATATCGAAATAGTCCACTAGAAGTATTGATTATACAAAAAAACATTCAAACACTAAAGTTGAAAATACATCGATAATACAAAATTGTTTAAACCACAAATAATAAACAAAATGGGCGACGAAAAGAAAGAAAAAATAAAAATGTGCCACCTTATACTCAAATGATGATCATTTTCCAAATTCAGGAACACATTGGTTATTCTATGCATTGAATTTTTTCCTAACCTATGCTATCATTCATAGAGTTCCATCTCCCTCTCTCCGTTTCTCTTTCTTTAAGTCGCAACCTTAGTTTCATAGTAAAGTGTCATTTGTTATGATTTGTACAACATAAGTTCGAATCTCTCTCACTCGTCGCTACACATGAAAAAAAATTAAACAAATAAAACTAGTAAATTATGATGCAAATTTCTTTCATTTTTTAAATATATGTAGTGGTATATTAATTAGATCAAAAACCCAACATTTCATCCAGAGTTTTAGAATAGAATTCATTCCAGTGTTTTGATTCATTCCATATTAAATCATTCATCATTTATTAATAATTCATTCACTTCATTTTTTTCAATAGAATTAATGCTAGATCCAAAGTTTTAGTTACATGTACTAGTGAAAATTACAAAGTAATATGTACAAAAGGGTATATTCGTCCGCGCAGATTTCTGTTCTATAACGTTCAAAAAATTCAAATTGTGGGTTTGCTACAGAAACGTTAGCTTCGGGTATCGTTAGGACCCACGGGAGCGTGTCTACTGGGCCCTTTTCCACGGGAATCAGAAGTTGTTATAACTTGACAAGAGTTTCAGCAAATATCGTGCAAAGCCAATAAACAACTGCCACATAAGCCTAGATGAAGTCAAGAAAATAAATTAATAAAATAAAAAAAAATTAAAGACTGATTACGTATCATCTCACCATTGGGTACTTAAGCAAAAAGTTAATGCCACTCGCATTTTGGGCTGTTTGCTACAGGGGTATAGGAGGACTTCACAGGATAGGTTTGGAGAAAATAATTTTAAAAAATTTTGAATTTGGAGAAAATAATTTTAAAAACTCGTCAAGGTTTGAAGAAAATAATTTAAAAGACCCCTGAATTTCATATTTTGATTAAAAATTCGATGTTAGTTTGGAAAGAGGGGTTAAATGGTTAAAGATGTAAATGAAAATTGTACAATATAATATGTGTATGAATTGAATTGATCAAAAGTAAAATAGTCATTTATATGACAAATAGTTACTAATAATTTTGATATATTCATAATTTTTACATGTATATATGTTACTTATCAAACATAGGTATGAACCAAATTCAAAATTGAATTTCATCTTTGTAAAGAGGAGTTTGAATTTGGAAGGATTTAGGAAAATCAATCCAAACCCTTCCTAAAAATCCATCCAAATAAGTCACTAATGTTTTTTTTAAGAAAATATTATTTGGACTTAAAATATGAATTTAAAATGTAAATTTAATCAATTAACCATTAAATAGACAATGGGCAATAATAAATGCTAGAACATACAATAAAATTAATGATAATGATTGATCAGATCTATACTTTAAGTATATATTTTAAGCTCATATAACATTGTTTTTTTTAATGTTTTGTTTCTTACCCTTTTTACTTATTTGTATTTCTTCTCATCCTTTAGGAGAAAATATTTAATGCAAAGTGACACCATGGCATCGTCACCATATTGTGTCATCATCCGATTCAAAAATTACAAGTTTGTAAAGATAACAGTAATAATGTGATGTCACAGTTGCATTGAATATTACTTTTTTTTTTTTTGAACTCTTTGGTTTTGTAATATTGTTTTTCCTTTTAACCCTCTTCTCTGCAAATGGTATGGGACAACTGCAAAGCTTGTTTTCATATTCCTTGCAGGCTCATACCTCACTCTGCCGACATTGGCACATTTACATAATTTCTGTGACCCCTCCAGCTTTTGGAGAGAGTGGGGTTAGGAATGATGGGTGGAACGTAATTTCCACATGATAGATGAGTTTAGGCGTAGAATGACTTATTATCGAGGGCATAGCGATGAAATTTTATATTGTGATACCAAATTATACACTTGAGTTACCAAAATAATTTATTCATAAAAAAACTTGACAACAATCTCACTGTTTTTTTTTTTTTTTAAATTTATTATTAATTTATTTTACTTTTAATAGAAAAGGGGAAGGAGTTGGGTATGAGACTATTTCTAGAGCACTCGCTTTCACATACTTAACACTAGAACTTTCAATAAGCTGCAGTAAAATGATTAAGTCACAGATATATTTCACTTATTTTTTTTTAATTCAACGATTATACGTGCTTTGATTAATTCTCTCACTAGCTTGATTAAATACGGACTATCTACGTCGAGATTAAAATATTTATAAGAGATAAATTTTTTATAGTTTGACCTTAAAAAATTATTAAGATTCAAATTCTAGACATCTGAATTTATAATTTATCTCTATTACTATTCGAACTATTCTTAAAATTATGTAAATCTTTCGTGATTGAAATGAATAATTCCAGAAAGACACTTGGGTACGACACATAAGATGTACCCCAAAATAGGGGTATGACGCAAAAGACCATAAAAAACAAAATAGTAGTAAGACGTCTAACAAGGTTAATTGCTTTTATTGTAATCTGATTTACTCATGATTTTAGGCTAGCTTCTGCCCTCTTTATACGTAATGAAAGAGTGTCAAAATCACCACTTATTGCACATTTATTAAAAGAAGAGGTGATGCCCATCCCATGTCAGTCGGAAAAGTGGAAATTCTCTTTATACGTAATGAAAGAATGTCAAAATCACCACTAATACCATGGTGCTTGCTGATACCGTCATGAGTATCCTTTCGAGTTGGCCACAACGTTAAACAGTACCATTGGATTTGGAGTTAAATTTAATCCTCAGTCAATCTCTTGGCCCAAAATTTTTTTTTTTTGTTGATTAATACAACCCAAAAAATTAAAAAATGAATACCGCTAAACTCACAAAATTAACTCAATAATTCTACTCGTTAATGTGCATAACCCAATAAGTCCCATTTTATGCACTTTTTTTTTTGTTGTTGTTGTTGTTGATATGTTACATTGGAGTAAAAAACGTGATTGATTGATATTGTGAACTTATATAATGTTTTCAAGGCCATGATCGAGAAGCACAAAAGGGTTTTTTATGTTTTGCAAATCCGATTGTTAATCTTTGTTTTCAAGTATAGTTTGTTAAGAAACAAGACTTTCCAGTTAGTTATTGTAGTGGTCACAAGTGCTTGTTGTTAAAAGTTTTGGTTTAATCTTTAATAAATATAAAGTTTAGTAATTAACTAAAAGAGAAGAAAGAAGAGAAATATCATCACTTGTTTCCTTTTTGTATCATGGTTGGGGCCAAGGAACTACCGGCCATTCCCAATAAATTATGAAAAGCATCGCACTCCTACATCTTTTGGGGACCAGACTATGATGAGGGGCGAAAGATGAGTGCTTTCTGCCTCTGCCTCTCATCATACCCTTCAAATGATACTTTCTATATGTTGCAATCACTTGACACCACCCAAACAAAACGAAATTACACTTACACTATCATTAACTCACAGCTATCATAAAAAAATTGCCATGTCTCTGATAGATTTCGTGAGGATCCGTATCATTTGCAGTATATTTTATTTTAATTTTTATTCATGATAGATCATCCACTGTAGAATAAGTTTCACTTTAATAAATAATATGTGACGATTTATCATTAAGGAAAAACACATAAAAGGGATTAAATTCTTAAGGGTAGTCCAGCGGTCAAGCTTGCTCTCTTATAAGTAAGAGGTCTCAGGTTCAATAATTTTTACACTCATTAAGGGTTAGTCATGCTTATTTTTCAGGGGACATGTTCTTAAACTAGTTCGAATTATGGTGGCCGACTTAAAGTTTGAGGGAGTAGTTGGGGCAAACCTAGATATCCTATAGTAACAAAAAAACATAAAAAGCGATCAAAATCTATATTTGTGAACTTTAGATCACATCTCTTGAATATAAGTGATCATTATCTTGCTTTCTATGTATAAAAAACAAACAGATGCCAGCCAAATCTAAATCATGTTTCAAATAAAGTTCCCAAAATTATCATCAATGAATTCCAATTAATGTTAGTAAAAGCCTACTTGATTTACTAGCTGGGCTTCCAGGTTGTCCTAATCTTCCAGTGAAAAGATCCTAGGAGGAGGAGGACACCTTGATTAACTGACAGGCAGAAATATAGAATAGAGTATAAGTTGTTAACCCAATTAAATATCCATTTTACAGACAAAATCTACTTGGAAAATATCAGCTATGGCCTAATTGATTGGCTTTCACTGGGGTTCATGGTCGTCTTCAGCTTCCATTGAGAAGATAAAGCACCCACTCCCATGAATACAAGTGTTAAACCCAAATTGTACTGTGTTTTCTGAATGAAGTTTACACAAAGAATGTCAAACAAAGGCTTGCTTGATTAACTGCATGGGATTCCAGGTTGGGAGGATAAGATGATAAAGTTCATAGGAAACCTTTTTCTGAGCTAATGAGTTGGTATGTTGGGTGTTGCTTTTGCTTTATTAGTAAGTTTAATCAGGCATTGGAAGGAAAAGAAAGGTTTTATTGTAAACCTTAGTGGTCCTGCCTTTAAGCTTTTGAGTGGGGTATGGGCAGGGCATGCTCCTCGTTAAGCAGCAGATTCTTCTGATTTTTCAGTTTTTTTTTTTTAACGTGGTCAAGGGATTTCCATCTCATCTTTCACATTCATCAGTTATGTGCGATAACTAGACCAAGATGGCTTACCCAACCCATTGATGACCAGCGCAAGTAAATACGGGTGGATTTCGTCTCACGTTTGCCTGCTGTACTCTCATGGAAGTACGTGTTCAAGTCTCTCTATGACATCCAATAGCTTTTCGCTTGATAGCAATGACCATTTATGGTCAGATTTTCAAGTTGTATGTTACTATTTACTGTAACAGTTTAAGTTGTTAAGGATGTATAACTTGAATGTTTATATTCTTCAACATGTCCCTCCATATGCCAAGTACAAGTATCTAATTATACAGTCATATTCGAATGCATAAAACTTTCTGCTCTAATAATCACTATTCTAAAAGTTTGAATTGTTAAAAAGGGTATAGCTCATGTTTTTATCATCGTTATATAACCCTGTAAACATTCCTAGTTTCATGTCAGCGTCCTCTTTACAGATACTAAGAGGAGGTTAATGCACTTGGTAGGGTCGAAAACTTGCCACGTAAAGTTATCTGATTTAACAGTAACTAGGGGCCTAGTTTGCAAGCTCACTTACTAAATAATGTGTGTGCTGGAAATTTTACACATTACAAAAAGGGTGACCATCAACGGCTCAAGGCATATTGACCACAACACAATGCTACAGAATGTCGGTGTGTTCAGCTCAATCCAATCGGTTGTAACCTCCCAGATTAGAGGTCCTCCAACTATGACCGAGGGGAGAGCCAAACACTATCACAGTAAAATATCTTCTGTTCTTTCAATTCTGAAAATCCCAAAACAGAAACGTGAATGCAAACAATAAGTAATGCCAGCTTAAACTAAAATCAATTCCTATTATTTCAGCAATTCACATATAAAATTGAAGAATTTTTCAAATGTGTGCACTGTGACAAGTTATCGTCATTATCAATGTCCGTATAACATGGCTCTCACTGTTACAGAAGTTCAAGGCTTCAATCGCTTCTGTATGCTGCTTTGAACTACCAATAATAGTTAGAATACACTACCAATCAAGAAACTGTATCGTCTCGTACCAAATAGAGCTGTCCCGACTATCTTGTTTGCTGAAGAAATCAAATAAGGTGAACCACTTTATCCGTGCAAGATCCCCAATTTGGAGCATGAGCATCTTATCAATTACAATGTGTGAGGTTGTGGATCAGAAGGGAATAATGTAACAAGAAATCGGTGAATCATCTCGAAACTGGTGAATGTGATTACAGCAGCTGGGGTGGTCCTAAGCAGGTTGGTGGCACACCCACGGTAAAAGCCAGGGATGCCCTCTTGCTGAAAGACTTTCTTAATGCAGTCAACCACACCAGAGTACCGCTTCTCAGAGTGGTGCCCTTGTTCTTGAAGCCTTGAGCGTACAACCTGCAGTTTTTCGTAATGATAACTTGATCATTTCTGCAATGTTGATAGCACAGTCAAGCATATATAAGACAGGCAAATAAAAAATCCCTAATAAAACTACTAAATAGATCCAAGGAAGAAAGCATTCAGCCAGCCAGCCAAAGAATTTTAAGGCATGCTTTGTTTTGCATCAGGGAAGTGGTAATTGAATTGGTTGGGACCAGAACGAAGGATTAGACCACCAGGACAGAAAGAGTGATGGCGTAGTCTATTTGACAGAAAAAGGAAGACAACAAAATCAACAAATGAAAGATTATGAGGGCATAACATGACTCCTTTTGTCAATTGAAGAATTGGGATGGATGCATGGAAAATGATGACGGCAACATTGATAAAGCAGATGGCGATGTATACAATTGAAGAGATACAACCACCTGTTTTCATATATTATAGTAGAGGAAGAATTATAGAAACGAGGTAACCAGCATATAGGAAGTGCGAGTGCCCAGACAGAGAGAGAGAAAAAGAAAGCAAATGAGAAGGAGACATACTGAGCAGAATTAGGGACTGCACTAGAAATTTGTGGTAGAGGGGGCAAAATTTAACCATAACTAGACAAAAAATTAAACTAATAATAAATCAAAATTTTTAAATATTGATAAATGATTCTTTTATGTAACACATTTATATTTGTTTTAGACTGGTTTCATGTTTTGGAAACACTATAGGATAATCTCATTATCAATGCTAATAAGCATATTTTCTCCATGTAGTAATGCTCCCCGAACCTAATTTCCTAACTTAATCGATCGTTGTTATCAGATTGACAATAGATTTCAACAATACTAGGGACTCATTATCAATTAATGGCAACAGTAGATTAGGTTAGCTAGTAAAAAAGCAAATTAAGTTCAAATAGAATTATCATGCATAATGTATCCAAATTACCAACTCTGAGACAAAAGGGACTAGATATAAGGAGGAAGAAAACAAAGAGCAGCAGGAATATTTCTCGAAAATTTGTTGAGTGAATTCGACTAACTAAATGTTAGTGAAGTCTATTTAAGTGAATTTTAGAGATTGAACCCAAATTTAAAGGATGATTAAGTGGATTAGTGTGTAAGAAAACCTTTTAGAGGGAGCAAGAGTGAAAATTTTATTAAAGCATATATAATGTGTGTCTTTGCCCCTGAGCAACATATACAACTACAAAAAAGAAAAACCTTGAATATGACCTCTTCTCTAAGTGCTACAAGTTTCTCAAGAATAACAGCAACTCTGGAGGTGACATCAAGATCTATTAATTTGTTCCTACAGAAGGACTTCATGTGACTTGGCCAAAAGTGTAAGTCCAGCAAAAAATGTCTCTTAGATACCTCGTAATTTCTCTTTTTCGTCTCACAATCTCTTACATATTTACTCTGTATCTCTGTTCTTTTGGGCCTGTTATCTTCTTTATCAAATAATGACATGAAACAAAGTTATTCTAGCCTATGCAAGAATAATTTTTTCGCCAAACAAATATACCTTTTGCTCAAGTCACGTGTTAGCCACTAAAGACCATTCCGACAGAATAAATAAAGAATTTAGATATAAAGACCAAATTGAAACTCATTTAAAACATTAAGAATGATTGTTGCAATTGAAACTTCAGGGAGTAGGAAGTGTATACTTTAATGGTATAAATGGTAATTTTCCCAAAGTTACAGTATATTGACCCTGATTTATACTGCATAGACAACTATGTGGGAAACTTATTTGCTGTGTCATCATTCCATGGGGTTTGGGCTATCACTCCTTCGTATCCATTCACAATTGTTTCCCAATGACAAACAAATTGATCAGTTTAATGTCTGTGTCATATCGCCTTTGCAACCAAAAAAGAAAGAAAGAAAGAAACCCTCAACAACCAAAAAAAAAAGGAAAGAAACAAAAAATTAGGGGTCTGTTTGGTTTGATTCTTCGAAAATGGTTTTTGGTACTCAAAACTCTAAAAACAATAAAATAATGTTTGGTTTGAATTTTTATTCTCCAATTTTCGAAAAAAAAGGGGAATTGAAGCATAAAAACAAAAAACAAGCCCAGCTTGTTTTCAAGTCATTTTTGCAAAAATTTTGGAAACACGGAGACAAACCTCTTTAATGAGGTCTGCCCTTCGAGTCTCCTTAGCGGTAAAAGGCTTCCTTCTTTTTGTTTTTTTTCCTTTCTCTCTCTCTCTCTCTCTCTCTCTCCATTTTGCCCATCAAGCAGAACGAACACCATAGAGGAAGCTTCAGCGTCTTCTCTCTCTCCAGCATCTTCTTCTTCACCATAGAGAAAGCTGCAAATCTGTGTGTGTCTGTGTTTGTGTATGTGTGCCTGTGTGTGTTTGTGTGCACGTGTGTGTGGTGTGGAGAGAGAGAGAGCGGAAAGATAGGTGGGAAAGTGGATTATTGTCTAAACAAATTTTATAATTTTTGTTCTTTAAAACTATTTTCAAAAATATATGACCAAACTGGTTTTGTAATCTAAAAATTTTTAAATACACTTTCTTAAAATTCTTCCCAAAAATAGTTTTCGGATACTGTTTTTCGAGATACAAACCAAACATGCCCTAGTATTCTTTTGCTTTTTTTTTAATTTTTTATTGTGGGGTTCTTTTTTGGGATGCAGGACACAAACTTTTTTGAGTTACCATACTATAAATATCTTCTACCGCAATGAGCACAGTAAATAAATAGTCAAATATTGGATATTGTCTTCATACCATACCTCATGTGGATATGTCAACGTAGATGCAAATATTTTAGAAACAGATGAGGCAACAGCAACATCACGTGCACCGAGTCTATCTACCGTAGTATTATCTAGGATCATCACATCAAATCAGGAAAAAGAAAATTCTGCAGTAAGTACATTTACAGTTGAAATAAATAAACTATTACCTCGACAGGCCAAGTAGATTTTGATCTTTTCGTATGTTGGAAATTGGATGGCGACATGACTAATACCAGCCAATGCGGGCACAAGACCACTGCCCACCATATAGGACATCAGACATCATAAGAAATTAACTCACAACTAGGAATCACTTGCTATTGCGATTTCAGGTAACGTTGATGAAGGTGATAACTAACCTGTACAACCCACGAATACCCTCTTCATGAGCAATTCTTCTCAAAGCAGTTAGCGTACTCCTGTATGGCACCACACCTGTTCTCATTCCTTGAGTCTGTATAAGTACAAAAGAAAGAGGAAGATGCTCAAGTCTTTGACAATTTTTTCCCACAGGAACTGTTTAGGAATAAAACAAAAGGCATTCAAGACAAAAAGAGTTGTATCATGTCAATATATGAGATACACCAAAGGTACTGGTGGAACAACAAATGTTGTCGTGCTTTATTTTTTGTGCATGAAATTACTGTCATCACATGAATAGCAAAATCAAGAATGTTAAAAAAGACATATATGAGGTGCAATAGAATCTCAGTCTATATCTATCAGGGAAAAAGATAGACGAACAAACCATCTATAACAATGACTAATCAAAGAAACAAGGATATGTCCCTTTTCTTTGAGCAGAAGAGTTATAACTTTAATATGTACTAACTAGTATTCTTTTCCAATTTCATAGCATCCATAACATATGATATGAAGCAATGTTGATGGTTTTGAAACTGAAAGATATACTTGAAGTCTTGTCTTCACAACCCAAAGAGGATTTGTGACAAGAGATGTCACAGCTCCAGCAGCAGAAGCAGCTATCACATTGGCGCCAATAGAGAGCTGATGATTTGCTTCTACAAAAGCACATCAAGAAACAACACATTAAGCACTGCCAAACGACGGCAAAGCTATCAAATAAAATTAAATAGACCAGGAACACAGGTATGGTTTAATCAGTGTAGACAAACAGGACATAACTCGCTGTATATATCTTTCAAAATGGTAATAAGTCATGTACTTACCATCAGCTGAAAGAAAACTTTTGAGCTGCTCATAAAGTGTAAAATAAACCTACAAGTACAAAGTTATTAGGTCAGGTGACTTCAGAAACTGCACTTGAAAATTTTTGGAATAAGCAGGGAAACAGAAACCTACTGAACAAAATCAAATTCAAAACTAAATATGTGGCCACTGTAACTCTGCATCCTCAGAGAAACAGAAACAGGACCACAAGAAGAAGAACTTCAAGCTCTGCACACTACATCACAAGAACATCAACCAATACAGCACACATTACCAAGGGGCCTTTGGTCCAATAGTCCTCCTTACGTGAAGGCTTTGCCTTCTCCAGGTCAAGGTTCAAGTCCCCCCACCCCCCCAAAAAAACAAAATACAGCACACATTGAAACTTGGGATTTTTTTTTCTTGGGGGGGGGGGGGGGTTGAGGAAGCTGCAAAGCTGAAGGTAAGATCGTGATTTTGGGGTGTGTGTGTGTGAGAGAGAGAGATAATGCAACCTTCAATTTCTTTAAAAGTAATTTAAACTTGATATTTACCACTTTATATTTTTTACACTGCACTTACTACCAAACAAAATCCTACATCTGGCTAGAGTGAAAAAAAATACTTAAAACAGAATTTTACGCCCAAATAAATAAAGGATATAGAAAAAAACATATGGATCTTACGCTATAAACAAGTGATTGATGCTTGATGTCTAACTTTTTGCCCCAATGAGTCTTGCATACACCTAATATGTATATGATGCAATAAAAGAACCCTTTTAATTCAATAAGAGCAATAAAAAAAATATCAGCAAAGTGAAATTGTAATGTATCTCCAAAGTGAGTTTTGGATTTCCAACAAAGTGTCACTAAGCTTCCCATGGTTTCTCCAAAATCTTCCCAGCCGTTCAAATGTCAGCTTTTATTTCTCTTATCTATAAAGTTACATTGCCAGTACAATCAACCAAATAAGACACGTTTGTGCATGTGCACAAGCATACAAAGAAACACACACACATGTGTTGACACACGTGGGGTCCATAAAATTATATAACTATTGACAGTAAGCGTAATGGTAGAGAAAGACCACAATTTACTTCAAATGGAATAGTTAAGACAAATGTGATAAGTTATGATTTAACAGAAAATATGATCAATAATAGAGCACAATGACGAAAGAGAATTCATGTAGCTGACCCAAATGTTAGAACAAAACTTTGTTGTGTTGAGTTGAGTTTAATGCAGATATCACATACCGATAAATTCATAAAGATGAAAAAAAAATGGCAAACTTAGTTACATTTTGGGTTGAATGTATAAAGCATGCCCTAGGAGATGAGGTAGTCACCAGTACTAAGAGAAAATGGCAGAAATATAGTTGCCTAGTCCCTTAATTTTCCTCAATGCATTGTCTTATGGTATTTGAGCAATAAATTTGCAGGTTTTCAATGAGGACAACATGCATGGATGTTTTTCGAGTAAGAATCCACTACAAAAAGGAACTCAATGGACACAAAAGATAAAAACAAGACAACCAGACAAAATCCCACAATGGGCCCACATATCTCCTAAAGATCAACAAAAGAGAAAAAGGAATAACTGGAAAATTTCCCGAAAGAATTTGAAAAGGAGAAAGAATAGAAAAAGAGCTTGATCTATAGTGCTTTCAATACAAAAGAAGCGGTTACACACTTTCATCTAACCTATATACCCTATGTTACGTAGAATGCATGTCAGTTCGGTTTGTGGAGTGGAGATGTATGGGGAATTAAAGCAACCATAGAATGCAGAACCAGGGGTGTAGGATTGTTCTGAACGCTAAGTCATGAGGGAGGAACAACTTTTCTGAACGTGGAAAACATAATTGAAACACCTCCAAGTACAAAACTAAACTATTCAATAAATGCTTTTCTAGAATGCTTCCATGTACACGATCTTATAACAAAATGGAATATGGTTTTGAGAAATCTAAATTTGAGGCACGTGATTAGTACTCGACAAATGTCCATATTGCTTGTTTTTAGAGTTATGCATGCACTTTTCTTCTTTTCATTTTGTATTTTGCGCTTGGTATCATATGGATACCTTTTATGACTGGGAACAGAAACAAACCCATGATTAGATCGCATATAGCTCTTAGACTATCACCTAGGGAGCACCCATTACACATAAAGAGTAAGGAAACCACATAAAACTTAATGTTGATCATTTTAGGTGGATCCTTCCCACCTCTAATATCCTTCGACAAAGAAAAGGCTAAGAAGCTTTTGTTTAAAGACTAAAAGGTGTCAGCAAGAGAAAATCTATTATATAACATTCTTCGAAGTATCTAAGACTGCAAAAATTGAATAACTTCCAAAACATCCTCAGTTACAGAAAGAATATTGCATCAATTAAATCCTTGGAACAGAATATCATTCCTTGCAAATAACCTCTCATATTGAAAATCTCACATATCTTGAACTTGAACCTTTGGAAAAGCCTTAAACTATAACAATAGGGAACTAGCATGGAAAAAGACCATCCTTCAAAACATGCAAAGACATAAACGGAAGTAAATATCCATTGCCAGGTAAGGTCAACTTATTATATGCAATAAGCCAAAAACCTCTTTCAGTCACTTTTAGTTGTATAAGGTTCCTTGTGATGGAATGGGTCAGACAGGCTGGAAAATCTTAGAAATTTAAAATTTGTTTTCATTCTTTTAGCTAGTGTGCTCCTTTCTGTAATTCTTGTGTATTCCTCATTCATCCCCCTTTTTAGCAGCTGAAGTGGACTTTCTCTAATCCAATAGAGGATCAGAAGGTTTCTTAATTTCCCGGAAGAATATCGATGTTTTAAACTTATGACAAATTATGTCTAGCACTATCAACTATGAGTAATTATGTATAGACCTATCAGTGCGTCAAACCAATATAAAAAATTTGCATGAGTCAGCCATGAAGGGGTGAAAGCATGTGAAAATTCTCCAACAAAATTGATCACACCAATTCTAGTCTTTCAGATAAAGAAAGTAAAGTTAGAAGACCTGTACCAGGAAAAGTTGAACTTGCCATCATTCCAGAACCTTCAAGATCAAGAATGCATTAAAAAAAGTAACTCAACGAGAATAATGGCTCACCGCCCAGTTTGGCAGTAATGCCAGCACGGTAGGGGAGAGCCCACGGTACATGCCACGCAACCCCTCCTTCTGAAATATTTGTTCTAAACTCCCAACAATAAGACTACCTGATCAAGCATGAAGAGGATTAATTATCCATCACAATGACTCTGCCATAGGTCAATAAATCTTACAAGCTACAACATGCATGCTCACTTTTACTTGCTCAATTTATCAAGTTTTTGAAAGAACTGCAAGTATTTGTTCGAGAGTTCCATGTAAGTTAATGCAGGTTGCGTTTGAAAACATATAATTAGTGCATAAATTGGTTGTCTGTTTCTATTAGGTACACAACTACATATTTTTCAATGCTAATTGATGGACTTTCACACAAACTATATTCACTGAATGTCTTATAAGAGCCAAAAGTAAGTTTTTCAAAAGCAAATTTGTCCAAAGCTGTAGGAATTGAAGCAGATTACTTGCGCACCTTTAATATTACCATCACCGAGCTTTGGTAGGCCATGAACCTGAAACCTAGTCTTGATAACATCCAGAGGACATACAAATGTAGCTGCAATTATTCCTGCACCAAATTCCCAATTCAAACAAACAATTCACATACACGAACCCTATCGGCATATTTGGATCACTAATCAACCAAAGAAACGTCAAAGATTTCGTTATATTTCGAAGAGATGAAGATAACGGATCTACAACCAGGAGCAAAGACGATTACAGTCGGAGGACACAAAACACCACCTGGAATAAACTACGAAGTCAAAACATTCTGATTTTCGTTTCACATGGTCAATTTTCTAGGAAGACAAACAAAGATTGATAAACCTACCAGCGGCGGCACCGGCTCCAGCATTGCAGAGGAGGCCCTTTGAACTAGGGGTATGAGTATCGATTGCCATTGCTGAATCTACGCCTACAACAATCGTATGGATAAGATGCTTCTGCCAAGTCTTTCTGATGATTAGTCTTCAACGAGTCCTCTCTCGAGAGGGCGATCGCAGAGATCCAGGGTTGCATGGCCAATCGGTAGAGGTCCGAAGTATCCAGTCACTTTGATTTCAACCTAGGGTTTGGTTTTCGTAAGATTCTATTAGGGTCTATAAAGAGTGAGTTATTGCTATCGAGCATCGTTGAGATCGAGAGTGAGAAATCGCCTTGCGAAAAAGGGTTTTCATCTGGCTCTCGTTGAACGTCGTCCGGCCCAAGAACACGTGGGTTTTATTGTGTTTGTCACTTATCAGCCACTCAACCGTCATGCTTATTTTTCTTTCGAAATAAAGGGCGGGTAAAATACACTTTTGTGTCCTCAAACTATGCTAGTAATATTTATTTGGTCCCAATCTCTTAATTGTGTTTATTTATTTTCTAATTTATATTTATGTGGTCTAATTTCAAACAAAAAAAAATTATTAGTGACTCTGGTCACACACCAATCACATAGATCCAAATAGAAACAAATTTAGAATTTTAAGAACCAAATAAATGCATATTATGAACTTTAAGGATCAAATAAATATAAAATAATGAACCACGTGATTTACGTGTAATTAGAACCATTAACGATTTTCTAATGGACCTTTGAATTGGACTATATAGATACAAATTAGAATTTTTAGAGACCAAATAAATATATTAGAAGATTGAGAACCAAATAGATATTAAATATACTTTGGGGGATCAAAAATGTATTTTTCCAAAAAAAATAGAATGTCCAAAAAATAAATTAAAAAACTTACTTTTTTGAACAAGAAAGTAAAAAGCTTCCAGAATAGGGGAAAAAAACAAAAATTGACCACTTTTTCTAGTTAATCCACACGTGGCATGTAAACTATTTTAAGTAAGAAATAAACTAATTTTACACACAAGTTACATCCATAAAGAACTAAACTAACAATAAAGATCATTATTGCAACGTCACTATAATTTGTTTTTATTCTTTGTCTGGTACTAGAGATAATCTATGCTTCAAGGTACGGTGCAATATTTTTATTTTAAAAAAAATTAATAAAATATTTATAGTACAACGTAGACCAATTAATTAATTTAGAGAAGTGAGGAGTGAAGATTCCTAATAGCAGTGACGGAGCAAAAAATATGATTTAGGGTGGACACACTTTAAGTATAATAGAAAAAAAATACTATGATATATTTTTATTTTTTTATATCGAATTTGATACTTAAAAATTCATTAAATATAAAAGAGGTATGTTTGAAAAAAAATTAATAAGATAACTTCCATACATTAAGAATCAATTAAATAATTTATTTGACACAAATAGAAGCAATATTTTATAATTTTTAATCTTCTCACAAATTCCACATTTTACTCATTTTTGGCTATATATTCCTTAATTTTTTAACTCAATAAGGCTTCAACAAATCATACTAATATTCTAAGGCTCTGTTTGGTAACGTTTTCGTTTTTCAAAAACGAAAAATGAAAACATAAAAACATTTTTTTTTTGTTTTTGAAACTCGCCCCTTGTTTATAAAACGGTGGCAGAAAAAAATCGGTTACTAAGCGAGTTTTTTTTCTTCTTGTTTACTCTAAAAATCAAAATAAAAAACAAAAAATAAAAAACAAAAATGTTACCAAACAGAGTCTAAGGAATCAATTTTAATTTGCTAATTTTAAAATATTTTGTATGAACTTTTTCTTTTTGTTTTTTTCGTTCTAGTACCCAATTTGTTTGACCTAATTAATTTTGCTTTCACCAATACTATTGGGACATAATTTGGGAATTTAATGTATTATGACTATTGGATTGATAGTGTTAGGATTCAGTGATAATTAAATGTTCAGACTCATTACACAATCTAATAACCACAATCATTAAATTCTCAAATTATACCAAATATCATTGCTCGTTTGTTTTTCATAAATCATTACAGTAAGTCCAATTAATCCAAAAAAGTATATAAAACATATATAACTAAAAAAAATATATGTTTTAGCGTGGCCCCAGACCCCTCCTCTCCCTCCTCGCCCTGCCACTGCCAAAGAGAAAGAGTGAAGAGTGAGTAAAGGAAGGACAAATTCAATTTGAATAATTTAAAGAGAAATATTGGTGACCGTTAAATGAGTTTATTTGAAACCGTCAGATGGGGCTTATTGCAACCATTATATTTTATGTTGTAGATAAATCAACGAATTATAATAAAATTGACTTAAAAAACATTAATTTATATACATAAAATAAAAATCGAATATTAATTTATATACATGTAATCAAAATAGGAGTTAAATCTAATACAAACTAAAAATTTAATTTATCAAAAAGCATCTCGTCAAAATATTTTACATTAAAAAATTATCTATAAATATCATTTATAAAATATTATTTTTTTTAATTAGTATAAGCTATTACAAAATTATTAAGCTATAAGAATATATTAACGTTGAGTTTTCTTAAGAGATAAAAAAAATTAGTCTTGAACTTTTGATTTAAAATATATGTAAGACATGTTAGTTTGAAATAATTAATTAAATAAATAAAATTAAAATTAATTATATTCAATATAAATGTGTTAGACAACGTCCTTGTTTTTTTTTCCATATTAAATTGATGAGCTTTTTTTAATTTTATTGTGTCTTATACAAATTCAAAATGTTACATTATATAGATGATATTAATGAAAAATTTGACCAATTTAATTATTAAGTCAGAGAAAATTATGTATTCCAAGATCAACATTAATTGTTGATCTGTTGGGAGAAAAATATTAAGGAAAATAATTATAATTTCTTGACCATTGAATAAATGAATTTGAGACTATATAATGTATTCCAAGATTAGTGTAATCGTTGACTTTTTAAATAGGGAAAATATTGAGGAAAAAAATTATAATTTTTTTATCGTTGGATAACTGAATTTAAGACCGTAGGATCAACCATAATTGTTGACTTTTTAGAGTGAGAAATATTAAGGAAAAACGATAATTTTTTGACTGTTGGATGAATGAATTTGAAACCGTAGGATCGACTTGTTGAAGCCGTCCTGTTTTATATTATAGATGTCATTATTTTAAGATGGAGAATTATACTTTGTACTTGACACAATTCTTTCAGACATGAGGACGTAGATTTTTTTTTATCAAAAAAAATGAGGACGTAGATTTTACCTGAATTAATAATGAGAGAAAGAAGAATTGAATTAATTTTTCTGTTCACTTGCTAAATTACATGCTAGCTAGGTTTGCATAATAGCTGTAAGAATGCTACTTTAATTTGATCATCCATCCGTTCGTGATTGGGGCTAAATGCAATCATACATTGGTACTAAATAATGGAATGGAACAAAATCAATGAAATTAACAACAATATATACGCTGAGGAGTCGGGAGACTGGACTATCCCACATCGGGAGTAAATATTGAATGCAACAGTGATACTATGTCACCATTGATGATATGGTATTACCAACCAATAATAAAACTTCAAATGGGAAAGGTGAACCCCACTTGAACTTACATGGCAAGAGAGTGAGAAGTTATTTGTTTACATGACAGGTTAGTTATTGATTTTTGTGGGGTCTATGTACTTATTTGTTTTAATATTATTAATTGGTGATACCACATCACTTTGCCACGTGTTATCACCATTGTAATGAATATTTTCTCCCATATCGGATAGTTTTGGGTGTGTGAGTTATAATATATATCTTTTCTGACCCTGAACTTCTAAGTTGTATTTGATCAAAAAAAAAAAAAAAAACAACAATATATAGCCATTAGTGGAAAAAAAAGGTAATCAGAAGAAATATGCGCGCGTCCCTTCCCTACAAAACTATAGCTGGAGGAACAAGAGAAGTAGCAAAGCTAGAGAAAAACTGAAGATGGTACTGGTAGAGCCAATTCCAGGAGGAGCATTGTTCGGAAGTATTTTAGGAAGCGAGCACTCTTCACCATTAAAGTATACTTTACTTGGAAATCCATCCCCACGAGCCACATTGATTCCAGGTGTGTTCTTCTTCGTAAATGATATTACAGATTGCTGTGTACCTGGAACACGAGGATCTTTTTTTGGTTTATGTCCGACTCTTTCTTCTAGAAGATAGTTTAAACCTGGAAGACCCTGAATATATATTGAATTGTTCGATCCAGACAGTGCACTTCCATTGAATGAATACACCTTCTCGAAACCAGGCATGGCTTTGTCCAACTGAACAGCTGCAAACCAATCCTCAAACCCGGTTTCACCCCAGTTGAAAAGTGTCATTCTTGCAGTCCATCCACCTTTATAATCTGATAGTAAGTGCCAATTGATGCTGACTCCACAATTATCCCCACAAGGCAATGGATTCGGCACATCCCGTTTTTTTCGGTCAGCAAAATCCAAAGCTTTCTTAGTTCTGTTCTCAAACGGTAATAGAAGAGCCTCAGGAGGTAGAAGCAGGGAGGGTGTGGTAGCACTACATGCATTGCTTGGGTTGTTGTTGCAACCACAAGCACAGGTGTTGCAAGGAACAACCGAATCATTGAAAAATGATGAGAATGATACACAGCATTTTGGTATTTCCGATTTGGAATGTGTTATATTGCAGACCACTTGCCAACTGGCAATGGCAGATGATTCTGATGGTAATCCACTAGGGTCAGGGAATAGGGTCGGACTTACGGGTATCGGCTGTCCACATTGATAATCAGGGTTAAGTGTATCATTGATCTTCCAGTTCTGTGGAGGAATGAGCTGAGTCCTATTCAAGTCTGGTGGCATTTTGTAAACTTGCATTTGAAAAACTGATTTGGACCTGCTCGGATCCATGGAAGGCGGTAAAATTGTCCCATTGCGACAACAGAAGGGGATCATCCCTAGGTTGGTGTCGTTTGTCCTTGCGAGAGGGAGGTCAATGATTGTTGGCCTTCTCTCACAATTCAAGGCAGTAGAAAAATCAAGATCCAAGTAGTGCTGGCCCTGTGGCCCAAAGATACAGTCCCTTGTATCAATGATAAAAGGATAAGCACCTCTCATGGCATTGATGAATTCATCTCTCATCCAATCCCAGCTTAAATGCCAATTTTCAAGACGGCCAATGGGGTTGTGGTTTGAGATTGTAACTTGCGCCAAGTAATTCGAGTCGAATGATTTGATCACATCATACATGATGCTCAGATCGCCATCCTGGCGGGGTAGGAAACCTTCATCAACTAGGGTGGTGGTGATGTTGGATGTCACACTCGAGTCTTTAACGCAACACACTCGAGTCTCATTGTTCCCTGCACAAACAAAAATGGCAATCCACAGATGAAGGCTTCAGATAGGGATACAAAATAACAATATCCAGTTCAGAAGGAGAAAGAAAAAAGCTGCATCATATAATCTAAAGAACATCGCAACCCTGTTCAAATAGACCCAAATCATACGTTTGTAAACACCCACGGTAGATGGGATAAAACAAAATGGCAGTGAGAGAAAGTGATCACAGATAGACAAATCAATGAAGATATACCATTTCACAGTGACAAGATACCTCTGTTTTTTGGTTGAATAGGAGGTCATTGTTCACAAAACACCTCTCTCGGAGAAGAACACATCAAACACAATCCCAACACTAATAAAGGATAAGCGTCTAACACTAATAAGTAATAACCCAGATCATCTGTTCCTATAAACACACGATAAATGGTATCAAGGAAGATTATAAACAAATTCAAAGTGACTAGACAATATTCATTAGAGGTGAATAGATGTGCTTGTTCATAAAACAGTGACGATATTGTCCACGTCCTCTATTTCGAATTACTGTCTTTTTCGCCAAAAAAAGGCTCTTTTTTTTGTGTACTCATTCAGAACCAGAATTTGCTATCATTGAACCTTGAATTATCTCATACAACATCATTAAACATGATCCTAACACTGAACATAACTTATAAGAATTAATAAAAAGGGCAATAGGATTTTCCAGAAGATTAATTTAGCACAGCAGAAATTAAAGAAAAATAGAGAAACTAGTTACCTTGGCTTGTACTAGGACTACCAGAACACAAGAACCCGTCATTTGCAAGAGTTATGGTAGACGGCAAAGGAACAGCCGGAGCTCCAATCCCGTATTGGGTACCCACCAACTCGACCCGAGCCTGCATCTGATTATAGTCTCCGGCAGTCTGAACCGCCGACTTGAGGTCCGTCACTGGAAACCCAGCAAGAATCGTCCCGTTGCTGACGTCAACTGGGAGCGAAGTACCATCAGCCAACACAGCATCGGAAGCAGAGACCAAGAATTCTCTGTGCTGAAACTTGACAAAGACCCGCCAAGACTTGAACTCCTCAAGGCCAGTGTTGAGGACTGTAAGGGTGGATTGGAACCTGTAGGGTTGGTTGGTCGAATCAGAGGGAGGGAGGAATGGTGGGATAGGATAGCCTAAGTTAAAGACGTATGTTATTAATACGCCATTACAGACACTGTTGTTTGTAGGTTGAGAGAGTGAAGAAGGAACTGAAATGGAGACAATGAGGATCAAGAAAGTGAAGAGAGAGTTAAGATTGGCCATGTTTTGGTTATGAATTGAAGGAAGACAAAGATGCAAAAAGAGTCACATAGAGATATTGAGAGCTGAGGAATGAATGAATCACATCGTTTTGATATAGAGTATTGAATTGAAGACTGACTATGCATCACAGCGTTGTGAAAGCTGTTTGAATTTTTCTTGCTTATGAAAATTGTCTGTGTACTTTAATGTCGTGCCGGCTTTGAGCGGTTGAGGCAAGGCAGGCATGCATAACCAAGAACTGGTCTTTCAATCTTTTTTCTCTCTCAATCTCTCTCTGATTATTGTTTATTGACAAAAAAAGAAAAAAGAAAAAAAGATGATATTTATCAGTTACGGCCTCTGTAGCTATGTCTAATTATAGAAACACCCTCTTAATTATAAAATATCATTGGAGCCCCTTTGGTTTTGTGCATCGATTTCGAAAATTACGTAGGACATTACCAACTAATTTGAGCTATCATTACAAACAAAAATCTACACAGACACACGAGCGTTTCTTTTTATTTTCTTTCACACCTAGCGTCCACCACAGACTCCCTTACGTACAATCACCACCTTACACCCAACATCACTTGACCCCAAACATTTAAAATGGCTATGAATCAACTACCATACAACCATCACGACTAGCATAAAACAATCACCACCAGTTTGCATCAAAACAAATTTTCACTAAAACCCCCACGACCGAATAAATGTAGCACCTTTTAATTTCATAATAAAAAATAAAAAATTGTCAGCACCAACCTTTGGAGTGTGTTTGTGCATGCACATGGGTGCTTTGTTTTCCTTTGTGAGTAAAAATGAACTGAGAATTATCAACATTGGTTGCTATGTAAAATCAAGTATTTGCGTGTCTTCACTCAACCTTAATCTCCTCTTTGTTTGCCAAGAGGATGTGCATCTATATGCTTATATTGGTTCAAGTAGATGCCAAACTCAAATGCTAAACCAAATTTGAGCAAATATATATAAATCTGTATATTCTTGGGATTCAAAATTCCTCTTTTAATTGTCATATAAATTCAAGTACGACAATGAGCCAATAGTGGAACTTGAAACATGATGGGAGTGTAAATCCCATGTAAAAGAGGGATAAGCGGGGTATGAAATAATAGTCGTTAATTGATAAGAGATGTCATTGTATTTACAAAAAAAAATAATGCTATTTAGACCTAAAAATTTGACTTAATTTGCTGACATAATGATATGACTTCATAGAAATCATTGGATCAACACCAAATTTCAATGTTTGATGGGGCCTACAGTTAATCCAAAAATTACAGTGAATTAGGTTAGTAAATTAGGTCCCAATAATATTGCTCTTACAAAAAACTAAAGGAAAGCTCCTATATTTACGGTATCATACAGGAGATGTAAACGTAATTTATTGATGAAAGAGACGTGGTCGACCCACATGGGACGCCCGTCGCGTTTTGATTCTCTCTTTTTGGAGTCATTTGTATGGCTTCTTTCTTCCTGTTTGGATTTCGAACGATGCTGTTCGTCAATTAATGGAAAATATAGGTGCCGCCGTGGAAGTGATCTGTGGGTCAACGGTTTATGGGCCTGAGGCCCATTGATGTTTAAAACCCAAAATAACGAGTTCTATTTTAATCACTGCCAAATTTTGATGGCCCATGGGCATTAACTTAGTTGAAGCAAATAGTAATCCACCCAAAAATAAATAAAAAGAGGAAAACTTCGGTCTCGTTTGGTAACGTTTTGATTTTTCGTTTTTCAAAAAATAAAAACGGATTTTTTTGGTTTTTGAAAATCGCCCCTCGTTGATCAAACGATGACAGAAACGAAAAACATAAACGATTACCAAACGAGTTTTTCTTTCTTATTTTTTCTAAATATTAAAATAAAATCGAAAAATAAAAAATTTAAACATTACCAAACGGGCCTGAATCACTTGAACAGAAGTCTTGTGGTTTGTTGACGTGGCGGTAGGCCCACCACCACACTAGAGTTTAATTTAATTTAAGAGGCTAGAAGGGAAATACAACCCCCCCCTTTTGGCTTCATTGGACGCTGAACTGTCATATTTACAGTACTAATTTGCATCTATTTTACAGTAAGTATAGGATTACAATTTCATATTTTATATATTTTGCAGCTACTTGGGACTGACTACAAATGAATGATTACAGCATGCTTCTTTTGGGTTATAAGTTGTTGATAAAGTAGAAGTAATAACCACTCCATTACCCTACCTCCCTACTCTATGGTATTTTTTTTTCTATTCCCAACCATTTTGTAAAAAATGTCAGTTAAAAATTAGTTAATTTGTCAAATCTATTAGATGTCTAGGTACAGGATTGTAATATCTAATTTACATCATTAATCTGCTTATGATTACATTAGCTAAAGCTCATATATCCATCATGTACAAATGTATTTAGATGATGTATATAACTACATAAATTAATGGATGTATATGTATTTTTGTGTGCGTATACACCATATATTTAACAAAAAACGTTTTCGATGATGCATCTACACTATTAGAAAGAGAATGTAGAATGAAGAATGGGAGCTGATCTGATAAAGACTATGATTTGTTTCCACCATAAACGCATCACATTTGACAACATTCAAGTTCTTGATCTGATAGTGAGTGTTCAAACTTGATACGAAAAGATATACCTGAGTAAAAGAAAAAGATTTTTAAACGAAGAGATATTTGATTGCTTATTATCAAAACATGATAAGAGCTCGAGACAAACAATTATTTCTTTGCCGCCTCTTCGAGAAAAAGAGAGAGAGAGAGAGAGAGGTGGTACTCTTACAAATTACAATCCCTTAAATAGGGGAGTATATAATTAGTTCCATTAACAAAAAGATTTTTTCCCAACCAAAGGATGGTGAGGTATCTCTCTCTATCATTGTTCAAGGATGGATATACCTCACCATTTAAAATTAATGTTTTTTGTAGTATTTTCCCTCTAAATTGTCTAATACTTTTTCCCAATTCAAAATTCCATTATTAGTCATAAACCTATTTTTGTAATTATAATTTTGATGAGTGTGAACAAAATTCAATCAAAATTAAAAATTCCTTGTTTTTCTTTCTAGGATTATTCCAAGAATTAGAAGTAAAATTTCTTTCCAAATATGTAGAGAACTAATATTTCTTCAATTATAAATAGGTAGCAAGGATCACTAAACCACACAACATTCTTCTATTTTATCACCTTTATGTTTCCTACACGATTCTTATTTTTCTTCTTCTTACTGTTTTTTGTTCCACGTGGTTGTCATCAGTCATCGAAGAATATTCATTTCAAGTTAGAGGTGTAAGTATTCTTATCTTCTTCATATAGTAATTGATGCATTATTCTTCTACAAGATGGATTAGGATTTTATTGTTGTATAACTTGTATTATCGTGTCTAGAGATTGTTCTTTCATTGTGGTTTGCATTAGTGTTTCACCTTACCATTGCATTTATTGAAATGAATCTCCAATTAGCCCGTTTAATGGATGTAGGCATCCTTATCTTTGGTACAATTATAATTCAATTCTTACCTTTTGTTGGCTTTAAATTTCGTTTTTCTTGTGACGGGTATAATATATTTTTTGAAATTGCATTTTCTCAAATCCGTGATTTATGTTTATCCAGACGTAATCCCATAACTTTAAATACTCTAGATATGATGGCATTTGGGCTTCCCTTTAAATCACAACATGATAGCCCCACATTATACCATCTAATAGTAGCATGTGGGAATTGATTTGATGGTTATGTTTGTTGATTATGGAAGTGATTTTACAAAAATCAGATTTAATTGAATTATATTTACTTTGAAAACTAGGACCTGTAAATGTAATGCCACAATTATTAAACTATTATTTTGTTTTTTCACGTCAATGGATGAATCAAATGTATTTCTTACGCTGGATCCGATGTGGATCCAGTTTGAATAAGTATGCAATCAGAAGGGACATTGAAGCTAAAGACAATTTTAATGTTTTTTTTTTTTTGGGGGGGAGGGGGAGAAGAACATAATCAAAAATCAGACAGCTATTGTTTGTAATTTTGAAGAATATACTGAGTGAATCAGACCAATCACATCACATAGTTACATGATTGTCATAACTAATGAGAAATAATTATTCAAGTTACTGTTATATAATTTGATTAGGCATGAAATAAATAAATCAATTGAAGCTAAAACAGTTTTATTAATTTTTTAACTTCATCTAATTTCAGATGGTTATGATTTGTAATTTTGAAGAATAAAGTAATCATTTGTGACTTTGGATATTCATCTAATGCTAAAGTGTGTACTGGTGATTATTCATCATGATTTCTTGTGAAATAATCATTTGTGACTTTGGATAATTACTAGTCAATTTTTTTTTTTTAAAAAAAGAGAAATACTTACTTGTGATTTTAAATATCCATTTCTTAGTTTTTTTCCCCCCAAAAATCAAGACATGCCAAATCTAGAAGTCCCAAGTGTCCCCTCTCATTAGCACGATAATTTTAATGGATAGTTCAAGTGAATTAGATTATGAGAGATTTTAAATATCTAATTTTGATGTGGATGACCTACATTTAATCAGATCGAAAAAAGAATGAATTGAAGTGCAGATAAACTGATATGAATATTTCTGATTGTTAAACTAAAAATAATAATAATAAATTGATAAATCGGAACCATATACCATATCGTCTTTTAATTATTGATTTGACTGTTGAAACTTGTAATATAACGAAGTCAAAGCATTTGTTTTTTCCTTTATTGTTGTTTGAAAAAATATTGGATGTAACAGTAACATTAAGTGACATTAATGATGTAGTATTACCAACTAGTGATAAAATATTAAGTGAACTTAGTAGATTCAATTGTTTTATTAATTACCAATAATTACATCTATCATGTTAAAACAATAGAGTTCATATTCTCCAAAAAAAAAAAAAAAACAATAGAGTTCACCAATTTTATAATTAATTGGTGACGTCTCGTGATAATGATAGTTTAGTGTCACCCGTATTATTATACGAGCAATGCTATCGTGATCTAAATTGTTGACCTAATTTATTATGATCTTTAGATTAATTATGATAATTTGAGGTTGATTCAATAGTTTCACTGAAATTACATCATTATGTCAATAAATTAAATCGTTACAAATTACATTACTTATTACCGTACGGACCCGTACACCCAATATTTACTCCAGTTGGGTGTTGGGCCACATCAGAAAGTTGTCACAAAATTCAAGAGAAAGAGTGGTTACCAGATCTATCCTTATTTACGGTCAGGATTAGTCGACCGTTGCCCCTTAATCCCATCAGAGAACTTCCAAAAATATTTCCTCTGCCACTCAAACATTGAAATTAAAACACTGCAAAATAAAAAAAACACTGCTGGGACATCACTTCATCCTCATATCTGAAACATTCTATTTTCTTTTTGACTTTCGATGATTTTCTCGTTGTAGGTCTTGTTCTGCCGCGTGTTTTGATCTATCAAACTCTATAATATTAGTGTATCTCGAGTTTCTTAGGAGTAAAAAACAGGGAAAAGAAGGTTAAGATGGTTGTTGATTCAGCACCTTCATCTCCGGTGACAATGACGATTTCTTTTTCAGGTGGATTTCGAAACATCGGCTTGACAACTCCAGTGCCACTCCATTCAATCTCGAACCACCCAAATTCTCCCCTCAGTCACCGAGCTTTGAGTGACAAAAGATATATTTCTTTATCTAAAGACATCGCCGAAGAGTTTGTAGCTTACACTGTTCACAATCCTCCAATTCCCAATCATCATATATCATGTCGAATTCTCAGGATAACTCACCTGGAGACAACAAAAGCCATGGAAACCAAAATGAGGGTTACCTTAAGGATACTATTTACACTGGAGGATTCAATTCAGTGACTCGTGCACATGTAAGGAAGAGCTCAGAGGAAGTGTATATGGAGGTAAAATCAAAAATGATATGTGGAATGAAGGGCTGTGATGAGAAAGTTGGTGAGGGCTTCTCAAAGTCTCAGTGCGAATGCGGCTACAAAATTTGCCGTGATTGTTACTTGGATTGCAATGGAGATGTTGGAGGGTATTGTCCTGGTTGCAAGGAACCTTATAAGGATCTCAGTGGAGATGAATATGATGAGCCAAAGTCTAAAGAAAAGGATGAGGCAAATTCACTTCCTACTATGGGACGAGGCATAAAATTGGAGAAGAATTTTTCACTTGTGCAATCTTATAAGTCTCCAAATCAAGAGTTTGACCAGTCCCGATGGCTATTCGAGACAAAGGGAACATACGGGTATGGAAACGCGGTGTGGCCAAGAGATGGATATGATTTTGGGCCAGGGAATGACAGATCTGGAAATCCTCCAGAATTCAATGAAAGAAGAAACAAACCTTTAACTAGGAAAGTTGGAGTTTCTGCTGCAATTCTCAGTCCCTACAGGTAAAGCTTAACAGAGATTTCAATACCATTTC
This sequence comes from Ilex asprella, assembly GCA_023539305.1. Lineage (NCBI taxonomy): Eukaryota > Viridiplantae > Streptophyta > Magnoliopsida > Aquifoliales > Aquifoliaceae > Ilex > Ilex asprella. The sequence goes on along the minus strand of CM042187.1, from coordinate 904,634 downwards.
TGATCATGTGATTGCATTAGTATTTTGGGTGAACAATTTGTGTAATAGCTCAGTAGGTATTAAAATTAGGCCAATTATATCTAGTTGAAGTTGGTTTTATTGATGGTTATTTCTCTGCAGAGTATTTGTGATGTTTTATGTTTTTATATTTCATTAAACTATGACAGGGATATGTTTTCTGTTGCCTTACCGTTATACAATATGAATTCTATACAATCACTATATAACTATAATTGTTGTGCGTAATTCTGAATGATGTTTGATTCTAAAATTGATCAATGTTGGCATTCAGATTGCTTATAATGCTTCGACTTGGTGCACTGGTTTGTTTTCTGACATGGAGGATTTCAAATCCTAATCATGATGCAATGTGGCTATGGGTAATGTCTGTGGTTTGTGAGATTTGGTTTGCATTGTCTTGGCTTCTTGATCAGCTACCGAAGCTCTGCCCTGTAAACAGAGTGACAGATCTTTCTGTTCTGAAAGAGAGATTTGAACCCTCAGGCCCAAACCTTCAGAATCCTAAAGGAATATCAGACCTTCCAGGATTTGATGTATTTGTTTCAACTGCTGACCCAGAGAAAGAGCCCCCTCTTGTAACTGCAAATACAATTCTTTCCATTCTTGCTGTTGACTATCCTGTTGAAAAACTAGCATGTTATTTGTCAGATGATGGCGGCTCCCTTGTGACATTCGAAGCACTTGCAGAGGCTGCAAGCTTTGCTAGAATATGGGTCCCTTTCTGTCGGAAACACAACATAGAGCCAAGAAATCCAGAGGCATACTTTGGGCAGAAGAGTGACCCCCTCAAGAACAAAAAACAGCTTGATTTTGTAAGGGAGAGGAGACGATTGAAGCGAGAGTATGACGAATTCAAGGTGAGGATAAATGCCCTACCAGACTCGATAAGACGAAGATCAGATGCCTATAATGCCCAAGAAGAGCTACGAGCAAAGAAAAAACAGAGAGAAATTGGGGAAAATCCTCTTGAACCTGTTAAGGTCTCACAGGCAACTTGGATGTCTGATGGAACTCATTGGCATGGAACTTGGCCATCAGCAGAGGAAGAACATTCAAGAGGCGATCATGCAGGTATAATTCAGGTAAAAAGTTTCCACTGAATTGTGTCACAGTTGTTTCAGTATTTGGTTCAATCTTTTAGCTCTAACATTCTGGGTTTGTCTGCAGATAATGTTGGCTCCCCCTAATCCAGAAACACTTTTTGGTAAAAAAGCTGATGAGAAGGACTTTATTGACACAACCGATGTTGATATAAGATTGCCAATGCTGGTTTACGTGTCTCGTGAAAAGCGTCCTGGTTATGATCACAACAAGAAAGCTGGAGCCATGAATGCTCTAGTACGTGCCAGTGCAATTATGTCAAATGGTCCATTTGTTCTTAATCTAGATTGCGACCACTACGTCCATAATTCCTTGGCTCTGAGGGAAGGAATTTGCTTTATGCTTGACAGGGGAGGTGATAAGATTTGTTATGTCCAATTCCCTCAAAGGTTTGAGGGGATTGATCCAAATGATCGGTATGCAAACCGCAATACAGTGTTCTTTGATGTGAGCATGAGAGCCCTTGATGGATTACAAGGTCCAATGTATGTAGGTACAGGCTGCATTTTCCGTAGAACTGCTCTTTATGGGTTTAGTCCACCTCGAGCCACAGAACACCATGGATGGTTTGGTAGAAAGAAAATTAAGATGCTTTTGAAAAAACCCAAAATGCCAAAGAATCAAGAGGATGATGACATGGTTTTACCTATTATTGAGGATCAAAATGGTGATGATGAAGTCATCAACTATTTGATTCCATCAAAGTTTGGAAATTCTAATTCTTTGATTGACTCCATCGCAATAGCCGAATTTGGGGGTAGACAGCTTCATGAGTTGAGGGGAAAAGGTTGTCAGAGCAGACTAGCTGGTTCTTTGGCCGTGCAACATGAGCCTTTAGATTCTGCAGCCATCGTAGAGGCGGTCAGCGTTATAAGTTGCTTCTATGAGATAAAGACTGAATGGGGCAAAAGTGTTGGATGGATATATGGTTCTGTTACAGAAGATGTTGTAACAGGTTATCGGATGCACAATAGAGGATGGAGATCAGTTTACTATGTCACCAAAAGAGATGCATTTAGAGGGACTGCACCGATAAATTTAACCGATAGGCTTATCCAAGTCCTGAGATGGGCCACTGGTTCCGTTGAGATTTTCTTTTCCCGCAACAATGCTCTATTTGCAGGTAGGAGGATGAAGTTTCTGCAGAGGGTTGCATATTTGAATGTTGGAATCTATCCTTTCACTTCTTTTTTCCTCCTTGTCTATTGTGTTCTGCCTGCACTTTCTCTGATCACTGGGAAGTTTATAGTCCAATCTCTCAACATCACTTTTCTAGTGTTATTGTTGGCCATCACACTCACATTGTGCTTGCTTGCAATCCTTGAAATCAGATGGTCAGGAATCACACTCCATGACTGGTGGAGAAATGAACAATTCTGGTTGATTGGTGGAATTAGTGCCCATCCTGTGGCTGTGATTCAAGGGCTATTGAAGGTCATAGCAGGACTTGACATATCGTTCACGCTGACATCAAAATCAACTACACTAGATGATGGAGACGACGAATTTGCAGAGCTATATGAGTTTAGATGGACCACTTTGATGGTCGCACCAATAACAATCATCTTGCTTAACGTGACTGCAATTGCAGTGGGGGTGTTTAGGACCATGTACAACCCCTTTCCACAGTGGAGCAGGCTTGTTGGAGGCGTCTTCTTCAGTTTTTGGGTGTTGTCTCATCTCTACCCTTTCGCGAAGGGTTTGATGGGGAGGAAAGCGAAGGTTCCCACAATAGTATATCTGTGGTCTGCAATAATCTGCATTGTGGTTTCATTGCTTGGGGTGTACATACACCCTCTCTCCGGAACGCAGGATTACCTGAGGTTTGCGTTTCCTTGATGTGCTGTATTTCCTTTGCTGCTCCTTCTTCACTTAGCAGCCATAAACATCAAGCATGAAGTAGTTAGTCCACTTCATCTTGGACTTTCATCTTCTTTGATTTACATTTTGTACTGAAAAGTATTACTTGGCTTGTACTGATTGTTAATACGTTTCCTTGTTTTGATAATAATGGATTTACCAGTTGAAACACTCTTATAGGTGACATTTGCAAAGGGAGTTATTTGAATTGGTCCACATGGGCGTCCCGAGATGTTTTGGGGCTAAAGGGAGGATTCTAAATGGGCCTTTATTTATTTATTATTATTAATATAAATTTTTATTTTATTTTTTAAAATTCAAAAATTACTAATAATTTTTTTGTATGTTCTTCATGATCAAGAATTATTATATTACATTTTTGACCATCATTATAAAAAATTTATTTGTTATTTTTTCATCATATAATTTCAATATTTACTAATTATTTAAGATCTATCACTTATTTATTTCAAAACTTTCACTTAAATCTTTTGTAATTTTTTTATTACTAATAATAAATTCATTAAGAGATTTTTTTTTTGTGATTCAATAAGTTTTTCTAATTTTCTCTCTTTTTTTAAGTTCCTCGTATCTGAATTATTTTTTAGTAGCCATAGTTTTTCGACAATCCAATTTTTTTTATAAATCAATCAAATACTCTCTATAAGAAAAACTTAATAAAAATCAAAATTATAAAACAATAATACTTAATTTTATCATTAGTGTTCCTAAAACTTAAGATATTATAATGTGATTCTTCTTTAATATCATCTATAAACAAAATAAAACAAATATAATAAGTTGATTGAAACTATATTTTGTACAAAATAACATTGAAAAAGAGAAAGTGCGAATATAAAATAATATATCGGGGCTTATTTGATGACCTTGTTGTGTGAATTAGAAAAGCGGTCACAAGCCAAAGGGGAGAGAATTCTTTATTTTGTTTTTAGATGGAAACAAAAATTAATTGTGTGTGTGAGAGAAAGAGGGGTGAGGATTGATGTTTTAACAAGAGAGACATAGGAGAGAGAGTGTGTTAGATTGATATAATTGATTCTTTTGACCTGTTAGAGAGAGTAATTAATGGCATTGATTATTTTTTGAACGATTTTTTTTTTAATTTTTGCATGTGACAGTCAGATAATTTTTTTGTTTTTGTTAAAATTTCATGTTTTTAATCAAATGAGTTGTGAACATTTTACTTTGCCGTACTACAAACATGTTTGAGCTTTTGGGCTCAATTTTGTTAGTTTGAGTTACATAGGCCTTTTTGCTTAGACTTAATTTTATTTGAATTTAATTTTTTGGTTTGGATCATATTGAAGACTTATAAAAAAATGGGGCCCTCATTTTAGATGGAGCCTAAAATGATCGTCGGCTTAATTATTGGGCCAGCCCAGGAATTGGATATAGTTTTGTTAAGATTATGAACAAAATCCAATGTAAATGCTCATATGTATGCTCATGGCATATCCCATAAGAGATTCAAAATTGGTGCAGAATTGTATGCTCACAGTGTTGTTTCGGGTGTCATTAGTCGTGAATGCCTCAATAGGTTTACATGATATGATGAAAACAAACTATCACGGTTATTCAACTTAAAGCTACAGTAACATCAATAATTTCTAAATTGTTGTTTTTAGAGAATTCCACATGGAATAAGATACACTTCGAAAGTGACTAACTCTTAGAAGGAGAGAGAAACAATTTTGTAAGAGATGAAGGTGCTTCCATCACCAAGATTTTTACTAGATCTCCGGGCCCATATAATCTGAGGAATCACCATCACCAAGCTATTTAATTGAAGAGATGAATAATAGATGAAGAAATTTTTGTGTTTCCCTGAAAATGTTTACTAGATAAATCAATATTATTGCACATTGTTTCAATCCCGTTAGGAAAAGGTTTAGGGGTCGGTATTCTGTTGGATATGTTATGGGTCCGGAGATCTTGTGACTCAGATTATATGGGCCTCAAAAGATGCTACAAGCATTGGATTCACATTCACTCCAAGTCCACCCTTTTGTTTTATTTAGCTTTCCTTTGAACGAGTCTTCATCGCATGAGTCAGGCAACCTTCAATTCCATCCACACGACATGGGTGACCTAATAGAGCAGCGTCAGTTGCTAAGTCTTAATCACTTTTAAGAAAAGAAATACCAAACAGACGAGCAGCTAAACAACGCCGAACCAACCAAAAAGCCCACAAAGGCCCTTCTCGCAACAAGTCAAGAGTATATTTGAAAAAGTGTGTTACAGCTAACAAACCAAAGCCTAATTGTATAATATTTGCTGAGTCCCAGCACGTAGAACTTGATTGGTCGAGTCTGCCAATCAAAGTGGCCACGTGTGATGCCAGGGCGTGAGGAATCAGTCCCATATCATACTTTGGAAGCTTCATATGTTACAATGACAACTGGCTCCCCTTTTTGATGCGACTGCCACAATAATTTCGTATCTTATATCACTCGCTATTTTTTAAATTGTTGTCTGTACAAAGACTCGACTAGCTAATCCCATTAAAAAAGAAGGAATTAAAGGGATCGCCACCTAAGTTGGCAAGAGAAGTGGGGAGGTAAGGTAGTTCACAAGATTTCCGCACAACACCACCTAAAGAAGTCCGTGGAATTGACTTATTCCTCCCTTCCCCCCCGGCTTTGCTCATTGATACTGTCACATCCTTCTACTAGTTTCTTTCTTCCGATGCCTACAGCCTGCGAAATTTAAGAGGATAGCAATAGCATCCCCTTATCCGTCCATGCGTGACCACTACAAATAGACAAAGTATACAATCTCACAACCGAACAGCACGCCACCGGCATTACACAACATGCCATGCACTCCAAAATTACTGAAGTCGTGTTGAGAACGACACAGTACTGTACAACAGAGAATCTCGCCGCCCTTAAATATGGCCTACCGTTATCACCCACGGAAAACAAAAATAATTCAACGCTTTATAATGCCCTGCTCAATCTCCTTCCTTAGAGAGTCAAAATGGATTTTTCACGTTCCCTCGAGATTGAACAAGTTCTGCTAACCGATGTTTTCAGCAATTGCAATTTGGTCATTTTACCTACTTCCATTCGGTGCTTTAAGTACGTACTATTCATCCCTCGTGTGCAGTCTGTTCCATTCAAGTTTCTGTTTATTTTCGGAGGACATTGACAATAGAATAGAATAGAATACAAATCGCTTGAGAGGATCATTATCATGAGTTAATCAAGAGAAACAAAAATTAAATATCGAGAAAAATAAGCAGAAAAGAGATTTTAAGAAAAAAGCAATAATTAAAAGAACAAGTGGCTACTGGAGATTATGAGATAACATATGAAGGGACAAAAAATAGTCACTGGAGAGGAATTTACCGAGCGATTAAGTCCAGCCCACAATTGATTCAATTCGACTGTCCATACAGGTCATACGGTGCCCATAGAGAGTCAAGTGGGCATGGTTGCTTCGAGTCCAGTCTAAGCCATGGCTTGCCACTACCACTCCAATGGAGGAGGCTAACCGGACCAGGATGGAGGTCACGACAACTACCTCTAACGTTATCGCCCCCCAAACCGTGCTGGTTCCACTGGTGCCCGATTGGCGCCACATGTCCAGCGAATACTAGAAGGAACGGCGGCAATGACCCTAGCTCATAGATCCGATTAGTTTTCTGAATCTCCATCCACCTCTCAATCCGTTTCGTGTACCCAAAGCTTCTCCACTTCATCAGATCTATGACCATCACGCCACTATTAAAATAGCAAGGATTCCGGCCGGCGAATATGCCGGCAAATTTCCTACCTGACCAGAAATTTTCAGTGAAATACTTTGTGAAGTTGGCGTGACAGTACTCCGGAGCACCGATGGTCTTCGTCCCCAAGTTTGTGGTCCAAAGCTTCGATATATCATCGATCACTACGAGATCAGAATCCAAGTAAATCACTCTTCCAACACAGGGCTCTAGTAGATCTGCTAAGTAATTTCTAGCATAGTTTAGCGGCTGTTCAAGCGCTTGCCTCACCGAACTAGAGATCAGACTCCGTACTCTATTCGGATCGAAGAAATAGACCTTAAACTTCAATTGAGGGAAAGTGGATCGAACTAGGGTTTCGAGACTAGTCTCCGAGACCAGGAAGTGAAAGAATACACTCTCAGGACATCTAGAATGGTGTATAATGGAATGTACAGCGGCGACTGAGCCTCGAAGGTACTCAACATCGAGAGTAATCGCAACATGAACGAGCGACGGATCACAAACACCAATTTTCCCCTGTGTTTTAGAACTGCATTCATCGGCATTGCGGAATGTGGATGTTTTTCGGAAAGAGAATCGGTTGAAGTAATCAATGGAAGCAATTTGACCAGGAAATGGGAGATTGTAATCAAGATGAGACGATCTAGTGGCTTCAGCCGGTGGAAAAGATTGAAGTGACGGTGAAAAAACAATCATCACCATTGCGGCGGTGAAAAACCATGAAAATCTCATAATCCAAAACATATTCACACGATAAAACCCTCTTTAACTTCTTCTCGGATTTGAAATCGAAGATAAAAGGAAGGATACGGTTCCTTTGAGGTCCGCCAGCGTTAACAGAAAGAAAGTGAGATTTCTCGAATCAATCATTGCTTCTTTCCTTCTTCACCTCCCTCAATCCTCTCTCTCTAATCGGATGCCGTGGGAATGAAGCGACCTTCGATCAGAGGGAAAGTAGAGAGAGGAGAATCCGTTGAACCGAACCACAGTGGAAATTAATAGAAGTGGCGAAAATCTGCGCCTACGTGCGTTGCACTCTGGTTTCTCTCTTCACTCTTATCTATCTTTTCTCATGGGTATGTGAGGAAAGCAGAGCATCACACACTACTCGGGAGAGGAGGAGGCAGAGGAGGCCTTTTTCTTTTTGTTTTTCAAGGTTGGCATTTTTTCCATGAGAGAAATCCGCGCCCAACCCAACACAGTATTAATGGAAATATATATACAGAATAAAAATCACAAATTTTTACAGAAAATATGATATCAAAAGTCAACTTTTTCATATTATTTGAAAAATAAATAAATTGTTCACAACTATTGATTACAAAACAGTAACATAATAATTTTTTCACACATCTCAAGTTCTAATTAAAAATAGGATACAAAAAAACGACGGGTCCAGCCCATTTAAAATGTAACATTTTAAAAGGAAAGAGGGATATATATATATAGTTATTAGTACTAAAATATTTAATTATTAAAATTAAAAGTTTTAAAGTATTGTATTGTATTGTAGTAAATTATATTGAACCCAACCCAAGAAATGGTTGACAGCTGTGCTTGTCTTGTAACAAGAGAGGCCAGCAAGAAGTTCCACATAAACCCAGAAGCAGACGCACCGTTGCTGTACACATGGCTCTTTGAATGCACCACTCTCACTCTCTTCTCTGTTTGGTATCTTGGCTTTGGTTGCCTATTTGTCCCCCGTGTCAAAAACTCCAAAATTCAGCCGTAAGTGTAGAAAGGAAGGGGGGAGGGGGGTCTAGCAAAGGCAGAGCCCATTGCAGCTTAATCTAGTTTTGATTCGACCCCATTTAAAATAAAGAGAAATTATATTCAGATCCCTTGAAATTAATCACTAGAAATTTATCACTAAATTTATATTTGCACTCCATTTCCTATTTTTTCCCAAACTCTTTTTCCCTCCAAAAAACAAATTATTTGCATTCTCTACTGCCCAACATCAAAGACATATTATAGAGGAGTTCAATGATTGTCTTTGATTCTTTTTCACTCGCTAACAAAATATATCACATTTTTTCTGATTATTCAAGCCTCTTTTTTATTTTTTTTGGTTGATCAGATTATCTCAAGCCTTTGATTGAAAAAATTGGAAAAACTTTGGGAAGATGATCAAATTGGAAGGAAATATTATGTGTGATATTTTGTTTCAGACTCCTCCTTTGGTGGAAATGTACGCCATAGAAGTACTCTGTGTCATTAACCTAATTGGACTCAATCTGGGCCATGGCCAATACATGGGCCAATTTCAGTACACCTCAAACCCCATCCATGGGGAAACTCTAGACTGTAAAGGGCCTCTCTTAAAACTAGGTATTAACTAAGTCCAAGCCCAATAATTGTTGAAGCCGAAAGCAAAACGGAAGGGTGAAACTGGCTTGTTACATTACAACCCCAAAAAAAGAGGGGCTGTAGTGCAACAGAACGAAAGACGTCGCGTCAAGGGCACCATTATTTCTATGTAAAATGGTGGATGTAAGAATCCACAATGGATCGTGTCCTTTAAGTTATACATTGCTTACTACCGTATCGTTTCAAATGAAGTTTTACAGTAACACATTTCTAAATTGCTCTATCATAGTTTTTAGTAGATAATCTCAATTTTAGTTTAATAGAACATCCAAACAGATGATGACCATACTTGTTCAATTTATTTCTCTCAACTTAGATGTCATGAGGTGGGCTTTGGAAAGTTTTTGAATAAGTAAGAGGGATTCGCATATCTTCCAGAAAGGCTTTTGACCCAAATATATTGCCCATAGTGGAAGTAAACATATTAGTAACATGACATTCTTCAAAAAGATCTAATGTGTAAGGTACATAAGTAATATATTAATTTTTTTCTCCAACAACGGGCTCAATTTGGTAGCATCTTTCTTTGTAACGATCAAGGCTGGTAAGTCCATCAATCTACACAGTTGTCCATGTACCAATAGAAGATTCAACAGTTACTGCAGCCCCTGCTTTTTCAAGTGGAACTCCAGGTTGAGGAGATACTCAAAATGCTGTCAAGATATCAATATCTTTGGGGTCATAGTCAGGAGTATAATAAGTCAATTTGTAATATTTAACACCAATTTTGAATCCAACACTTGCTTTAGTTTTTGTTAGTGATGACATAAATCACTCCTTACAACTCATGAATTAAAAATTCTCACAACAATAAGGTTTACTCGACGTGAATTAAGCGTTACTAAAATCTTTTCACAATTTTTTTAATTAATCAGAATGCTTGATAGATAAAACTGACATTTATTTGCTGAATAGACAGATCAATCAAAAAATCATGACTATACTTAATAATAAAATACTATAAAATAACCACATACAATAAATATTTTTTGTTGCGGTGGAAAAAAGGAGAAATCCCACCCCTATTAACATAGGAACTAAAAGTGGAATGAAGGGTTTTATTCCCGCATATTGATATGTCTATTCACGTTTATTCTTCAGTGTCATGAGAAGCAAAGCACTTGAATGGCACTATTTTACAAACGTAAGCTAAAAGGGGAACTGTCAAACTGTGATTGTTGGCCACCGTATCTGTAGTGTATGGATCTAGATCAGCAACCGGTCTTTCGGTCGACTACAACAACGATGATGGTATGATGGATTCTAGATATTAGAATATCTCAAACATAACATGTAAAATTTTAAAATAGTTAAAATTTAACTAATCAAATACAAAAATCATGCTTCATCAGAATATATTTATATTTTTTAAAATAATATTTTGTTTCAATGATATTCTAAATATAGAAACAGGCCAGTCCAACCCCTAGGCAACTTAGGTGCTTGCCTAGGGCCCCAAATTTTAAAAGACTCTTAAAAAAATTTACTCTTTTAGTTTAATAGGCCTATTTTTTTTTTAGATATGATTCAAATTTTAAAACTTCAAATCAATATTTAATTTTATCATGCCTAAAATTACTCTCTACTTAATTAAGCCCAAATTTTAGAGAGCCTCTATAAAATTTATCCTTTTAGAATAATATATATATTTTTTTAAGTTATAATTGTATTTTAGATATAATTCAAATTTTTAGGCCCAAATTTTAATAGTCCAATTTAATATCTAATTTTGTTAGGTCCAAAATTATTCACTCTTTGTGAGTTTTTATTTAAGTTTGTCTAGCTCTTTTTGGTATATTTGTATTTCATGTGTGCACATAGCTCATGAATAAAAAATAATTCTTTGTTATATTAAAATTATTTTTTACTCATATATTTTATCATTAAATGAATTAAATGTACTATCAATTGAGAAAGATTTTTGTCAAAACTTAATCAACAATTTGCATTTCAAAAAATAAAAAATAAAATTAAAAAAATATTAATAGGGCCTCATATAAAATTTTTGCCTAGAGTCCCACTTGACCTTGGGCCGCCCTGTATTGATTATCAATGAAACAACTTGTATAAATATTTTATAATTTTTTTACCTCTCTCTCTCTTCCAAAAGTCTCAACAAAGGTACAAAATATGTAAAGTAATGTTTTAAAAAAGTAATTAAAATATAAAAAATATGTTGGAGTATATATTAAAAGAATAATGTTATTGATACCTAATTTATTGTCTTAATTCACTATTGTCATTTGATTGACTGTAGGTCCCATTAAACCGTAGAACTTGGTGTTAATCTAAGAGTTACAATGAATCATATTATTAAGTCAATAAATCAAGTCAAATTTTAAATTTTAATAAGATTAATCGTATTATAAAATTAAGTAACTAAAATACGAAACCTCCTAAGACGTACTCTTGAGCCTTCATAACCCATACGAATCTTTCAACCATTAGAGGTGCAAGCAACCACCAAAAAAGGGCGACTTGCACACGAACAAGGGTGAGAAAAGAAAAGATTTTTTACTGACTAATACTGTAGGATTTAAATATAGTCTTTTTAAGTTGGCTATGATTGAAATTTTATTCCTCTTATTAATCTCACCTTCATAGTTAGAGAGTAAATATTCAATGTCACGGTGCCGCCATGTCATTACCGTCACAATATCTAGCCGAGAAATGAATTGATGAACTCTCATGGGTGATCTTCCCAAAAATAAGAATTTCTCCATTCGTCAATTCACCACTACCCGTTGGAGCTTCTTGTTTTTTCCTTCTTTTCTTTTTTTTTTAAAAAAAAGATAACACCCTCGCAATTAAGCCAGTGTTCTAAATAGACAAATTAGAAGTGAAATTCTTAGATGTAGCGAACCTAAACATCTCTGATGCCGCATTATTGTACACTTCTTCCCCATCCGAATCACCCTACTTTGGGCAAGGAGATTACTTAGTATTGGTCACACTGGTCAAATTTCCTCGTGCTAGTTCTGTTAAGGCTGTTAATCAAGTCAAGTTTAAACACTATTTTAAGCTCATTTATGAGTAAATAATTAAACGAGTTAGCTCGTTTATGTGTAAATTAAGTTTGACAAAAGTTTGACAAGGACTCAATTAACACTCCTAAGTCCTGCTTGCTTCGAAAAATGTCTTGTTGGCAAGCTACAAAGAGTATACTACGGAATAGTATCTTTTTGGAGGTTATTATTACATTATATGAATGAACTAACTAATTTTTGTGTTTGAAGGTACACAGTAATAAAAAAAAATTTTAATAATAAATATATTTATATTCATACTAAAAATCAAATCACAAATATAGAAGAAAAATAAAGAAATTTAAACACTAATTGTAATGGCGATGGTGACAATAATGGTGATGAGGTGGCGACAGTGGCATTAGTAGTGGTATGGTGATGGGGGTGGTGATAGTCGAGATGATAGTGGGGGCGGTGGATATTGTTGTAGAAGTAGTGGTAAGGTGGCGATGGTGATTGTAGTGGTGGTGGTGGGGTGGCGATAGTGGTGAAGGAGTGATTGTGGTAGTGATGGTGGTGGCGTAGTGGGAATGGTGGTGGTAGTGGTGGTGATGGAGTGGTTCCAAATACTACCTTTTTCTAATTTATTTATATTCTAAAAGTACTTTTAAAAATTTATCTCAAACATACTTTAGTGACTTATTTTTCTTATTAAATGTGGAGTATTAATATTAGTTGTTGAATTAATTTTAAAATAAAATTTTAAAAAATCTCAATCGCAAAAAATAAAAATATTTTATTTATCTTTTAAGATTTGAATTATATTATATTTTATTATATATATAATTATTTAATTATGTAGATTTCCTTATTTATTTACTATCTTATTGTTGGTTTTAAACGTGATACTCAATATTTTCTTCTAGAGCAGCACCAACCGTGGAATGAAGTCTACTTAGGCACTCATAGTAGCTGTTAAATTAACCTACTTCATGAGCCCACTCATACTTGTGTGAAAAGTTAAGCTAACAATTACCATACATTGAAATTAACTGTCTTTAATATTAATATTTAATATCGGGTAGCTATACCAAATTACCCTTATATACTTCTCTTCAACCCACGCACTCTTAACTCAAACCAAGATGTGAATGAAGCCTACCTTGCCTATATTGAAAAAAAAAATTGGCAGTGGATTCTACCAAATCATTATCCTACCTAGCATAGTTAATCTATGGACATGCTCCACCAAAAAAACTGCTTTAACCCGAAAGGGTAACTTAAATAATAACAAAAACAAACTATAAGTTTAGACATTTTGAGCGCTGATGGAACTATGTTATGTCCCCGCAACTTTTTTAAATTATAAATTACACCCTAAAAATTATATTTTGGTCACATTTTATATATCACTCAAATTCTTAAAATTAAAATTCATACATCAAATTATAATCTTGATTTTATTTTATCATCTTAAAAAAAGGTTAGACCACACTGAACTATTTATTAACTATTAAAATTGTGTCAATTTGCATAAATCGTTAAATTTTAATATTGTATAAATTTGTAAAGTATAGACTATTTTGAATAATTAATTGTTCAATTGATTTGATTTTTACATGTAATAAATCAATTAATTTTATTGAAAGTAATAATTATACTATATCGTGTAAAATTAATTAGTATATATTCTATGCATATAAATGTCATAACATTAACTGTCTAATTAAATGATCTATATTGAATAAAAATATCTTGTTATACCACTATTTGACCCCCTCAAAAGGACTTCGCCCCTGATCTTGAATTTTGTCAAGCACTAAAATCTATCTTCCATACTTTAATTTTGGCGTGAAAACTTTACTTTTAATCGGACCAGAGAAAAAAATTGTATAAGTTGATTCAAACGCCGTAGACTATTGAGCCAAAAAAAACTACTTTCAGCCTGAAATAATATAGCCTCAACTTATAAGTTAGGGTGTTAAGACCCTTACTACAATTTTCAGCACTAATTCCAATCTGATAATTAATCAGTGCAAGACTTAATACAAGAAACTTATTTGTTAGAATTACAAGAAGTAGACAGTAAAAAAAAAAGAGGGACGTGAAATCAAATTATATATTGGGTGATTCTAATATTTACCGGTGGCCGACGATCTCGGTGCCAATTCTGGCTGCGTCCCGGGACACCAATTGACCCTGAGCTATCACAATTGATTTGTACATCTGAATGATAATCCTCTCATCATACTCCTTAAGTGGGGCCATCCCAAACTCACCAATCCAATCCCCTGCGAATCCACCATTGACCACGCCGGAATTAGCAATCCTCAGCATCATCTTCACGTAAGCGTCTCTCAGCCCACAGAAGAACTTCTTGGGCGAGAATCGAAGCTTCAGCTTCAGCTTCGGAGTATTCTTTATCCTCCAGAACCGCCTCCTCCGGTTCGAACCGGCCTCACCTGACCCCAACCGAGTAATCTTCCTTCTCCGACCAGTCCCACTGAGCCGCTCATAGCCTCTGTTCCTCCAATACCCACTTAATCTTCTGTATACACTTACTGACACGCCTTCCATTCCTTCTTTCCACACACAATTTATAAATATAGCTTGAGATAGTTATATAAATGCATCAACAAGTATGTTTATATTCGTATTGACTGAGAGAGAGAGTGGTGGGAGTTTGGGAATTGGGGTTGATGATGGGGTAGCGTAGTGGGTATATAATGAGAGAGGAGGAGTAGGTGGACTGGTGTTTTTTTTTGAGTAATGTTACATATCTCAAATTTATATCCCAAAAGTGCATCCCAAATCAATGGGAACCGTTGGATGAGTGGGTCCCAATGAAAAAAGTTGGTAGGACCCACTCATCCAACG
>CM042187.1:876271-889288 GCA_023539305.1 Ilex asprella | reverse complement strand
TATAAATTTGAGATATGTAGCATTGCTCTTTTTTTTTTGGGTGGAGGGGGGGGGGGTTGTAAATAATAAATGCGGGGTTAACTTCGCACCTATATTTGTCACGAGTAGCAGCGTACATTAATGAAATGCCGTTTGATTATTTCACTTTGGCTGATAAGGTCATTTAAGTCCCACTCTTTCTCATTCAGTGTAATATGAACGGAATTAATTGGTTTTTGAGCTCGAGGTTGTCTACTGTAAGTTTTGCACGCGCATCACAGGCGAGTCGGATTTGAATTGGAGGTTATATTAAAAAAATTGATCGGATGGTCTGGCTTTGTCAAACTTTCGTGCCAGCTCTGTTTGGTTAAGAAGAATAAAAGTGGGAATGAAAGTACAAAATGATAGAAAATGAAGTAATATTATGTATATATATATATTAATGTATGTATTTAGTTAGCATGAATTTTATTTAAAAAAATTATTCAATTGTTTAAAAGAAAGGAAAGATAAAAAAAATTATTTATCTAAATTACCCTTAATTATATTAAATTCATCAAAAGAAGAAAATAATAATATTAGAATTAAAAGTTAATCTTTTTTTAAAACAATTGACTCTTAATTTAATTCTAGAATAAGTACCAGCAGCACAGAGTTCTCCAGGCTGAATTATATGGTTAATTAAATTCATATCATTATTTTTTAAAATTAATAACTAATACAATATTTAAAAAAAACAAGAGTAAAATGGGAAGTTCGTTAAAGATCACAATTTTTCTTATTTTTGTTTATAAGAAAAAAAGTTGGTTAATTGTAAAAAAATTTAAGCATGAAAAAAAATTATTTTTTTCCAATCATTTTATGTTTCATGCTAAACAAATACATGAAAATTTTAAAAAAAAATATTTCTTGTATTTTCTCTTATTATCTCACTAAACAAACGGACTTGGTATAATTTTAATTATTAAATATTAATTAGACTTACTTATTTGATGATAAAAATTATGTCATATCATTTAAATTTAGTAAGCATAATGTTGCTCTTTTTTTATAACTGCAACCGCCACTTTAGCGGACTTAATAGAATTTTATAAATTCTGATGTAAATATATTCAAAATATATATATTAGGGATAACTCATCTCTAAAGGTACGGTGTAATATGAATGATTTTAAAAATTATGTTAATGACTATTAGAAAAGTATATTTGATACCATTCCAGATTTGGTATCTTTATAATTTTGTTTGTTAATGAAACAATTTCTTCTCTGGCGAATATGAGTTACTTAGGTCCATTGGTTTAGTGAGATAATTGTAAAAAAAAAAATTTTTGTTTTATATGTTTGATTTGAATGAAATAAAAAATGTTAAAAAAGATAAATTTTTTCATGCTTAGATTTTTTCTCTGCTAAGCAACTTTTTTTTTCTTGTAAACAACACAAGAAAATGCAAACAAATTGGGGGTGATTTTTTATTTTACCCTTATTTTTTTAGAAATATTTTATTGATTATTAATTTTTAAAAATATTATTATAAATTTGATTAATCGTATAATTTAGCGTAGAAACATTCCTGTTAATGCTTATCCCAAACTTAAGGTAGGAACCACTTTTGATTATATACATATTTTTTTCCTTTTTAAATTGATTTAAGATGGTATATTGAACTTCAATTTTCTTGGTAATATCAATTATTCCTGGTATATAAGTCCAAAATTCATAGTTTTTTCAATTCATGGTATATAAATATTAGTTAAACCAAGTTTTTTAATATAGAAAAAATGTTTGCGAAATATGCTTTCAATATATAATTATTAAAACTAAAAAAAAAAAGTGTATTTATATGAAACCCATAGTTCAAACAATCAGTTGAAAAATCGATATTATGAGTGAAATCATTAAAAAAAAAAAACAGTACATGCAATTGAAAATTTCAAACATTTGACAAATGAGCTAACACATATCATTTGAAGACAAATTGTGGCAATAGAGTATCTGAAGAAATTAGTAATTGACATCATAGTTAATGATACTGCCCAAAATTCCCACCAAAGATACTTCCCACACACAGACAAAACCAAACTGTTTCATTTTTTTAATGAACAAAGAAAAAGTTAAACCGATTAATATAACAACAAGAAAACAAACTATTATTCAAGGTAGATGATGATCAATCATTTTGTTTGTATATGGTCCCATGGTATTGAAGATTCCCATAATAATCCAAAACAGAGGTGAAAATATCGGATTCCTTTGGAACATATGACTTATTTAGTTGCGGTATTAAAAATAAATGGATTATATAAAATAATTCACTTTAATACAATACAGATAAACAAAAGACACAATTAAATAGAGTATTAAAATAATATAAAATTTTATTTAGTGTTTGCAAATATACAACATAACGTTGGATATTAGTTATTTAATCTAATTAATTGTTTAGTTAAAAAATTATTTCATTGTATTAGTGTTGAATTAGTAAAAATACTTTTGATCAGTGTTTATTATATTGATGACAATTTAATTTTATTAGTTGAGGGTTTATAATAATAAATATGTAGAATAATACGTTTGAGTTGGATTATAATACTATTTCTCTTAATGGTATTAAAAAACTTCCATAATATAGGTCTATCGTATAAAAAATATAAAATAAATATACGATTAGTATAAATTTGTAAATTAATACGATATCAAATTTATTTATTAAATAAAATAATTAAATATTTAATTCTCTCATAATATGTCTATCAAACAAACCTTTAAGATATACGCCGACTAATATTCCATACCACCTTGGACGTATCTGATCTAAGAAAAATTCAATAAGAGAAACATAGCATCTCAATCACAAGGCAAAACTTTAACACGCTTTACGACATCAAAGGCAACTGGGCGAACTTCCAATAGTCCACCCGCTTCCATAGAATAATATCGTGACTACGTAAACGAACTAGTAATGGTGAGAGAGATGGCCCGGTCATTCCATTTGTACGGGATTTGCTCCAACTAATCAGTCGGTGAAATAATTCAAATGCACTGCTCGTATAGTCATCTTCTGTACTGCCGGCCCGCCCAATTCTTTTGATGATAAGACACTACATAGGCTCACGTCAATGCTTGCTTCGTCAAATCTAGTACTATGTTTTGCAAATTTACTCATTAATTAGGCTTATTTATATTAGTTGAATACTATTTTTTGTTCAGATACCACTTTCACAGTTCCACATATTTAAAATATATCTTCATACCTTATGTAAAAAAAACAAATAAAAGACTCGAGGATTTTTTAAATGAAAGATATTTGATATCACAATATCCGAAAACTATAAATTCAAGATCCAACAATGTGCATGGTTTTTAGGTAGTATGCAGCATGTCCACAACTTGGACTAGCTAGAAATTTGTTACCAATTTTGAAAAAACAATTCAAGTGGCCCAAAGTTCTTACAAAGATTGATCTATTGATCTTTTCTCCTCATAAGTATTCAGAAAATTTCAGCTGATGGAAGCTAATTTGGACTAAATTGTTGCTAAATGTCAGCATGATTTTGTTTAGAGTTAAAATTAATGTTCAAGGTAAGTTTCCATATTCGCGGATAATGTGTCTCTCACAAATCTGTCATTTTAACCAAATCACATTAAAATCACACAATAATTTTTTATTTTTTATTTTGTTATTGAGAATTTAGGCTTGCATTAACCACTCCTTCAAACTCAAATCACACAATAACTTTGAGTGGACGCAATGAAATATAAAACATGTTCTCCAAATTTTTACTTTAAACTAGTTGGTGCACGTGTGCGTTGCACGTAGTCTTTGTCAACTTTCATAACTCTCTTGCTAGTTAGATGTCAATTATGAGTTAAGTGGTATACATTCTTTAGTGTTCACCGAAGACAAACAGATAGTCAATAACCAAGAATTAGAATAAGTAGTTCACCACGAAACTCATGATTTGGACAACCTCAACAAAACCAAAAAGAGAATTATAGCATGTAGATTTAGGTAATTCGAGGGCTTCTCATCTTCAAGTTTGAATATTTCCAACTTGTTCTTGGACCACTTCTTGACACACCTTTTTTTTTTTTATCTTGACAACCCTACTTTTGCTTTCTACTTCTTGGAGGAGATGTTCCTTGCCTCCATTTGAGTGTTTGTCCTTATCATCATCTTTCCAGACTATTGCGAGTATGTTGTGTGGTTGATGATTATTGTTGTTGCACTCTTATCACAAAAACCCATCAAATATTCTTTCTTTTTTGTCATGGCATAACTGACTTAAGTAATCTAATTATCTAAAAGAGGAATCAAGTAGCTCAACTTAAGTAGTGTTCCTTTTGTCGATTTTACTCATTTACAATCCAAGTTTGTTGTCACTCCAAACTGCTTAAGTGGTTAGCAACAACAAAATAAGAATCGCAAGTTTAGTTCTCTTTTGTTAATGGCTTATGAAAAGTTTTTAGCTAAATAGAATTCAATGTCTTCTGTTAACCAAGATTAACAAAAAAATGATAGCTAATTATAGGCAAACAAATGTTATGTAGAGAACCCATGTAATAGTTTATAATAGCTAAATTAAAAGAAAAGAGAAGTCAGGGACATAATTTCCCCCTCTCTCTCAAGAACAAATAAATAGCTAATTAGACATCTTAATTGATGTCTAATCTATACAATTTCTCATATTTTGGCCAATTAGTTGAGTTTTCTACTGTCTGAAACTTATCAAGGTGTCCTGGGAAACTCAATTGATTTGGCCAAGTTTCCTATGTCACAAATAAATCGAGACAATATCTTCATCTTTGTTTTCTGTTTTTTTTCATTTGTAATCATATGATTATCTCATCAAACTCCATTTGATTTTAAATAAATCTAATACAGCAATTATCTCTTTTTCTTGAAAGGTAATATTACAATTACCTCACTAAGTAGCGAATATAAGAATTGTTGTTCAATTTTGAGAACCTAGAAATCAACTTCCAAGTTTTTGGTCAGGTCTTGTATTTTTTTAGCAACAAAAATGAAAAGAGTTGTTCACAAAAAATTGTTAGTACAATCAAGCAAACACAAATTGAGAAAAATCATAAGTTATACCTGAATTTTGTCCTCTGAGTTCAAGTTTCTGCTTATTTCCAAGGGTGGTGGACGTTTTGCCAATAGCTAAATGATCTACTTGTGTAGGTAGAAAGGCAAGAAAGTTTTTTGAAGCAAGAATTGTCCCTGTAATTTCTAACTGCCTCTGTAGATGCACATGTATTTCATCAATTTGAAATTATAATACATAATGCATAGTTTAGTTTGAGACATTAACCACTTTGCCTTCAGGAAATCTAGTCAAGTAGATTTGCACCTGGTATACTCATTAAATGGGGTGTAAGTAAAACACAACATTTGGTCATACATTCAGAATTGTGGGAAAAAAATCAAGAAACAAGTGTGAGAAGAAAAAAAATTACCATTAATTTGCAAACAAAATATATATCAAATACAGTAAGGAAACGGGGAAACGACAAAATTCGAAAATATAGGAAACTGGTACCCTAAAGATATGGCTAATTAAAATAACATAATATATTTTTAGACAATAATAAAATTATAATATATTGTAAACAAAATATATTTAATAACAATATTAATAATAAGACCTAACAAATATTAATTTTTTTTTATTAAAATTGAAATAGATCAAAATAAACATCCACCGTTTTCATCAAACATCATTACATACATTAACATTCATAATATATATGTTACATTACAAAAAACACAAAAAAAAAAAATTAAAAAAAATTCCAACCAAACTGCAATCATTTTATAAAAAAAGAACATTGGTATTGTCCGACCAAGCTCATTATTCATGACATTTCTAATTGTATCAGACATGTGTCCGACCGTGTCCGATGCATATTCACGTCGAGCAAGTGTTCGACACTGCCACGACAACCTCAAAAAGTATACATTCTTCTTATCTTACAACAAATCCATTATTTTGATTTGCTGTTACTCTGTGTTGCCTCACCAATTAATGGGATATCGCAAGTTTCCATTACCAAAAATTGGCGATCTGAATTAATTTTCTATTGTATTCCTTGAGGGTTGTATGGAACATTTGGCCAAGGAATAAAGAAAGATAATACATTCATAAACGTGAATGATATGGACACTACATACACTTTTAAACACAAACCAATGTGAGCCCCTTTTGTTTATATGCTCAGATAAAAAAACGCAAAGATTGCAAAAGTGTATGTCAGTCCATACCCGGATGTGTCCAATAAAATCAATAGATTTGATGACAATAATTTTCTTCATAGCCTCCGAGCACTCAATCCATCTTGATTCGTCTAGATCATATTTGAGAGCCCATTCTTTCTTCATAGCCAGTCGCCACTCAACCATTTTCTTACTTGTCTCTTTCTTCAATGCAACTCACTCCGGAGAACATTCATTCCTTCATAGAATTCTATATGAAGTGTCTTCAGTTGGGTCTGCATTAGGATTAGTGCTAATGCTACTCCTTTGGGTGAAACTAAAATCATCAATTACATACAGATGTTTTAGCTTAAAGCAAAGCATAATATCCACCACAACAGAGCACACCTTCAAGTTTAAAACCATATCCATAAACATAAACAAAGCCTAATTCCACTAAACTCCCTACTTTCCATAAGAAACTACCCTGATTTTACTGACCTCGAGTCATCAACTCCTACTTCTTAGCCTTCTTCGGCGCTGGCCTTGAAGATTTAACCGACTTTGGGGCAGTCTTCCTCTTCATGGGTGTCGAAGCCTTCTTCTTCGTACCCACAGGGCTCTTCACGTCCTTTTTGGCCTTATTAGCACTTGATTTCTTCTTCTTCAAAGCATCAGGAGTTTTTACCTGGCTCAACCTTTTTGTCTTCAACTCCTTTTTTGCAGGCTTTTTAGGGACAGTACCCCTTGCAGTAGAAACCTTCTTTTCATCTTTCTTTTTCTGGGTTTCTTTGGCAGAAACAGAGACCACTTTCAACTTCTCGGAAGTAGAGACCTTGTAGGAGTTTTTTATTGGGAAAATTAGCATAATTATACATAACTTTATTTAACAACATAATTATAAAAATACAATATAACAAGAATTCAATCAAATATATAATACAATAACATGCGATCAGAACAATACAAAATAGACAATAATAAATTAAAATGAGTTAACCTGTAATATTTGAGAGGCATATGATCACTGTCCTAAAACAGTTATGTCTTCCCACGTGAAAATACTAACGGACATGTGCAGCTCCAAGATCCAACCCAAATATGATCACAGTAGCACCTCTTCAGGAGTCACGTCCACTAAAAGATTGGGGTGAAACTGAATCGAATCAAAGTAACCCAAAACATAATTAGAAGATACATATACAATATATATGAAAAAGTATACATACTACAAAACCATACATCTCATTAGATCATATGAGCCCCTTTTATATATGCTTGAGAATGTTAGTCATTATAAGTTTTTAAAGTCCACCATCTAGTAACTTCCACCACTCAAAGGCGTTCAAATGTCCAATTAAAACAAAATATAATTACTCATTTAAATCATATAAAATCTAATTAAATCTTAAATTAAAAGTGATTCATTAAAACATATAAAATAAATTAAATGAGAAATTTTAAAGCTTTTATTTTTCAACATTTTTACCTTTACTAATTTCTAAGATTTCACGAACATCTTCAACTGAACAGATAACATCTTCTTGAAATTCCGTGGAAGCTGCTTCGGGTACTTCTCTTGAACAAATTTGGCGATGATTGAAATTTTATTCCTCTCTTATTAATTGCATTTTCATAATTAGAGCAGAAGTAAATATTCAATGTGATAGTGACATCATTGATATAATGTAAAATAAGGAAGTCTTTAATTTTATATCTTAATTGTGAACAAATACATAATTTTAAATTTTTTATTTTTTCTTTGACATTTGTGCCCTCCTTTAAATCATGCAATTATTTTTGGAAACAATTTTTTTTTTCAAATTATATTTATACATTAAAAATCTTCTAATTTAATAAAAGATTTGATTCTTCAGTTTATGTTAAGGATAAATCAATTAGTTTGAATTTTAAATTTTGCAATAGTATCATTTGTTGTCTTCTTCTTCTTCTTCGGCCTCGAAGCAATTTATCACATCCGGTGAGAATTCTTAGATTATTTAATGAAAAATATTGAGTTGAAATTATTGAAATTTTTCAATATTGAAATTGAGTTGAAATTATTGAAATTATATTGATTGAAATTTTGAAATATTGAAATTGAGTTGAGTTGATTATTGAATTGGGTATTGAGTAGATTATAGATTATAGATTACTGATTATTGAGTAAATTATTGATGAGTGGTGTATTTTGTAGAATGTAAGAGAAGTTAGGTGAAGGCAGTGGCAGTGGCTAAGATTGCAAGTGAGGTGAAGGCTGTAGATATAAGGGTCCATTTTGTGAAGCCTCTTGTCTACTGGACTCGGTTTTTTATTATTGCCACTGCATTTTCTCGCCCTCAGATTGATGTTATTGGGAATCAGTGGTGATTGTTTTTAGCTCTAGTAGATGAATTATCATTTTATTATAGTTTAGTATTATCTGGAAATATTCACCAAAAAGTTAAGAAGATATTATTTTGAGCAACACTGGTTTTATGCTGCAACACAGGACCAAAATAAAGGATCTAGCTGAGAAACAGTATGGAATAGTAGCAACAGGGGATTCAAAACCCAATTCATGGACATTGTTTCCATTCTTTCTAATATAATATATTCCATTGATTTTATTCTAATGGATTAATTTGGTGGCAGGCGTGTAAGCTACGAATGTTTTTTTCTTATATGTGTGTGTATTTGTATGTAATAAACAATAAGCTTCGCTTAACATGGTCTCATGCAATGCTATTAGTCATAGCTTTGAGAATCAACAATCATTTCGGGGTTGAGGAGGCTACCAAAATGTGCCAGGACTCGAGCCCTGTGATTAAAAAGAAAAGTTTGGCCGCGTAAGAGGCAGTGTTATGATCCTTTGTTTTTACTCATTTGTTACATCATGGCAAACACAATTACTTCATTGAGCTGATTGTGATTATTGGGAATTCCATTCTCGTTCAAGATTGATGTATATATTATTGTAGATTAGAAGGCATGCCTAAGCGGTTTTGTAGGTGTTCTTGTATGATACCCACAGTACATGAGTTGTAACAGCAACAGACGCAAACAATTGAAAGAAGGGGCTCAGGTTGTTGCTCTGAATGGAAAACAGCATCTTTTGTTCATTGAATGAGTCGTACTAATGGCTAATTACATAAATTTAAGCAATAAAATGACCTCATTAAACCATGAGAATAACATTAGTAAAAATACTGGTGACCAGAAGAAAAGAAAGAAGGCGACTAATCTCAAGTTTTCCATGTGCAACGACCAAAAGATCACCCCACCTCAGCTTTCAATATCAGTACAGTTATTTTTCATCCAGCAAAGTTTATTAATTTACTTCTAATTTTAAAAATGTTAAAAAGTTTCAGTTTCTTTCATTAATCTATAATCTACTCAATATCCAATTCAATAATCAACTCAATAATTAATAATCTATAATCTATAATCAACTCAATACTCAATTCAATAATCGACTAAATAATCAACTCAATACTCAATTTAATAATCAACTCAATAATCAATAATCAATAATCTATAATATACTCAATACTCAACTCAATAACTCAATCAATTCAATAATAAATATTTTCATAGAATTTCAATATTTCTATCATTTCATATAATTTTAATTTTTTTCATTAAATAATTTAAGAATTCTCACTGGATGTGGCAGATGCTGTCAACGGTGCAATGGAGACTAACATAATACTTTGAATTTGGCGCTTCGATGGTTAGGTGGTGGGTGGGTGGGTGGGGCTCCGTAATGGTGGTGGTGATTGAGAATGTCTCCTATGGGGTTGTTGTGATGTCACCCGAGTGAGTTTGGGCTCAAATGGGAGGGGAAGAAGAGAAAAAAAGGGAAAGGAAATAAGAGAGGAGGGAAAAAATGGATAGAGGTTTGAGTTGTTAAATATGTCAGTACAACTGACATTTTTAATTAAAAACGTCAATTGTACTAACGTCTTTAAGGAGTTAATTAATAATATAATAAGCTTAAAAACGTCATTTGAACTGACGGTTTTAGGCAAAAAGTGTCAGACCAAATGACGTGTTTAAAAATGCATGAGTTTGAGAATTATTTTCAAACCAAGCCTTACTTGGGATTTTTTTTTTAAAAAAGCCATGGGATGGGTCAAAAGCTCCTCCATTAGCTTTATGTCAGTCATTTAAAAAGTGATTATACTATTTTTTTTTCTATGCAAATACCATAACTGAAGTTTATCTTGTATATGCGTTTACAGTGTAACAATAACAATATAACAATAATAGTATATCACTAACAATGTACAATTGTACTTACACAAAACATTGTACTATTATATTTTGTCAAAGATATATTTGCATATAACTTCATTGTAACTATCTATCTCTGTTTGAATTTATTATCACATCCACAAAACTACTTAACATTATCTGTGTTACACTATGCGAGAAACACAGTCAATAATTAGGAGATACACACAATTTATTCACACCCAATAAATTAATATGGCAATAGATGTTGACGAACTTACATCTACAGTGGTGGACAAGTAAGATTTTCCTTTGAAAGACAAAATCTTGTAGATGTTTAGGGAACGATTTAAGGCTTCTCGCTAAGAAAGATGATGCAATTTTTGTATAGAAAGAAAAAGCGATAACCGTTTTCTGAAAATGAAGTTTTTCGCGAATTAAAGTTCCAAAAATCATGCAATTAAGTCTTTATATCTCTGCATTGTACTTTTTTACAACACATTTTTTTTGTGTATTTTTTTTTACAATTATATTTAATTTAATATATCGACCTTCAAATGACCCATCAAAAAAAAAATGAAAGAAATGGCATTGGATTCTAGCGAATTCATTATCCTACCTAGCATGGTTAATCTATGGAAATGCTCCACAAAAAAACTACTTTAACCCGAAAGGGTAGACAAACTTTAAACTCAAGACATTTTGGGCAGCGGTGGAACTATGTTATGGCTCTCCCTGCCTCAACTTTTTGAAATTATACATTACACCCTTAAAATTATATTTTGGTCACATTTTATATATCACTCAAATTTTAAAATTAAAATTTATACATTAAATTATAATCTTGATTTTATTTTATCATCTTAAAAAAAGATTAGATCACATTGAATTATTTATTAACTATTAAAATTGTGTCAATTTGCATAAATTGTTAAATTTTAATACTGTATAAATTTGTAAATTTTAGACTATTTTGAATAATTAATTGTGCAATTGATTTGATTTTTACATCTAATAATTCAACCAGTTTCGATTAACTTTATTCATTTTATTGAAAGTAATAATTATACTATATCGTGTGAGATTAATTCGTATATATTTTATGCATATAAATATCATAACCTTAACGGTCTAATTGCATGATTCATATTGAATAAAAATATCATGTTGTACCACTATTTGACCCCACTCAAGAGGAAATCTTAACTTCGTCCTTGATCCTGAATTCGAATCTCGTCAACAATTAAGATTATATCTCATAAATACCTTAGTCTTAATGTAGATGGTCTGCCTTTAACCAAACCAGAAAAAGCATTAATCGAAATACGCATAAGTTGATCCAGATGTTAAACCAAAATAAAAAAACTACTTTTAACCTGAAATAATATAACCTCAACTTATAAGGTAGGGTGTTAAGACCCTTGCTACAATTTTCTGCACTAATTCCAATCCGATAATTAATCAGTGCAAGACATAATACAAGAAATAGACATTAAAAAAAAACTAGAAATCAATTTTTATTTTTTTTTGGGTGTTTCTTATAGTGACCGGTGGCGGACCATCTCGGTGCCAATTCTGGCTGCATCGAGGGTCACCAATTGACCCTGAGCCATCACAATTGATTTGTAGATCTCAATGGTCATCCTCTCATCCCCAACAATCCCACCACCACCACCACCACCATTGATCACTCTGAAATTAGCAAACCTCAGCATCGTGTTCACGTAAGCGTCCCTCAGCCCACAGAAGAACTTCTTGGGCGAGAATCGGAGCTTCAGCTTCAGCTTCGGAGTAACCTTTATCCTGAAGAACCGCCTTCTGCGGTTCGAACCGGCCTCACCAAACGCCAACCGAGTAGTCTTCCGTCTCCGACCAGTCCCACTGAGCCGCTCATAGCCTCTGTTCCTCCAATACCCCGTTAATATTCTGGATACACTTACTGGCACACCTTCCATTCCTTCTTTCCACACACAATTTATAAAAATAGCCTGAGACAGTTATATAAATGCATGCATCAACATGTGTGTTTATATTCGTATTGATTGAGAGAGAGAAACTGGTGGGAGTTTGGGAATTGGCGGTTGATGATGGGGTAGTGTGGTGGGTATATAATGGGAGAGAGGAGAGGGTGGTGTGTGTGTTGGTTGGGGGGGGAGGGGTGTAAAATCATAAAAGAGGGGCTAACTTCGTACCTATATTTTTCACGAGTAGCAATGTACATTAATGAAAGAAATGCCGTTTTGATTATTTTACTTTGACTTATGAGGTTGATTAAGTCCACCCTCTTTCTCATTCTGCGTAATATGACCGGAATTAGTTGGCTTTTGAGTTCGAGGTTGTCCAGTGTAAGTTTTTGCACGCGCATCATAGGGGAGTCGGATTTGAATTGGGCATGAAAATTTTGTAAAAAAAATTTAAAAATTTAATTTATTGTTTGAAAGAAATAAAAATTATAAAAAAAATTATAATTGTCTAAATTACCCTTAATTATATTACATCGATCTAAAGAAAAAAATAATATATATTATAATTAAAATATAATTTTTTTAAAAAAAATTAACTCGTAATCTAATTCTAGGACATAGACAAGTAAGTATAGTCTTTGGGCTAAATTATATAGTTAATTAA
>CM042187.1:843600-866271 GCA_023539305.1 Ilex asprella | reverse complement strand
CAAGGGTCTGTTTGTTTGGGAGATTGGTATTTATGGATTGACTATTGCATTTCATAATTTTTTAATGAAAAATGTTATTTCAACTTTATTTTAAAACTTCTTTAAGGATCTAATGATGTACAATTAATTGTAGGGTACATATAACATTGGAACTCACAACTAATTCAATGATTAAATTGAAGTCACATAATTAATTTCTTAAATAACGTCCTCAAATAAGATCCTTATAACATTACTCATTTCTAATATGAAGAAAAGTTAATATCGGTAATAAAAATAAATGCAATCACATTTCATGTTTATTTGAGCAATATGTTTTATTGTAAGATTCATAAAAAAAAACATTTGTTCGGTCACATTTAATATAACAAGTAAACTTATTTATCCCTAATACCATCTCATGGATATGTGAAAAGGGGTATTATAGTCATTTAGCTCCTTTATACCGTCTGTGCCATTTCTCCTGTCTTTCAATACCATATCCTAGGTGATATTAAATATACACATGTAGATGGGTATAGCGCTATTATTCATACTGGGTCAATATTAAATTCTAAAATTAATACTTTATTAAAAATAATAAACAAACTAAATATATACGAAACTCATGCACTAATAAACACTATTCCACCTCTTTGTGGCCCACTTATCTCCAAATAAACACACTCCAAGTATATAACATAGGACAAAAAAGACATCAAGTCATCCTTCAAGTATCTAGACTTGAATCTGATTTCATTGATTATACCACGTGGTTAGAATTAAGTCAGGATAGCATTCGAGGGAGTGAAATTCAATCCAATACATAATTCTTTTTATTTTTCTTTTATAGGTAAATCACCTAGCATAAATTCAAATTCAAATTCAAATAAACTCGTTATTCATAAGTATATCCCTCATTAATATATGATAAGTAATTTGATAAGAGAAAAAAATATGTATTAAAAGAGATCTTGATCTGCATCCGAATTTTAAAATTTGAGTTAGAACTATTGCTTGTGCTGCATCGTCAGGACATGAGTCGGGTCAGCCATGATTATAGAAGTAAAATCGGTTTGTCCATGTGTGTCAGGAGCACATCATCTTAGCCGAAATAATCAATTAGAATCAAAAGGGGCATGGTTCTAATTAAGTTTTAAACTTGCAATAATAATGGCACATTGAGTTACTTGAGTCGGCTAAGCGTTTCACCCAAACTAAAAACGCCAAATGTAAACGTCAGAATCAGTCTAGTGCACTACACAAATTATTTACCCAACTACAAGTGCCATTTAATCTCCACCTTCACAGTTTCAATTTATCCCTCTGGCCAAGCTTGTTGAAAAAGTGAGCAAGGAAACCAAAGAAAGCACCCAAGCAGCACATAAAACAAGACAACACAAGCACAGCCCAGTCCCAAATCCTTCTCTTTGGAAGATGACTCCTGTCAGACATGAGCAATGCCCTGTAAACCGCTTCAGTTAGAGCATAGGCTGAAATGGGATCGAATTCCTCTGCAAGGAGTCCATACTCTGTAATGCAAACAATGTCATAAACTCCAGTAGTCTCCATTATCCCCAGATATTCACAAATTTTCAACCGCCCATCGATTCGGTCCTCTATTGATAACTTGTCACCATGAGTCAGTATCAAGATAGGGTCCTCATCTGCATCCACAATGATCACACAAGAGTATTATCGAACATTATTATCTAGTGCTAATGATTGACTAATTTCGGTTTTATTTTGGCTTAATCTAGTCTAGTTAAATTACACTAGAGATCAACCGTCGATAGCAGAGCAAATGGAAGTTGAGCCTGGCAGTATGTGTTAGATCGTCTGACACTAACTCAACCTATTCATTCATATTTATTAAAAATGTCTTCCTAGGATTAACATGCATAACTCATGGATCAAAGATCCAAATCCCTTTCTCTTTCAATTAAACTAAACACTCAAAGGCTTTTCACAAACCCAATATTCACTTGGCCCACAAACCACTCATACCCTACTAGACAGAATAATCGAACAAGTTTTTTATAACATCAGCAGCCAAGATATTTTCGTAATTAATTATAACCCGTTAATTGATCGATATATTTCTCGAAACAAAGAGGAAAGGAAACGGAAGATATAGAAAATTGTCCTTCCTAGTACCAGGCAACAACTTAGAAGGGGCAAGTTGCAGTTGATGAGAGGCTAACGAAGAACAACTTACTGCATTTCCGCAATGCCGGTGAACAGAAGAGCTGTCTCAAGGCCTCCAGTGGATTGCTGTCACTAGCTTTTAGAGCTTTATAGATCTCTGCAACATTCGCCACCACCATAACATAATTCACCCTTCGATTTGCAAACTGCGAAGAAGATCTTAAGAAATTAATCCCCAATTCATCTTTACTCGATGACAAACTGTCCCCTGATCTCAAGCAGAGCTGGTTATGGTGAACTCCATCAGTCATCCATTCTGACAACTCTTCAAGACTCTCATCAACCCGATCATACTCAAACCCCCTCGTGTCGTACACACAAAATCCACTTCGCATCGACCTCAACACATTGTGCTCCTCCATAAATAAAGTCTTCTGATTAGCAGCATTCTCTAGGGATGATTGATTAGAGAAGACCAAAAATGTCATTGGTTCTTGTTGCAAGAATAATTCTCATAAGCTTGAACAATGCCTTAACAACCTCGCCCATTTTCAAAAAAATAAAATTATACTTAAACCCCCTAAACTATGTTCCTCATTGCATATTGCTTCTTGAACTATCCAATTTCTTATATTGAAACTTAAACTATTGGTTTGAGTTTCGCATTAATAATTTATGTCCAATGTTTCATGACAAATCAAACATTGAACAGAAGTTATCACTTGGGACAACATAAACTCAAACTGGAGTTGAAGATAAAATGTAAGACGATGGATAATTTCAGGGAAATATGCAGCAAAAGGCATAGTTCAAGGGGTCTAAAGTACAATTTGATTAAAAAAAACAATAGAGAGGTTCAACCGTTCCAGTCCATGACATGAATTGAAATCCAAAGGATAAGAAGCCCTAATTTCAGACATCATTGGCTTACCTGAAGATGTTTGGGCGAAGGGGATGAGTCCAGACCGTCCAAGGACACTGTACATAAAGTTCACGAGCGAGCTCTTGCCAGAATTATGGAAACCTACTAACAGCAAAGTGACAACCGGAGGAATGTCCATCTCTTCCTTCCTAATTCCCCCGGTGGGCATCCAGAAATCCCCAGAACGGTACGCGAGAAGCTTGTGCCGAAGCTCGTCGAGACCTTCTGGTGCAATCAAGGCCAGCCGCTCCATTTCTCTGAGAACTTTGAGTCTGGGTGTGATCTTTGACAGGTTCGGCATCTCCAACTTGAACTTTGCCAGTTCCTCGAACTTTGCCGCCGATCTCCACCAACACCACGCTGCCTCCGACGAATTATGCTCGTCTTCGTCCGCAGTGGGTAGTTGATCTTTCATGTCTACCTTTGAAAATTACGATGTTTATGTTGAAATGGTGGCAAACTGTTTGAGATGTGTAATCATTTGGTCATGTCTTACTGTTTTTGATGATTTTGCCGGGGCAGATGGGGACGAAAGAGTCCTTTCCGTCGGTTGTCCATGTGACTAGCATCTTGCTCATCAATAGAGCGACAATCGTCGATCGTCGGGCAGTGAATGAAGTTTCCAAGAACCTTCTTGGCCCCGTACTGTATTTTGTATTTGTACTCTGCAATAATTGGAAATACCCTTTTGCAAACGTTCACACAATTAATAACCCAAAATAGCTAGAGCGGTAACCAGTAAACCACGACCAATTTGGGTTATGTTAAATTTAGAGATTTTGAATGTGAATATTAATAACTTTTAATGCCAGGCTCTTGAATACACTTAGGTCCAAGTTCTTAAATTTTTTTAATTTCGACATAGATAATTTATCTTTGATCGTATCAAAGAAAAAATAAAAATAAATTAACTCAAATACCTTTAACAACCCTTCACCATTAAAAAAAAAAAGTTGCGGGTGATTCATCCAAATCTCCTAATGTCTACCACAAACTGAATCAAAGTGACGGCTAAGTTCATAAAATCGAATAACGTTAATTAAAGGCAATTATACATGCATGCTCATTAATAAATTTGCTTTCCACCATGAAAGCAGACTCGCTGTCTCCAAATAGATGAAGGGAAATTTCCTCCCTTCGTCTACCAATGAATGATAAAAAGACAGGAAATTTACTAGTCCAGATTCCAAATGTTGGGATGTTTGATCTACCAGGCAGTTCTGTAGCATAAATCTCAGACAGCAACCATGGTTTTGCAGCCAAAAATAAAATGGGAAATTCGTTTAAAACCTAGTTACCAGTTTAGAATCCAGTTTAGAATCGTCATTCAAGTATTGTCATTTCACATCTTACAGATAAAACATACTATAATAATTTGACAGGATTTTAGACGGCTCAGCAATCTCAAATTAACACGTAGACAATTATAATTATTAGGAAAAATTTCAACCACACTCCCTCTAGTTTACCATATCTTAAAAAACACCCCCTCCAATTTTTGAATCTTCAATGATACCCCTTATTAGATTAAAAACTTTAACTAAAATACAAATTTACTAAATTGCCCATAATATATTTGAGGATAAACTTCAACCACATCCCCTCTAAGTATGTATATCTTCAATGAGACCCCTTATATTTTCTAATTATTTTTAAGTATTAAAATTTCGAGTGAATTAAAATTTGATTCAAATTAATTAAAATTTATTTTTTTACATATTAAAATTTGTGTCAATTAAAAATATTTTTTATGTATTAAATTTGAGGTAATTAAAATTCTATTTGAGCCAATTAAAAATTATTTTTAATCGACTAAAGTCAAATTTTAATCAACTTGTAATGAATTTTAATCAGCCAAATTTTAATACATAAAAATATAAATTTTAATCGACTCAAATTTTAATAAATCAAATTTTAATTGACACGAATTTTAATAAGTAAAAAAATATAAATTTTAATCAACTCAAAAGCGAATTTTAATCGGCGCTAACAACTCGGGTAGAGTTCAAATCGACTCAAATTTTAATATATAAAAAATATATTTTAATAGGTTCAAATTTTAATATGTTAAAAAATAAAATTTATTCAACTTCAATCGAATTTTAATTGGTTCAAATTTTAATATGTAGAAAAATAAATTTTAATCGGCTCAAATTTTAATAAAATTTTATGTAAAAAAATTACTTGAGATTTATGTAGGGACATTTTTAGTATTTTAAATTTTTTTTTTTTGGTTAGAAATGGTAGTTTAATGGTAGGGAGTGTTAGTGATGTTTAAATATAAACTAGAAGGGGTATCATTAAAGATTTAAAAACTAAAGGGTGTGACTGAAGTTTTCCCTAATTATTATGGACCTCAAATGACG
This sequence comes from Ilex asprella, assembly GCA_023539305.1. Taxonomy (NCBI): domain Eukaryota; kingdom Viridiplantae; phylum Streptophyta; class Magnoliopsida; order Aquifoliales; family Aquifoliaceae; genus Ilex; species Ilex asprella. The sequence continues at coordinate 860,856 of CM042187.1, read as the reverse complement.
CCAGGAGAAAGAGCCGAAGAATAATGCCCAACAAGACTATTAATGAGCCTTTGTGTCTTGTAGACCCACAAAGACAATAATCATTACAAAACATTAATGATTATTACACTAACATGATGTTCTCGAAAAATCCTGAGGTTCTTATTCCCGAGCAATAAATGCTCGAGAGTAAGTGTAAAGCACCGATCAAATGTATTTAATGATCGGAGATAAGACCATAAATGCTCGATGTGCCCCGAACTATCATCTAATCGCCCGATTGAGTCAATCTTATGAGAATCTCATAGGCGAACATTTATTATTCATTGATAAGAGTGTGAGTTATTAAATCTTGAGATGAAACTCAAAGCTCCTGCACTCATTGCTAGTCCAAATATAAATACCCTTCACACACAAAAAAAAAGGCAAAACAAAACCAAAAAAATACATTGTGCTCATGTCTCTGATACCGACCGACTTAAGCTTATTAACCAGGTGTTCCCCCGACCCCTTTCCTAACCCTTTGACTGTTTTAAGTTCATCATCCAACGGGTCATTATCTTTATTCATACACAAAATAATACTATCAAGATCACAAAATCTAGCAAAGGGCATAATTGGTTTAGAACAGTATAGAATACTAACAGGCACCAATCTTTATATACTTCAGCTCACGAGAGGTTTTTCAACATTCATACATAATGAAATCCTATTCTTTCTCGTCTCCCTAGAATAATACATGCCCAAGGACGCAAGCCCTGTCTACCAGAAAGACCAAAAGACAAACATCAACTATCACTCGCACAATCTTAACCAGACCAAAAAACTTCACGAGATAACACAATAAACCTGTTCGTCTATTCCTCCTTGCTATAAGCAAAAGCAAGATCCAGGATAGACATGCTTTTACCGCAGATATCCCACATCCTTTACCCCCACAACTAGGGCACATGGAAAACAATTTAAGAAAAAAATAAGAAAAACCAAAGTACAAAATAGGGACTGAAAAAAGGACTCAATCGTTTGTTCAATTCCTCCTACATGGTAAAGATTTCAAAAAAGTGTTTACCCTTTAACATAGTTTCAGGCATCACTCAGCCCACTTTTATTCAGGCCCTGTAGATGAGCATACATATAGCGGTGGCATCTCCTCAATTAGACTAAAACGCAGATTGAAACTTGGCCTGAAGGTGCCACACCTTCCTGGACCCAACAGATTGGACTATGACTTCATTCTGAAACGAACATATCAGCCTGCAAATTTCAGACCTCAATGAGTGTGGTTGCTTAATAAAACTGACTATTACAAACTTACGGTTTTTTCTAAATCTAAGGGAATGTTGTATGAGTATCCTCCTATCAGGAGCATACATGCTACACGTAGAGTACAGATCAAATGAAGGTCAATTTACAGATCACATGAAGGTCAAATTACAGATCACATGCAACTGACTTGCTCCTATAAACCATTCGTCAGGTCAAGGAACCCACTTTTGCCACGCTATAACCATTCGTAGGGTCAAAACTATAAACAAAGAAGTATTATAAAAAGCACATTACCAGATAAATAATCTGACTTTAACAAGTGCTCCAAGTAGAAGTGCACTCCTTCAACTGAAACTGAATCCACCAGATGGAACTGGGACTTCATTTCCTCCAACAAACTGAAATCCTGATTGAGAGGCATCACCTGGCGGCAACTGCTCATCATCCTCCAACCAATACGTTTCAAGAATCTTCACTGCCTTCTCATATATTTCGTTGTTGTCATGGCTCTGAAGGTTTTCAATCTTCTCTAAACCCTCTGCTGCATCTATCAACTGGGCATAGACATTTACATCGGCTGAGTTACCCAAGTTTTTCTCAGCTTCCCCAACCTTTAGAATATTTTCAAGCCCTTCCAAGCATACAGTAACTATCCTTGGATCAGGGCAAATTAGGAGATCACACAATGGCTTTATACAACCCTGGCTCACCAAGAACCTAACCACCAGAGAAAAAATCACACCTCAAATCAATATGTAGAAGAAAACTGTCTAGAGTAGAGAATAAATTGTTAGAAGTCAACAATACTTGATTTGCTCGTGAGTTCCACCAGATGTAGCATTTGAAATTGCCCAAGCAGCCTCTTTCTTGATCTCAAACTCAGCGCTTTGAAGGAGTTGGACAAGAGGGGAAATAATATCGGCTTCGATTACAGCCTGAAGATAACAAAACACATGCCTTGAGGTTCATTACAAAGCAATGTACAATCTAGGATATCTTAGAGCATTGGACACAAAGCCTCTAACCAATGCAACATGGACAGGTCAACAAATCCAACACAAATATTTCACACCCCAAATTAAATTCGGCCAACACTCAGGTTGGGAGCATCAGGCTGATGGCCCAATCGAACTCACCCTAATGACCGAGTTTAAATAATCAGATTCAAACCGTTTTGAACAAAATAGTAATCAGGTTTTCAACAACTTTTTGCCTCCATCTCATTTCCACTGCTCTCTGAAACCTTAAACTCTCATTGCACTAGCACTCTAGTATCAGTCCAAAAAACTCATCTCATCTCTCTCGGTCACTTATGCACAAGCATAAAGCAGCATTTACGGCATATATTGGCTTTGGAATCATGGCTACACTGCCATTACATGAGCTGATCGCATTGAGTGAAACTCTAGAAGCAAGTGTTACTCCATTTTTTTGGTCTCTTGGAGATAATTCTGAAGTTACATTTTTATCAGAGATTCAGAAGCATTCCTGGAAAGGACAAGCAAGACTGGGAAATAGAGATAGGGGCCACAAGTTCAAACAATAGCACACAAAACAGTTAGAGCTTTATTAGCCATGGTGGAACACAGTGCTGGAGAGGAATGCACTGGTGTGCCTATCATTGGTACAGGGATGTATGCTGCATTTGTTCTGTTGTGTGTACAGTGTGTGTCGATATCCTTTACTACTTTTCAAGTTTCAGGCAGATAGGTTAAAGATTTCAGATGATTCAAGTTTGATACTCTGACAAAGTATCTATTTTCCAAGTTAGATCTATGACCAACTGATAAATCCAGTGAGTCTAAAAACTAGTGTTAACATTAGTATTTTAAAGGCAACAGGTCCGTAAGTTGAGTAACTAGGAGGTTTCAATCCAAAATTCAACCAGAAAATGGAGTATTAACTTCAACCCGAGCATTGGTAAAATAAACTCGAATTTGATAACCCCAGTTCAAATACTTAAACATGCACAGTTCTCAGGTTGCATGTTTCGGTTTGAGCTCAGGTGCAGATTGAGCTAGAGTTGAAATTTTTATAACCTAGATTGAGCTTGGGTGGACCAATCAACCCGCCCTAGTTGCACCCATAATGCCTCTGCTATGCTCACCTGTATCTGATCCCTATTCCCTGCAGTGATGTTCGAGATCGTCCAACAAGCTTCCTTCTTGATACTCTTCTTAAAATTATTTGTCAACAGGTTCACGAGGCAAGGAAGAGCTTGATGGTTTATAATAACCTGAAAAGAATTGACAGCGTCAGATTGTCAGCTACTGAAGGCATGTTTGAAATGTTCAAATCTCTGAACAATGGCAAATCAATGCTCAGATCAAAGTCAAGCCGGGTGAAACAAGAAAGTTACGATTCAAAGCTCTCAACCATAAAAATAAAGAGAGAAAACAAAAGGGAAGAGGGAGGGGGAGGAGGGGAATAAATCTCATATACACCTCTCCAAAACATGATGGGGAACAAAAAGCCCATATCTGAAATTACATCTTGGCACATTATTGCAACCAATAGAAGCTGTGTTGAAGTTCACTATTGAATTCAAACATGTCCGCTTATCAAAGACAGCAAAAAAAGAAAGACTGATAGAACTGAATCAAAAAGAATTAAAAACAAAGCATCACCAACAGTTTAAACCCAATTCAACTCAACAAAACTTTATGCCAACTGTTTGGGCTTACCACATAAATTTGTAAGTAGAATAAATCAGCACAAAAACGAAATATCACAACAGAAAATGCCATCAATATGCAGATCTAGGGAGTTGTTTTGGCAATGTTATTAGCGAAATATATGCACATGTTATTTAACTAACTTTAACAAGCGGGGAGGCTAGCTTTCCGCATATTTGCATACATAGGTATGAGTATGTATTTAAACACACACACACACACACATAGGAGACAAAAAGATACAATATTTTGAGCATAATATGGTGTCCAGTACCTGAGTTTGAATATCATCCCCTGTAACAATATTGCCAACTGTGCGCAAAGCAGGAATAAGAACTGAAGGTGAAGGATGACTGAAAACCAAAAAGTTGAATGTTCAGGTATCTCAAGTAAAAGGTTAGAACAATATCTTACAACCACAGACAACAAAAATTGCACCAAAAATCATAAAGAAAATATAGCACTTACAGTAACAACTCGACCAGACGTGGGCAGACACCAGCCTCAATGACGGCTTGGATTTTGTCATTAGTACCATCAGAAAGGTATGACATTGCCCAGCATGCATCCGTGAGGACTTCTTCATCGTTTGAATGTATAAGACGAGCAAGAGCGGGTAGGGAGGGCTTTGTCTGTTTCATTATTTCAAAAGCATAAACACCGAAGAAACAAGCATCAGGGGAAAAACTAATTGAAAAGGGGGAAACATAGGAGGAAGGGGATCTTCCAAGAGTCAAACCTGCTCAAATTGAGGCTGTGGCTTGCCCCTACAAAAATTTGACAAAGTCCATGTTGCATTTCTTAACAAGGAAAGTTTTGCATGCTCATTGAACTGTGCCAGCAATGGCATCAAAGCCCCATGATTCAGGACAAGATCACGGCATTTGGGTGAGTCGCCAGCAACATTCCCCAATGCCCAAACAGCCTAGACAATCCAAATAATTTATGTATCATTATTCACAGAACCAACAGACAGGTAACTGTCCATATTAGCACAACACATATTAGAAGTAATGCATAACAAAGAATGCATGAACTTGCAAGCTTTTACAAAGGATAGGTAGGTAGGTACCTGTTCACGAACATCGTCACTAGGAGAAGTAAGAAGTCTTACAAAGATTGGAACTGCACCGTGATCAATCACAACTTTGGTGTTTTCAGAGGTACCAGATGCAATATTTGTAAGAGCCCAAGCTGCCTCAAACTAAAATAAAACCAAGACATAAGAAAACAAAAACCAAAAAAATCAACGATACCACACAAAAAAAAAATCTTGTAACATGAAGTCCAAAGTTCAAACCTGGAGTTGTGGGTAGTCATCCCTAGCAAGAAACTCTATAAAACGAGGAACAACTCCTGATTGTATCACTTCCTCAATTGGAGGATTGCGTTCTGATGAAAGAATAAAAGACCAAATTAACTAAAGAAGGGAAAGTTGAAACAAATAGATTTCTTTTTCTGAACAAGATAAAATAGAAAACCTATTGATAGCAGTTTCCGAAATTGAGTGGTGGCTTCAAGCTGTAAATTGCTGTCATTTGACCAAACACCAGCAACCATTGCGGGAAGACTTTCTAACTGCAACCAAGGTAGCATATAGAATTCCATAAACTTTGAATTCAGGAATACCTATCAGTTTACACTTTACAAACAAGCACTAACACACATCCATAACAATGTCATATCCCTATTTTCCCTTTTCAACACATAGCAAGTAATGGGATGTGACTTAACAGAGTCAGAGCCACGTAAGGACAAGGGAAGCACTTGTTCCCCAAAAACAAATGTTTTATTTTTTGATTGAATAAAAAATATGTGAAATGTCATAGCCGGCATATATATTGACTAAATATTTTTTGATTTTTTTGTGTCATGTTTGCTCATATTTTATTTAGAATAAATAGAAACTAGTTTTATTAGTCTTAAATCTTATATATCTTGTCATGTTTGGATTTCAATATTTTTTTCTTTGCATTGATTGTATACATCTGAATCTCTTCAAACCCTACAAAGACAGGAGCCTCGAGCCTTGGCCATTTTGATAACTTTCTTTAATCATATTTTCCCCCTAACCTGTCTTAAAAGATAAATTAAGACAAGAATAACAGCGAGAGATTGATTGATTCAATGGGTGATCATTAACCTTAAATCACTTTGAAGATGATTAGCCTCCTATCACAAAAATATGTATTTTTTCTCCTTTTCATCAAGATACGATTTAGGTTAGCTTCCCACCCATTAAGGATGCAACCATGCTGGCTTCAACGTTCTAGTAATAGATGGTATTCAACTCACAGGGGTCCATACCGGACAACAGACACCTCTCCTCTCCATGTTCTGCTAAGATCTTCTTTTCTATATATCAATATTTATATTGGTATTCTCTTGCCATGTATTTACAGTTTGTTACCAATATCTCTCCCAATATGTCAAGACTCTTTCACCAATACTGAATAGTGTATGATTCTACATGAAATACTTCATTAACTAGCCCCGTTCATCACGCGGCGACCGAAAACCAACAGAAAAGCGACAAATCAAAGAGATTAAGTTGAAAATAAAGAAGAATAAGCTAATGTCACTCTGGAATTCACCAATCAACAATACAATCAACTCTAGGGTTTGAACTTTAAACAAAGGAAAGACATAGTCAAACACGCACGAACCTTCTTTTCGAGTTGAGAAACGTTGACGCTGTTTGGGAACTGCTGAGATTGAAGGCCCTCGCGACGCTTCTTGAGCAGGCTTTCTTCTCTTCTGTTCTTTCGGATCTCAACCATGTTGTCCTCTCTCCTACGCCTGCCTTCCTCTGCATCGACGGTGACCTTGTATCGGCTCCGACGAACCTCAGTCCTTGCGCTGGGTCTCAGTGACATATTTGCTCGATCGAATAGGAACCCTAACTCGCTATACGAACAATCCAAGTAAGTAGTTTTGGCAGATAATCAGAGAGACAGGGAGTGAGTGTGGAGACGGTGGCGGTCCAGAAGAAGTGAAGCGCCGAAGCAAGAAGGGTTTGGATACTTTTTCGAAAGAGTCCAGATGGACGATCATTGTAGCTGTTAATTAAACCACCGCTAAACACGAGAATGGGACTGATGTTAAGATTATTAACGGAAATACCACACTGAATTTTAATGTCAGGCGTGTGGTTCGACGGGCGGCAATCGCTTAATTTGCAAGGAATGTACTTCCATTATATCTCTACCGTCTCAATGGTGGACTTGACTGTTGACTTCATTATGCAAGAAATAATTTCTTGCCTACAAATTTTATAATTTTTTATCAGTGATTTATTATTCTTGTAGGTGTATTTTATCATACTAGCAATGCACACGTGCGTTGCACGTAAAAAAAAATTAATTCATTAATTTTTTATTAAATTTATTTGAAATACAAAATTGATGAGTAATCAAATTGATTTTTTTTTTTGTAAAGATAAGTGAATAATTAAAATACCAAGAAAAAATACACTTAATCTTTTAATTTTTTCAATTTTTTTTTTACTGTATATGGTGTTTGAAAATGAGCACCACTATTTTGGAACTAATTTATTTATTTAATTCAGTATAGTTGTTAAATTGATTGTGAGCCCCGTCAAAAATATTGGAATTAAAAAATAATATGAAAAGTCTTTATTCGAATATAAAAAAGGCCAAAAGTCATGTATGTTCAACAATAACTAAAAAAGAGGATAATAATGCATAAAAACATTGTTGAGTGATTGTTTTTCTTGTTATTTTTGTATGTTCAAACAACCAAATTATTCTTTGTTTTTTGTCTTTTTCTTGTCGGTTGTATGTTTGTTTCTGAATCTTCAATTTCTTCAACTTTTTGAGCAATAAATATTCCCATTGATTGCTCATTCTCATTTAATTTGCTTACTTTTATCAAAAAACTGAAGTACTGTCCACTGCATAATAGTAGATTTTGGTAATACATACATTGCAGTTTGTTTTATCATATCATACAAATGGAGTTAGTATTTGTTTTAATAATTTTTTAATTGAGTGAGTTTGTTATTGCATAACTGTTATTTTGAGAATATCGGTATGCATCTCTTAGTGACATTTATTTTTGTTAAACAACCAGATTTTTGAAAATTTCTTATTGTGGGTATTTAGACTATTTATTCCAACATTAAAAGTATAATCATTTCTACATCAAGTACTAACGACTGGAATATTCGACATTATTATACACTTTTAGTTCTTCCATGTATTTCTCGGTATTCAATTGGTTTTCATGTGGGCCTAGGATTGCTATTAGACTTTTTTGTCAATTTGAAAATATATAGAACAAGATTATAAGAATATGACAGTTACAAATCATATGACAATTTATATTTTATCCCGTTGTAATAAAATAAAAAAACACCAATATAGAAAATTTTAACGTAAACATAGGAATTAATAAACTAAAATATAGGAATTAATAAATTAAAACATAAGAATTAATAAACTAACCTCAATTATGTCAAATATTTGACCCACAACACCAATATAATAAATTAAAACATAAGAATTAACAAACTAATCTCAATTATGTCGAATACTTGACCTGTTACACCAATCTCTTAGAAAAATGCTTGACATTAAATTAAGAAAAATTAAGTGCCACAAAACATAGGAATTAACGTAAACATAGGAATTAATAAACTAAAACATAGGAATTGATAAACTATCAATAAAAACTTGGTTTGCAAAGTATTAGTTCAATAATACTCTAACCTATTAAAAGTATATTTTTTTCATGTAAAAAGTAGTTAGAAACATAATACCAAAAAATAGTTGAACATGCCAAGAACCATACAAAATACTTCAAAACAAATATATAATATAATAGTAAAAGTAATAGTAATTGATACACTGACCTTTGCATTAACTCTTGGTTTTCACAATGAAGTTAACTGGATAAGTTCTTACAATTCTTTTTTTGTATCTAGCTTGAAAATCTTTTAGGATCTCTCAACCCAAAATCTACAAAATAAAGCATCAATTAAAGAACATAAGGAAATCTCCAAATTTGTAAATTGACAAATTGGAAGAACTAATTCATACAGGCAATAGTTGAATTTACTTCAATAGGCTGATCAGACTTGAAAAGCCAAAGGTTTGCATGCTCGATACACCTTTGCAAAGCATTCTTATGAGATAAACTCGAATCTATTGGCCGTGAAACCAAAAGACCACCGAGCATCGAGATGAAATTCAAGTACCTCTCACCAAGCTATAGACCTATATGAATGATTGTGTTTATCACTTAAAAATTACCAATATGTGAGATTAGAATTCTAATAGAGTTCGTAGAAAGAAAAAATTTAGAGATAATGTTTATCTACCGAATCATAGAGATAAAGTTAATTTACCTAATATTATGATTGAATTTATCTAGGTAATATTTTGATAAAGTTTATCTAGCTAATATTTTGGAAGTCAAATAGGTATGAAAGACTGAAAAATATGTGGGTGTAATTGATTTTATGGTCATAATTAAGGGTAAAATAGGAAATCAAAAGTTTTTCACACATGCTGACATTTATAAGTAATATAGTATAGTATAGATTTGTGATAATTATTTTTATTATTTTTTTAATACAAATAAATTCATTAAATTTGTAAGAATTTTTATTACATGTATGAATATTTTATTACATTTGTGAATATTTTTATTATTATTATGGTAACTATTTTTTTGAATAATACAGTAATGATAAAAAAATTCACAAATATAATAAAAGTAACTACAAATATAATAAATAAAAATATGTTATCGAAAAAAAAAATGGGTACCCTAATCGACTCCATAGATGGAGGATCCAGGATGATGAGATTACTAACTCCTCTAACGGTTTAATAAATATTAGATGTCTTGGCAAAAACATGCTTCTACTCTTTGTGGTTAATTAATTAATTGTAAATAAATTGAGTTGTTGTAATTAATAAGTAAAAAATTAACTCATAATATATGTTATCATACCTAAACAATCTGAACCGTTATTAGGAACCGTATAAACCTGACAAGGTGTGTTTATTGTATAGATATTCTTTTAAAAATAAGATAATAAATGCGTCAAAGTGCATTTATGAGATAAAATAATGAGTATATTTGTGACCTTGTAATAATAAAAATATTAAATAAGAGTGTCTCATTATTTAAACATTATATTTATTAGATGAGATGATTATTGATAGTTATTGAAGTAATAAGATTCACTAAGTTTATATGATTTTCTATACCTGGTTATTGATTAATAATATCACTTAATAATATGGTATCGCCATTATATTTTCTATGTTCCAAAGTTTTCAGTATTGATTGAATAAAAAAAGTAAGGAAACATAATACACAAATCTGTATCACGTGCCTAGTGACATATTCTAGAGTTACATTTAGGGAAAGTGACAAATTTCAAAAGTATTTAGGAGATTTTCAAAAAATAATGTTGAATCCAGGTGCGCCACAGATACAATTTCACTCCAACTTTAGGCAAATATTAAAAAGTGCCTTTAGAGATCAAAATTATGTTGTATAACATAAATTTCAGTCGTGGAATATTTATTGTGTGTGAGTGCATATAAAAAGGAGTAATGCTAAAATTTATTAACTCGATATAAATAATTGGATTGCTGGGGTCTATTCAATTTTTTACTATAATCCCACTAATTTAACTATTTACATCCCAGTTAAAAAAAATTATGGTTAGTTGCAATGAAGTCCCAAAAAGTTTGTTTTATTTTGGTGTCAATATTTTAATTGTATCATTTTAATGTATATAGTATTGAATATGTTTCTATGTGGTCTCTCAAGAAGATGACATCCAAATTGTTAACGATATTTTATTATAAATTTGTAATGGAATAATTAAATATGGGTAAAAAAAAAATTAAATAACTATTTGATCAAACTTGTACTTAAAATTTGGTCAAAAAGTTACTCAAATTACATAGTTTTGATCATGAGTTATCTAAATTTTGGTCAAGAGCTACCCATATTATACTTTTTTGTTCAAGAGTTACCCAAATTATTTTTGACTATATTTAGGTATAACGTGACAAGTTTAAGATAAAAAATCGTTAGATAATTTGGATATTATCTGCTTAAGAGATTATATAAAAATATATTTAATACTTTAAAGATTAAAATAATATAATTAAAATATTATAGATCAAAATAATATATATTTTCATATTTTGAAGACTTATGGCGCAATTAACCCTCAAAAAAAATATTTACATTGACTAAACTGTTTGGAAATCATGTGGTCGTTTTCCAATAAAAAGTTTGGGCAATAATGAACAAAAAATTGCTTTTAATTTTAGGAGCACCAAAACAGTTTGCAAACTAGCAGAGAGGATAATGTAGGAAAAGACAACAGACATGGAGGAGAAGCTATCGTCTGTGGCGAAAACCCTAACTCCTTCTCCTATCCAACAACTATCGTTTCTTGCTCAAAGCTGTAACGCTATCAACCTCGCTGAAGGCTTCCCCGATTTCCCTGCACCTAATCACATCAAAGAAGCTGCTGTTTCCGCCATCAATTCCGACTTCAATCAGTACAGGTTGCTTCCCTTAACACTTCGATTATATTTATTGATGTTTATACTTTAATGCGCATTTCATTTCTTACTGACTGTAATTGTATACTACGCATGATCGATAATGCATTGGACATTTTACTTGTAATTGTTTTTTCCGGCATGTTACTCTATTATATATGGTAGGGAATTCATGAAAGTACTGTTGCTTGCATCTCTGTCAAACTTATAAGAGAAGAGAAAATAAACTAAAGTTTTGGTGTTGTGCTCTAGACAAGGAAAAATTCAAGCAGTGGTAATTCTAAAGATTCCCGGGGAAAAATAGAGATGTCTCCTACGTACCTATAATATGTGAAAGTATTGATGTAATTTCATAGAGTCATTCGGTATAAATGTTACATGAAGAACATAAGCCAAATGACGAAGTGTGAAGGCCTAGGATGTTGAAGATCATAACATGAGTAATTTTGCAGATTTAGATTCCTATATATCCACCTAATATTGGACAGTTGCAAACAAAATATTTCCGTGTCATTTTATTGAGTTGCTCTTTTTCTTATTTTCCTACTTTGCCCTTCCTTTTCTTTTAGCCGTCAACACAAACTTCAATTTCTCAGCACCAATCAAACAATCTTCCAGAAAGAAAAATTGATTCAAGAAATTATAGGAAAGCGAACTAAATGACATTTCCTGCCCGAAATTGGTGACTGTTTTGTTAATGACCAGTTTTACTGCATTGGACTAGGAAACCATGTTGACAAAGACAATTATTAGATGTTGTGATACAAGTAAATATCTCGAATGTATGCAGTAAGAAAGAGTCATGCTATTGCAAGTTTTGGTGATTGCCTTTGATACTCCTCTATTCCTTATTTTGTTTGGTTTCGACTATTAATTGGAGGCTGTGTGTTTTCATCCAAGGCATGTGCAAGGAATTTGTGATCATGTGGCAGGTATCATGAAGCACTTGCATGGCTTAGATGTTGACCCTCTTACCGATGTAGTTATTTGCTGTGGCCAGTCTGAGGCATTTGCTGCAACAATGTTTGCAAGTATGCATACCTCTTTTTTGTAGTTTCCCAGCTCAAGGGACTTAAATGTTCAATGGAAGGTCTGCATCATGCTTTTTTTTCCTCTTTTCACAGTTGTTAATCAGGGCGATGAAGTTATACTATTTGATCCTTCATATGAAACATATGAAACCTGTATTACTATGGCTGGAGGAATCCCAGTAAGCTTCTTGTAACTATTCTATAGGTTCCATTGAGTTTGTTTATACTTTAGGTTTGTTCTGAATTGACTCGAATGCAGAGGGTGACCTTGTTTTAGAAATGATTCTTAATAATATTTTTTTTTTCTATTTGACATAATAGGTGTATGTGGCCCTTGATCCTCCTCACTGGACTTTGGATCCAGACAAACTTATGAAGTGTTTCACTGCCAGGACAAAAGCTCTAGTTTTGAACAGGTAAAAAATATGTTCTCGTCCAGATTATTTGATTCAACGAGAATTCCAGTCATTTGCTTATGAAGCTCAAAAACATCTGTAGGCCCTCAATAACTACATGTATAATGAGGCTGAAACATTTTTTTAACTATAAGGTCTCGATGGTTCCCCGTTTGTTATGCTCTATTGTCCCACTTCTAATCTGCCTCTTTAATTCTCAAATAGTTATTACTTTTGACTTGGTTACAAACTCCACAATTTCGACCGCAAACTTGTCTGGAAAAGTTCCTAAGTACAGTAAATGTTGAGTTGCTACCCATCTCTCATTTAAAGAGCAGATATTAAACAGGCTAACTATTAAAATGGTATTTAGCTACAGAGAAATTATTACTATGACCCTTTAGCCGCTCTTTGTTTATAGTAACTTACACAAGATAGGATAGTTTTATAGATAGTGTCGAAGAATTATTTTTTGTTTAGATGGATGTTATATATTACATCAGTTTAGGGTTTCAAACACAAATACAAAGTATCGCGCATGGAAAAGGTATATATTTAAGCTCGACAGTTCATAGAAGTTTCACATTTATTTAGGGCTTAAATCAGTCAGTCCTACATTCTGTCTGTATACTACCTCAAGCTTCTTAGTGTTGATGTCAAATATAGCGTCACAGACACAGAGTATAGTCTAGTCCACAATTTGTATCAAAGCAATCAATTAGAAGATTCAAAGGAGACCATGATAAATGTCATGTTTTGAAAATGAAGAAATTGCAAAACCATGTAGTTATTTTCCCTTCTCCATCAGTTTAAACTGCATCTGTGATGCAACCATCCAATTAAAGCCTGTGTGGAATTTGATTTGCTTAATCATATTTGTTAGTTTTCCACTATTCCATTTTCTGAAACAGTAATATATTTCTTGCATGGAAATTTAGAAATTAACTGATACAAATTGGCACAGTCCTCACAACCCAACTGGAAAAGTTTTTACCAAGGATGAGCTTGAGATTATTGCTGGAGCTTGCCGGGACAGGGATTGCCTAGCTGTAACAGATGAAGTATGATAACCATTTTGCTTATTTTCATAGGATATGAGCAGCATCCCTAGAGTGCCTTACATATTTAGCATATGGTATTGAAGCTATTCTGCTTGGGTCGTTTGCTGTATTTAGATTATTTAGTTGTTTTAATATATACGAGAGAAGATCTATTTACTAATTAAAGAGATGAAATTGAAGTTTTTATGTCACAAACCACAATTCTATGGAGACATCACATTTTTTCGGTGCTTTTAACAAACTGACTGGCTAACAAGAAGACATTGAGCCATTTATATATGGTAGTGAGTTGGAATCATATTGAAACAGGTGGAAGTGTGATTGCAGTTGTAACAATGCCGAGGAACCAATGCTAAAAATATCCGAAATTTGGTTGGTTAGGTCGTGATTTTTGTTGTCAACTTTTTAGATAACCAGATTATGAGATAGAGAATGATTGCTATTTTTATATAACGGAGTGATGTTGTTGGGAGGCCTTTGGAAGGATTTTAGAGAGAGAGGAGGAGGAGAGAGGGGCATGCTACCAATTGAAACTGAAAAATGCATAAAGAAAATAGTGACAACAGGAAGTTTCCTTTATGTTCTAGCCACTAAGTTTATTATGCTGCTACTTGGCGGTAATATATTATTAAGCTTACAATCTAATTTTTATCCTTTCTCTAATAAGTAAGATCTTTGTTTCATTGCTCAGTGATCTTCTGAATGTAAATTCATATTATACTCTCTGTTTGTTATGACAAAGAAAAATGAACAGGTTTGGAAGTTAACATATCCTTGTGTACTGTTTTCTTTATGCAAACCTCAGCAGTTTCTGCTCTTTTTATTTTTTCTTTAGACAAAAATGTTTCTGCAGGTGTATGAACATATAACTTTTGACAAGGAAAAACATGTATCACTTGCCTCACTTCCAGAAATGCAGAATCGGACTATCATCACATCTTCCTTGTCGAAAACATTTAGTGTTACAGGTGACCCTTCATTTCCTAACTTCTGCCATTGTACTCCAAATGTGCTAAGGCTAACCATCTCTTTTTGTTTCCATTATGTTGTTTGAAACAGTATTTCTTATGCTTTTGCCGTCTCTTACCTTCTTCATGTGGCAGATGTTCTATGGCTATCAGTAATACAGAGTTTTTGGTCATAGCTACCTTAGTTATTAGCTTTACTTCTATTCCGTCATTTGTGCTGTCTGTTAGGTTGGAGGATAGGTTGGGCGATTGCTCCGGCTTGTGCTGCATCAGCCATTCGAAACATCCACATTAGAGTTACAGATTCTGCTCCTGCACCTTTTCAGGAAGCTGCCTTGACTGCTTTGAGAAGTCCTCCTGAATACTTTCAATTATTGAGAAGAGTAATTTTCTTAAACTAAAAGTAGCATATGATAGCATACATTTGAATTTATTCTCATTTATCAGTTGTTGACTGATAAGTGTTTTCCTTCTTAGGATTATGAATCAAAAAGAAATTTCATCGTCAAGTTGCTTGCAAGCATTGGTTTCCAGTGTCAGTTTGCGCCTAAGGGGTCATTTTTTGTATTCGCAGAGCTTCCAGAAAGTTGCATCCTCACTGATGTATGTGTGCCTTTTTCATTTTGTGAGTTTATTATGATTTCAAGAATACCAAGTAGTGACCAATCTGGCATATGGTTCTAGCTTCTTAGAGTTTTATTTTTCTATATTTGTTATTGGGTAATTCACTAGGTTTTGCTTCATTGTATTGTTAATGTTGAAATTCATGTAACTATTGAATTATCAAGACCAAAACAGAGGCTGTCTTTGTAAGATTATATACAGCCTGCGAGTCCAAAACAACATGGACCAACATAGCATGATTATAGTTTTCAGAGAATGTGGAGAAACCCTAGTTTTTAGCCATATGACATCCGTAACGTCCACAAACAATAAATGAGGTTGGAACAACTTTTTGCAGCCTTAACATCCTGTGAGCTGCATGAGTTGGAGACATTGTTTTCGGCAGTGTATATACCTTTGTATGCTTCAATTATCATTTTTTTCAGAACCAAATAAGATGAGCCAATCAGAATCTATATATCTAGGTTAGTTATTAAAACTTTATATAGCTTGGTGTCTAATGATTAAGCCAACCTTCTCAAATTGAATGCAACCTTGCCTGAGTATTTACACAAATAGGATTTTCGATGAAAGATACTTACTCTTTTGTTTCAATTATTGTTGCCGGTAATGCATTGCAGGTCGAATTTGTGGAGGAACTAATTAAACAAGCCGGGGTTGTGGCTGTACCAGGATGTGGTTTTTTTCATTCAGATGCATATGTGGACAAGTCCTCTCAGGCTGCATTTAGGTACCAAAGAAGGTATATCAGATTTGCTTTCTGCAAGAGTGAAGCTACTTTAGCTGCTGCTGCACAAGAAATTGGTGAGATTGTGGATGCTACCGGACGTCTAAAGCTATTTTGATTTGTTGGGAATGCTACTTGTCCGACGGTTGAGGCACTTCAAAATGAAAAAAAAAAAATCAACATTAATGATTTTCATTATATTTACCTTGACATTTTAAACAAGAACTCCAGCGTACCGTCGGTATTATTTTTATATATGGGAGTGAAGATTGTGGGTTTATGCATCAATTTATAGTTCATCAAATCGTTCAAATAAAGAGCTGGAGAGAAAAATATATGCCTATATATGTCTATGAACATACGCAAACACCGAGCACACAAGAAGAGATTGCAATTGGTGCAAAAATCTTGGTAGTTTTCAAATCCTGAGAGTTAAGAATGAGTATATAGCAGGTTTTAGCTATGCAAGCCTCTTGACGTCTTCTTGGACTAGTACCGCAAGACATGCCAAGACGCAATCTAAGGCTGCCACTACAGAGAAGGTGAGGCCTTTAGTAGTTTAAAATCACTTCTACTAATATTAGATTCGTACGATGTACATGATTTATAACATCGTTTTAATCCTTTCCCTTCAGCTATATTACAAGGACTCCAAGTCAACAAAACAAAGATCCAATGAATTCGGTCAGAAGAAGATTCGGAGCATAATTAACTAAAAACTCTTGAAAATTTTAGTGGCATATAATTTAGATAAGTGTAATGAAACTTTTTAAAAAATTTAAAAGATAAAAGAGTATAAATTATAAAATCTTTCAAATAAGAATTTAAGTTGATTAGTATTTTAAATCAAGAAAATGTTCTCCAAGTCAATTGAGGGGTGGGAAAGTGGTAATTGTAACTGTTTAGTTCATCCCACGACCGTTCGGGATCATCTAGCTTAGGCCTGTCAAAATTCAACCCGACACGATTAA
>CM042187.1:823097-834520 GCA_023539305.1 Ilex asprella | reverse complement strand
AAACATATATAGAGACTTTCTGCTTTCTATCATGTATGTATGTAATTAGCCAAAATACTGAAGCAAAATAACCATTTTCATTCATCACAGCAATTACCAATTAAACTATTACAACATCCCCAAACGGAAAAACAGAAACAAAAACAAAATTCAAAGGAAAAGGAAGAGAAGCATTTGTAGTAGGTAGTCCCGATTGAAATTTTCATGGTGCATGCATTACAGGTTTGTCTTCTGTCAGTGCTACCCTTCATGAAAAATTATACAACCTACAACTACAAAAATTATTATGTAAGTATTAATTAATTCAATAATTAAGACCTTTATTGCCGATAATACGCTAAACTGTAATCTTTTTTTCTTTCACTCTCTATTTCATGTTTTTGTGGTTGTCTTCTTCTTTTCTCTTTTTCTCCCGCAGTTCTTCCCACGATATCAAGCTTTTCACTTTTATTAATTCATCATCTTGAACCGGAACTTAAAATGATAGGCCATGCATTTTGGCATAATTTGACGATTAGGAAAAAAAAAATAGAAAAATAGATGGAAATAGAATCCGTTTTATCTAGGTGCATGCATGCATATATATGTATTTGCATGCACGTCCAATGATACGAGATTACTGTTGAAGCTTTCCCTATGCACCCATGTGAATGTGACGATTGCCCGAATCCCAGTTTTGAAGCTTCATTTGCTGGTAGAATTGAGCTATGAACTCATCAGCTTTGGAATCAATCATCTCATCCCCTCTAATAGCATCGAACACCTCGTCAGGGTCATCATCACCACTCTCTTCATCCTTATCAAGTTCCTGGAGATTGTTTGCCGAAGCATATTGGCTCATGGTGCCACCAGAGGAGGAGGAAGGACAGGGGGAAGGTGGAGCAATCATATCCTCAAATTGCTCAACGATTGGCGAGGCTGGGCCTTCCATGATTGAAGATGGTGGAGACGGGTGGTCGTGGAGGTGCAAGGGCCGAATTGATCCAACAATTTGCTTCCAATTCCCATTTGAAGCCACCTCTACTTGAACGGGCTTTGGTTTTCCTTTGGATCCACGGCGGAGCATGAACAATGCTGCCTTGAGGAGGTTGAATGAGCCTGGTTTCTTCTTCTTTTCTCCATTGATGGTGGGCTTCTTGTTGTCTTCTGCAATGGTGGGGATCGGAATTAAATCTGTGTTGGTAATTGATGAATTCTCTTGCATCATAATGAGAAAATGACTTGGGCTTCTTTGATTGTTGTGATTGCTTACGCCTCTTCACCCTGCAAAAATGCAGGGCGTGATATGAGAGAAGCGTTGGAGCGAATTTATGACACTTTCACAAGTTATATAGAAGAGTAATATTATTCGAATCTAAAAATTAACAATGGGTGAATTGTCAAGGTTCCCACATAGATCTCTAGCTTTACAACTCTATTTTTTAAATGACCGGTATACCCATGCTAGTTCCTATTAATTCAATGATAATACATTAGATCCCATATTAAGTACAAATAGTATTATTAATTCTAAGTAAGCATGCGTGTCTATGAAGTGAACTATAAAAAGAGTCACAAAAGAGAGGGCTAAAAAGGGCAATCGATATAATTGTTGTGAATGGGATGGCAGAGTGGTAAGAAGATAGAAAATTGGCCGTTGTTGGACCGACTCTTCAGGCGGAGGACTCGGTTAAGCTGGTGGCTGATGTGAAAAAAAAATAATAATAATCGACGACTTTCATATGAGTTTGATGTCGCAAATTTCTCGCCTTCTATGAAATTCCGAATGTGATGTATTTGCTTTGACTAATATTATTTGATTTTAATTTATTAAAATAATTCATTGTACCGATTCAATTAGGAGCTAGTTTCAATACCAACCACCATAGGCAGAGCCATGTTAATAGATTTTACGCAATTAAAAATTTAATATTAGTAATAGTTTAACGTGTGATTTCTCATTGAAGACAAAAGTCTAGTTATGTCACCATTTAATCCTCATTACAGAAAGACGTTGATCGTGTCCTTGCCAATTTACGATACTCATTAAATACCTATTTTCTATCTACAGAATCCATTGTTGATTGTGTCTAACATTAATTTGACCCGTTTATTAATCGGGTCAATTAATCACGTGTTATTTTTGAGTCTTGTATCGAAGCAGGATCGTGTCATGTTCATATTAACGGATAAAATTGACACTTTTACGGCCAACCACCACTCAAATATGCATTCATCAATGCTAAGAGTACGCGACACAACATAACATATATCTATTTATACTACTAAAAAAAATCTTTTAGCATTAAATTTTTTTAATTCACTATTTTATCCTTTTAAAGAATTATAAAAGTTACACTATCCTTCCATAGTTAGATATCTAAATTATCATTATATTCTTATATATTTAAATTTTCAAATTACATTTAACATCTTTTTTAATTATTTATTTTTTTGGATAGATATTAATATATATGAAACTTTTTGATCTATTATATTAATTTTAAATAATATGTGGATCAATATAATTTTCAATAACTCAATCAATCTAACATTACTCTTATCATATGTAAAAATACTATTTGGCCTACATTTGCATTTTCTTTTTTCATCATAAAGTTTAGCCTTGTCATTTTTTTTAAGATAAAAATTAAGAGCATATATTTTTCAAAAAAAATATAAATTTAATCATTTCTTTTTATTTTTTGTTCTTATAGTTAGAACAACAAACCTTGAGAACGTACAGAGTTTTCATAATTCTATAATAGAGTATGAGCAGTGAAAGAATAAGTAGTAAATTTAAGATGATATTTAATTTAAATATATATTTACCTAATATTTTTTATTAATTTTGTGTACGAAAACTATTCACGTGCGACACACTAATTTTCGTAAAGGTGTAGAATTACCCAATTAGTAGAGATTCAAAGAAACATCAAATGCTAATATGATGGTTCTAACATTGGTTGTGTTGGTTTCTCCTATGCCCATAAGATTTATGCATTGCTTTACCCATCGAAAAAAAAAAGAAAAAAAATTGCTCGACTAGGTTTGGTAACCTTGGTTGGTCCCCTCTATTCCATCAAATACCTAAGCCATTCGTTATAATACAATCACAAATCGATTTTTTTTTTTTTTGGGCATAATCTAACTTAGAAAATACATGAATGTAAGTATGTATATAGCATTAACAGCGAGACTCAGATTATCCAATTTAAAATTGGGTGCTTCAATCATTTGTGCATGTTTCATTTCCCCTTACCAAATTTGCACTTTGACATTAAACTTCTGGAACAAAGCTGGAAGTTTCTATTTTGATTGTTTTAATTTTCTTCCTTGTAACTGGAACACTTCTGTCATGAACTACAACAAGCTGTCATGTCATGTGGGAGCGGCCAGAACCAATATATCAGGTGGCCCACAATATGGAAGTTGCATTTCAAATCATATATACTTAGTGTCCATAAAGTATCATCATACTCCAACCTCTTAGATCAGTTTTTACGTATTTCAATTAATTTTTTATTAATTTGATCAAATATAAATCATCTATATCAGAATTAAGATATTTCTGAGAAAAAAATTTCTCATAGCATTGCTCGAAAAAATTGTTAAAATTTGTCTGAGTTTATAACTATTACCAATTGAATTCAAACTTTGACAATCACTTTGTAGTCTCATTTCGACCATAAAATTAAGACAGTAATAATGTTGAATTTTATTTATTTATTGGTTAATTTTATCTATGGAGTTACCTGTACAAGTCTATAGCGGAAGTCAAGTGCATGATATTTGAACTGGAAGTATCTAGTCTAGTGAGAATATGAAGTGGTAAAAACAATGCATGGCAGAGCAGTTTAACCGTCAGCAGACGGTGGCTGATAGTTGGCCTAGCAAAGCAAAACAAAACTTAGAGGAGTGATAGGTGGTGAATTGGAATCTTGATTCATTGTTTTCTGGGTAAGATGGGTCTTGTCTCTGAGTGGTATTCATTCAATTTAGGTTTTATTTATTTATTTTTTTCTTCCGTGAATTGGGTATTCAAATTAGTTTCATGCACCACATTTTCTGCGTTGCTTTCATTGGCCTCAAGCTCAGGTTGTCAATTTGTTCAGTCTTATTAAAATATTAGATTAAAGGCTGTAACCTTTTAAGTCTTAATAATATTAATTGCTACAAAATACTGTATTGTTGTCAATAATATAACCAAATGGTTGGTAGAATAAAAAAGACACATGTAAAACAAAGGACAAATTACACTTTGTATTCTAAATTTTTTTAAAATTCTCATTTTATACCTTCAAATATTAAAATTTTCATATTGCACCTTTAATGTATCAAAAATGTTGCAATGTGACTCTTCTGTTAACTTTCCATTAATTTTTTTGTCAATGTAAATCAGTTGACTTTTGACAGAAAAAATAATAAAAATTAATAAAAAAATCACATTCTAACACAATTGATATATTAAAGGTGTAATATAAAAAATTTAATCATTAAAAATACAAAATAAAAATCTTAAAATCTATCACGTAAAAAATACAAAAAACCCAAAAACAAATGATATTCCAGCAAACATGGTTGGTTGAAAATTTTGGCAATCACATGGCCCATTACCTTTTTTTCAGTGTTCCCTTAAACACGTAAAAGACATAACATCAGGAAAAAAAAAATTAAAAGGACGTTTACTAGGTCAACTATACGAAGTCTTCGTACTCTTATTTATTTATTTTTGTGGGATTTCCTTCTTAGAGAAGATTTTTTTATTTTTGGTGTGGCTTCTTAGAGAAGATAGAAAATCATGAAAGAAACGTTCCCACAAGTAGACAACCAAAGCTGTTTAGTTGGAGGTGCGGGCCCTGCACTTCAATCATTGAACATTTGAATTAATTCAGCCGGACGGAAATGACCTTCCCATACTCTACTACCCTGCATCTACCATCCAATATACATAAATTGTTCAGGGTCACGCGTAATCCTCGGTGAACTTAAAGAACATGTAACAGAAAAAAATGCATCTCTCTTTTAAACCCACTCCCACTAATCTCTTCTTATTGATTTTACTGAGTATTGTTAATGGACTAAACTATTCTAATCCTCTTTCGATAAGCCCATTCTAAAATAAATAGATTTCAAAAGAGAAAAATAAAATTTTTGACATCTAATCATTTTTAACTTATTCTTATTTGACATCGCACAAAAACATATTTCTGAAATCTTTTTATATATTCACAGCTCTCATAAGGAAAATATGACTTATGCCCTCTAAAAAAAATCAAAATAGACTATAATTCGTCAAGTCGTGGTTCTTATATTTTTTGGGTCATTATTGCAAAATTTACAAGAGAAATAGTTGGTGAAATTTGAACCCATGACCTATAGGTTCAACAATGGGCTGCAGAGCTATTAGGCCATCGCACACTTCTTTTTGCTCACTATAATATTTGTATTTGTTGGTTGTTACATGTATGTATTTTAGATTGTTTTATTTTGTATGGTTTGGTAATGAAATTCTAACGGTACTCATGGGGCAGGGATACTTCCGGAAACAAATCAGCTTCAATAGATTTTGATTCCTCCGCGTACAGCCGTGTCTACAACGAGGTTCCACCGCCCACAGACCACACACAGTTTGCTTTTCCACACACCCACCTGCCCACATGGTCCCATCCCTCTCTCCTGTTCTTAACATGTACCGCGTACCACATTTCCTGAATGTATAAATAGTCTGTGTCTTCCTTTATACCTTCAATCTCATCAGTATCTGAACTTTTTGAATTGAAAATTAACCTTTCAAAACCCAAACAGTTACTCATCAGATCACTTTTCATCACCATTCCTGACAGAATCAAAGATGCAAAAGAAGAAATCAGACGTTGCTCGCAGAGCATGGAACATCCTACGTCTAGCCTTGTTATGGGCAAGAAAAGGTGGTGTGTTCAAGAGAAGACTCATGAGGGACCTCACCAAGCACCTCAAAAACCTCCGTCACAATACTCAACAACGTGGTGTTCATCTACATTACGGAGAGCGCGAGCTCTCCTTCGATGACACTCCTGTTATCCACGTCAAGATGCATCGTCCCACGTCACTGAGATTCAAGTTGCCTCACATTCCATGCATAAACCCCCAAGTTGATTTTGACTATGATTTCGAGTACAGTGAGGATAATGAGGATAGAATTTCTTATGGTGATATGGCAAGGAAGAGCTTTCTAAAAGGGGTAGACGATGAAGATGATTACCAATGTGAGGCTTGCCATGAGGTGATTCCTTGCGCGGATGAAGGGATTGATCTCAAGGCCGAGGAGTTCATAGCCAAGTTCTACCACCAAATGAAGCTGCAGAGACAGATATCATATCTTCAGTACAATTGAGATGCTGCTCAATAGCTAGAGGTGCAAGTTGATCCAAAAGGCTTTCACGAATCGGTTCTCTTCCTTAATTTTCTTCTACTTTGGTACCTTTTTTGTTTCATAATATACTTCTTTGTAAAAGAGGCATTGCGGCATTTTGTAAAAACCGGAGGCTTCCACTGAGTGGTTACAATTTCAGAATAAGAACTTGAGTTTCATGATCCTAAAGTGAATTTTTAACCAGGGAATAAAAAAACACAGTAACGAAATAATACGAAGTGGGATGGTGTGATAAAATTGGAAATGAAGGCAAATCTTTTAAATAGTGGTTGGTGCACACATTAGTGTCCATATTCCTAGGAATATTAAGCTACACTAATTTTCTGATAAGGACACAAAAGTAATAACAACATGTTACAAATATTGTGTGTGTGAGTGTCAAACAGCGTGGAAATTCTGGAGCTATTGTGGTTTTCTCCTAAGGAGAATCAAACCCTGTGAGAATGAAGAGATAGATCTCGAGTAGGAGGAGTTTTTAAGGGCTCACTACAATGAGATGCTTGCTTAGTAGAGTTGCAAATTGATCCAAATGCTTCCAAAAATCAGCTCTGTTCATCCAGCATTTATTTTGGCCTTTTTTTTTTAAAACCGTAGGCATACACAGACTATCATGGTATCAGAAGAGTTTCATTCATTCATTACATGATCGTGTGGTGAATTTTTTGTGCTTGCAGTACAGATTGACAAAAAAAGGGTTAATTGCAAATTGTATTGCGAAACATCTTTTAAATCTTAATTTGTACTCTCAAAGATAAAAATTTGTATCAATACACACGTCAATTTGACGTCAAAAACTAAATTGATAAATTATACCTAAATCCCATCATGCTTGTTACATAGTCATTTGGGGCCCCCTCACATTTAGAATATTACTTCTACACCTCTTGACGTTTGTGCTCGTGTAACACATAACTCTTTGTCGTTGATATCTATTAATATAACCGTTAAAAAATATGAATTCATTCCAATAAAAAATTATAATTTTATATTACTTTTTATTTTGTGGGTCTGTTATACTTTAAAGTTCAAAATCAAGTTTACCATTTGAATGTCTAGTATAATGTAGGAATTTATACAATGTTTTTTATATCCAATTCAATACATCAATTAAATAGAATTATTGAATTGACGTGTGCATTGATACAAATTTTTATCTTTGAGGTGGAAATTGAGATGTTTTTATCTTTGAAGGTGTAAATTGAAATTCGAACAATTTTTCATGGTACAATTTGAGTTAACCCCCCCCCCCCCAAAAAAAAAAAAAGTCCCATAGAACACTTAACATAAAAAGTAAATAATGCCAAATGAGATGCTTTGATAAATTGGCAAATCCTTGATACAGCGATGCACGCTTTAATGTCTATATCCCTGGAGATCAAGTTGTTTATCATTTGAGAAATATTATGATGCAGTGGTTTTCAGATAAAGATACAAAAATGAAAACAGAATACTAAAATTTTGTTGTGTGGTAGCACAGACTTGAGAGTGATATGTGAACCAAGACTAGTTGTACAGCAACTGCGGTTTGCTTATAATAAGAATCAAATCCAAGGACAAAAGTAACCTCACGCTACCATGTCTGAATATTATATGCAAAAGGGTCAGCCACATACAACCAAAACACAATCCCATTAATCCATAGACTTACAGAATGAGGTCCTCTCGGTACCTGAAGTACCTTGCAAGAATGATCTAGAAGGCACCAAGCCATTGAATATTTGATTGTATTGTAGACTCCCATTCTTATGCTTACTATAAGATACGCTTGCAGTTGGCCGTTGCTGCCAATGAAAGAAGACCTGCTGTGCAATAATGTAAATGTTAGGAGAAAATACATATGTTATCTGTTGGTATGGGCAGGAGCCACGAAGCATGGATACGGATACGTGACACGAGTACGATACGATACGGATACAGTGATATGGTAAAACTTAAAAAAAAAAAAAAATGGGTACGACTAGGATACGTCTATAATAAAATATATTTTATATTTTATTATTATTTAACAAATTAAAAATTATATTTTTTTAATAATTCTTAAAATTAGTAAATAAAATTAGAAATTTTAACCATGAAAATGATATAATATCGTCTCATTATCATATGTTCATAAAATAAGCATGACAAATTAATAGAATCATAACAATATTTAACTAGTTAGTTTTAAAAGTATTTACTTTTACAAAATATAGTGTAAGTGACTCATTTTTTTTATACTGTCTTAACATATAATAATAGATAATACTTAAAAAACACTCGTGTCTTTAAAGTCAAATGAAATTTTATTGATGTTTTATAATGTATGTAAACTCCACAGAAGAGGCATAACTTAAAATTGAAAATTATACATCTTGTTTTATGTTTAGAAGTATCTGCGAAATATCTACATATTTTATTAATTATCTGATAAGACTGACGCGTATTCGATACGTATTATCAAGTATTCGACGGGTATCGTATTCGACACGATATCCGATACGGATACGTCGACCTCGACGAAATATCCGTGCTTCGAAGGGCAGGAGAAACAAAACTAACACAATCACAACCCCCCTCCACCACCTCCTCCTCGACACTTTTAACAGCGAATGATTTTGTAACACATTACATGATCATGCGAGGTGCGGAGGCGTTTCAGTTCTCGTACTGACTGAGAAAGACAGATTCCATCCCCTTCCCACACTTATATGAGAAAAGATAGAGAAAAAATGGCTGGAGAAAATATATTAAGCTGCAGTTATGCCGAACTACAGCATGACAAAGAAAAGATCATCATCATCGATTCTCATGGCCTATACCTAAATCCCAAAATTAGATTTGTGATACGGCTCTTTTAATACGTCCATGATCAGCATATATAACGAAAAGACAACAAAATGCCAGACAAAAAAGAGAGAGAAAAAGATAAAAGGAAAATAATTGAGGAAGCAATTCCCCAAAAAAATGATCAGTTAAACACATAGATAAATAAAAAATGTTAAGCAGGGATCCTCGTGTTCTTGCACCTAATCAATTACAACGATACTGCTCGCACTGACGCCCTTGCCCAGCAACCCTCCCCCTCCCCGGGTCACCAATCCATCACGTTCTTCATCTCGCGCATTTTATCTGGTTCGGGTTGTTCTTGGTCCACTCACTTATGTCCGCCAAGTGTTTGTGTAAATGTCCGAGCGGGAAAAGGCAGGTTAAAGAATCAAGACAGGTATGTTCTTCCACTTGGGATTTGTGGGCAATTGGACTACAACCCGAGGTCCGTATTAGCTCCATAATGGGCTCAAAACAACGACCCAACGTTTTGGGTTGTTTTGCTTTGCTTCGGGTGGACTATAACATAGCCCATCCCATACGTGGTCCAATAATTTGATCTCATTTTACCAAATCCAGTTAATTGTTTGTTTTTATCATAATTGTAACTTTACTTTCTAAAATAAAGTTTGTTTTATGAAAGCCTAATTTCCCTTTTGGAAAAGATAGGAAAAGGTGGTTTGAACTTAGTTTTCTAATGTCAAATGCAATTCTAATATTAAATTATACGAATAATCACATTATGTACAGATACTTGAATTTTTAATTTACACCTTAAAATATCTTAATTTTTAAATTACACGTGAAAAGTCATAAAAAAGTTATAACATAAGTAGTAGACTCAAACGATGCACTTCTTGATTATGATAAGCATCACAAATATGATAATAATTTGTGTTTTTATAGAATAAAAGAGGATGATAGTTTGAGTTGGCCTCACATTACACAGCAATTTTTTATGATTCAAATTAAAATTGAAGTATATTACAGAGTATAAATTGAGATTAATCTTTAATTTTAAGAGTACCTTTTATTGACACCATTTTATACAATAAGATAAAAAAGTAATTCAAATTCAAGATAAAATAAATATGAGTTGAATTATAGAAAACCTCTTTCAAATTCAAGGATGTAAGACCATCTCCAATTTTAATTCATATTTGAGTAAAAAAACTTAATTTTGATATAAAACAATCCAACATAAAAACTTAAATTTAAATTCAAAAAAAGTAGAATAAAATTTTGAATAAAAATAATAACATCATCCATTGGAGAAAATTTTGAGTTTCCCTTGCATAAAAAAAAAGTGAATTTCGATTTAGATATTATGAGTTTTTTTGGGGGTCAAATTTATATAATATGGATTAGAGTAAAAGATTGCTAATTGTTTTTTTATTTTCCATTCATTACCCAAAATCAAGTTCAATTTTAAATTTGGGTAAAGAAAAACTCAAAAACCCGCTCCAATCTTTAAATAGAATTTATATCAAAACAGATAAACTCTTTATTGATTCAAACTGGGGGAAACTCGGAAAGGCAAAAAAAAATTGAGCCAAAAAAAGTCATCTTATTCTCTATGTGATCTACGAACTAAGCTTCTCCGCCAAAACCATCGTTCGTAATCAACTTTTTTAACTCTAATCTTAACCTTAACTCTAATTCTAACACTAACCTTATTCTAGTCTCAATCAACCATGGCATAGGATGAATCTAGTTTGACTTCAAACTCGGATACCCAAAAACCACCTATCAAACTGCAATGAGGCAATTTGGTCATCTAGTGTTATTGGCATATTTGAAATGTGTTGAAATTTTGAATTTTTGGTGTTGTCTCTTGTCGGCATAGATAATACTTTTGAGTTTTTGGTCTTCTGGGAATCGATAAAACTTGGAGAGGAGAATTTTTTAAAAAAAAAATAGCTTTAACGACAATATAATTTAAAAAAAAATTGTTTTTTTTGTCATTAAAAAATTAATATTAAAAAAAATTAACTCAAATTTAGGTAAACATTGGAGATTGCTTACCCATCAGGGATAATAAGGTTAGAGAATGTTAAACTGCATGGTTTTATTTATGCTCCATTTGGTAAAAATGATAAAAAATATGAGGGATAAAAAATAAATGGAATACATTTTTTATCTTCTAAGGAAGCAAAATAAAAATAATACACTTTTATTCCTTGATGTTTTATTGGATTGAGATATATATATATATATATATATA
>CM042187.1:799879-813951 GCA_023539305.1 Ilex asprella | reverse complement strand
AGAGATCAATTTTAGCCGCTAGGTACCACGAATGCATTGCGAGGCTTCCAAAAGACATGATATTAGCGAGAGAAGATAGTCCGTGAATCATCCCAAATTTCTTATTCATTGCTTTAAGTTTTGGATTAACCTTTGCAACTTCTTGATTCTTAGTCCAACCAACTTCTTCTCCGATATTCACTTCTCTCTCAACCTTGTGCCTTTGCTTCATCATCTAACACCATAAGAAACAAAATTTCACATGTTAAACACAAAATCCATCAACACTTCAATAGAAAGAAGTTAGAACCAGACTCCTAATGAAGCATAAGAGAATCACTGCATTTCCCCAACAATCATATTAATAGAAAAATATAACGCCTCAGAACCAAATGAACTTGCAGTCAACACAAGGAATTACTCACCACCAGACACCAGCTGTTTAGCTGGAGTGGACTCCCCTTCCAACACCGCAGGGGAGGTTCAGGGTTCAATCTAAGGATATAAGGGTGCAAGGCCATAACAATCAGGAAACTAAAAGAAAAAGGCAAAAAAAGGGAACACCAAACTGAATAACCATCAATCCACCTTGCTTTGGACCTACGTTCTCACATAAAATGTATAGTCCATCAACACGCTAGCAATGAAGCAGTTTTGTTCGGTCACAATCTCAAAATTATCATTAATCGTGAAATTCAAGAACTGGTACATGTCAAGTTTTTTCGGTGTTTTCTGTTAGGTTTGATCTTTTGTTTTTAAATAATCCTTGTTGACTAAGGAGTAGGTTGTTTGTTGTGACTCTTTTCTTCGTTGATTACCATGTTTCCGTTAGAGTAAACGTGAGCTGTAATCTTGCTTTTATTTAGGAAGTTGTAAGGCTATATAATCGCCACAGTTTGCTGAATTTAATAACAAGTCATTCTCCTGGATTAAGTGTATTGCTTCATTTAAGTTCTTTGTTTAACAACAATCTGGTATCAGAACTCCCACTGGGCCTGAGCGAAAAAAAAAAGGGAAAGCTTCAGACTTTTTGAGTGACTTGCAAACAGAGAGAGAGAGAGAAAGAGAAAGAGAGGGGTATGAATGAGTGAAGGGAATTTCGTGCAGCCAACAATTCCCCGCTTCAATGGCCATTACGACCATTGCAACATACTAATGGAAAATTTTCTGAGGTCCAAGGAATATTGGAACCTGGTGGAGACTGGCTATGCAGAAACTGAGGCTGGAGCAACTGTGACTGAGGCACAACAAAGAAAGCTCGACGAGTTGAAGTTAAAGGATCTAAAAAGTGAAGAATTACTTATTCCATGCAATCGACCGAACCATCTTAGAGACCATACTTCAGAAAGAAACTTCAAAGCAAATATGAGACTCGATGAGGAAGAAATATGAGGGGAATCCAAGGGTGAAGCGGTCGATCCTGCAAGCTCTTCGTAAAGAGTTTGAAACATTAGAGACGAAAACTAGTGAGAAAGTCTGTGATTATTTTTCTCGTGTAATGTCTGTTGCAAATAAGATGAGGGTGCATGGTAGACGTTACAATTGTGGAGAAAATACTTCGCTCCTTAACAAACAAATTTAATTACATAGTTTGTTCTATTGAGGAGTCCGAAAGATATTGACCAACTGTCCATTGATGAATTACAAAGCTCGTTGATCGTTCATGAGTAGAAATTTCACAAGTATGATGGGGAAGAACAAGCCTTAAAGATAATTCATGAACATAGGTCAGGAGGAAGAGGACGTGGTAGAGGATCATATAGAGGAAGAAGTAGATGTAGAGGGCGTCAAACATTCGACAAATCCCTTGTTGAGTGTTATACTTGCCACAAGCTCGGACACTTTCAATATGAGTGTCCAAGTAGGGGCAAAGAAGCCAATTTTGCTGAGCTTGATGAAAAGAAAGAAATGCCACTGATGTCGTACGTGGAGTTACATGGAGCAAAAAGAGAAGATATTTGATTTCTAGACTCGAGGTGCAACAATCATATGAGTGGAAATAAACTCTGGTTCACTAATCTCAACAAAAGCTAAAGACAGAAGGTTAAACTTGGAGATAACTCAAGGATATTAGTTATGGGAAAAAGCAGCGTGAGGCTACAAGCGAATTGACTTGTGCATGTAGTTACCAAGGTGTTCTATGTGCCAAAATTGAAAACAACTTGTTGAGTATCGGGTAGTTATAGGAAAGAGGATTAGCAATCCTCATTCAACACGGAAAATGTCAGATTTATCATCCAGAGAAGGGGTTGATTATTCAAACTGAAATGTCAACCAATCGAATGTTCTTTCTATTAGCTATGTCTCAACCAAGCAAGGCTACGTACTTTCATACAACGACTCAAGATATGTCTCAGTTGTGGCATCGAAGGTATAAGGCCTGAAAACACTCCAATTCAAGGTGGTACATGGATTGCCACAACTTACTGCTCCCACAACATTGTGTAAGGACTGCATGATAGGAAAACAACACCGTGATCCTATCCCAAAGAAAAGCATCTGGCGAGCATCACAGAAGCTCCAAGTGATCCATGCAGACTTATGTGGTCCAATCACGCCTATTTCCAATAGCAACAAGAGGTACACAATCTGTTTCATTGACGACTTTAGTCGGAAAACATGAGTCTATTATTTAGTTGAGAAATCATAAGCTTTCAGTATGTTTAAATACTTTAAGAGTCTTGTTGAGAAAGAAACAAGCACTTACGTTAAGTGTTTACATTCTGATCATGGAAGAGAATTTACTTTACAAGAGTTCAATCAGTTCTGTAAGGAGAATGACATCAAGAGGCAGTTGACGACTGCGTACACTCCACAACAAAACTATATGGCAAAAAGAAAGAACGGGACAATCATGAACATGGTTTGGTGTATGTTGTCAGAAAAGAAGATTCCAAAATGCTTCTGACCGGAAGCAATAAATTGGACAGTACATGTTCTAAACCGAAGCCCTATCTTAATTATGAAGAATATGACTCCAGAAAAGGCTTGGAGTGGAATCAAGCCTTCAGTCGAACACTTTAGAGTGTTTGGATATGTTTCACATGTGCACATACCAGATGCCAAAAGAACCAAACTAGGAGATAAAAACTTTAGTTGCGTATTGTTGGGGGTTAATGAGGAATTCCAAGCCTACAGACTTTATGATCCAATGTCAAAGAGGATTGTGATGAGCCAAGATGTCAGATTTGAAGAAGATAAGAGTTGGGACTGGGATGAGAGTTTTAAAGAATTCGTTGCAGCTGATCTGGAGTGGGATGACAACGAAGAGAATACTACTTTAAATGGTGTCAACGAAGAAAACAGTGAAGGAAAAGTGATACTGGAGAAGTAGGGACAGATTCTTCAAATAATGTGAATGAAGGGAGCTCGTCTAGCTCTAGTAAAGAAAAGATTAGAAGAAGACCAGTCTGGATGAATGATTACAAGAGCAGTGAAGGCTTATCTGAAGAAGGAGATGTGATCAATTTACTAGGAAGCACGGATACTTCTCAGGGGTCGATGTGGCGATGTCAAACACGTGTCCGATACTTCCACAACTGTCCTAAACAATGAAGAATGACGGATACGACTCGGATATGCCATAACCATGAATTTGAAATCAGAAAAAAAAGGAGGGAAGAAGATGATGTACCTGATCAGAGACACCCACAACGACAGCCACAGATCTTCAAGTAGGTATGTCGTCTTCATCTTCAAATCTCTCTCTCTCGCTCTCTCTTGCTCGCTCGCTCGCCGCCTGCTTGCCCTAGTCGCTGAATAGCGATAAAGGGTTTCCTTTTTCTTTTTATTTTTTGTTTACTTGCCTTATTTACATTTTAACCCCCATTATTTTTTTTTCCTTTTTTCTTTGCCCTAGTTGTTAAAATAATTTACAAATAACCTTTAAACTTCTTATATTTTATGTTAAATTACAATTATATCTTATTAGTTGTCACCCACTACCCAATTTGATTTAGCCCACTGTCCACAACATATTAACTCATTTTTTCAATCATAAAATATTAATTAATTACTCAATTTAATTATTAATGTTATTATATATATAAAAATATATTATATTATTTTAATTGGTCGTATCCTCGCCGTACCCGTGTCCTATATTTTAGAATTTTGTCGTATCCCTGTGTCCGTATCGAATCGGATATAACATCCGTGTCCATATCCGTGTTTCCTAACTAATTTGGTATTCTTTACATCTACTAACCCTGTACATTTTGAAGAAGCAGTAAAACATGAGAAGTGGAGAGCAGCTATGGACTTTGAGATAAAGTTCATTGAGAAGAACAAAACTTGGGTGTTGACTAATCTGCCAACTGGTGCCAAAAAGATTGGTGTTAAATGAGTCTATAAGACAAAACTTGATGAAAATAGGGAGCTGGACAAGCACAAAGCACGCCTAGTAGCTA
Organism: Ilex asprella; assembly: GCA_023539305.1. Taxonomy (NCBI): domain Eukaryota; kingdom Viridiplantae; phylum Streptophyta; class Magnoliopsida; order Aquifoliales; family Aquifoliaceae; genus Ilex; species Ilex asprella. The sequence goes on along the minus strand of CM042187.1, from coordinate 809,563 downwards.
AAGGCTATGCACAACAGTGTGGAGCTGACCAGACCGAAGTATTTGCTCCTGTGGCGAGGATGCATACAGTATTATGATTATTGCTCTTGCTGCACAAAGGGGCTGGAAAGTGTACCAATTAGATGTAAAATCGGCGTTTCTACATGGTGAGCTGAATGAGGATGTGTTTGTGGAACAACCAAGGGGTTATGAGACGAAAGATAGTCCAAACAAAGTGTATAAGTTGAAGAAGGCTCTATACAGGCTAAAGCAAGCTCCACGAGCCTGGTTCAGCCGAATAAAAGCTGATTTTGTGAAATGTCACAGAGAGCACACACATTGTTGTCAAGGTTAGTAAAGAAGGTAAAATTTTGATTGTCAGTATCTACGTTGATGATCTTATTTTTGCTGGAGATGATAAGTCTGTGATTGAAGATTTTAAGAATTTTATGATGAATGAATTTGATATGTCCGATCTTGGAAGGATGAGATACTTTCTTGGTATTAAGGTACTGCAAAGAGATGATGGGATCTTTATTTGTCAAAAGAAGTATGCTATGGAGGTGTTGAGGAGATTTGGTATGGAAGAAAGCAACTCGATGCTCAATCCAATAGTTCTAGGGTTCAAAGTTTGCAAGGATGCAAATGGAGTTAATGTGGATGAGACTTTTTTCAAACAAGTGGCAGGTAGCTTGATGTATTTAATGGCTGCTAGACATGATCTAATGTTTGTGGTTAGTCTCATTAGTCGATATATTGGGCAGTCAACTGAGTTGCATTTGCAAGCAGCAAAGAGGACGTTGAGATATTTGAGGGGAACAATCGATTTTGAGATTTTTTACAGGAAGGGAGTGAGTGAAAATTTGGTGGCTTATGCTGATAGTGATTACGCTGGCGATCTGGAAGACAGGAAAAGCACTTCGGGCAATGTCTTCTTGATAAGCTCAGGAGCTGTTTCATGGTCATCTAAAAAACAGTCAATAGTTACTCTCTCAACAACCGAGGCCGAGTTTGTGGCAGCTACTCATTGTGCTAGTCAAGTCATTTGGATTAGAAGCATTTTGGCAAAACTTGGTCACCCACAACGTGGCAGTACTACTATGTTTTGTGACAATAGTTCGACGATCAAGCTCTCCAAGAATCCTGTGCTGCATGGACATTGCAAACACATCGATGTTCGATTTCATTTCTTGCGTGATCCTACAAAGGTGAGAGTTGTGGAGTTAGTTTACTGTGGAACTCAAGAGCAAGTTGCTGATGTAATAACCAAACCCCTGAAGCTAGATGTGTTTCAAAAGCTTCGATGTTTGCTGGGAGTCTGCGAAGTACCAGAAGTAATCTAATTGCTGGTAATTAGTTTAAGGAAGGGAATGTCGAGTTTTAAGGTGTCTTATGTTAGGTTTGATTGTCTCTTTTTAAATAATCCCTGTTGACTAGGAAGTAGGTTGTTTGTTTTGACTCTTTCTTTCGTTGATTACCATTTTTTCGTTAGAGTAAGCGTGGGCTGTAATCTTGCTACATATGTAGGAAATTGTACGGCTATATAATAGCCAGAGTTTGCTCATGGGCTGTAATCTTGCTACATATGTAGGAAGTTGTAAGGCTATATAATAGCCAGAGTTTGCTGAATTCAATAACAAGTCATTCTCTACTCCGTTTAAGTTCTTTGTTTAACAACAGTACAGACCCAAACGATGAAACTTACTTTCCGAAGTTGTAAGTGACAAGAGCCCCCAAACACATCTGCCCACAAAGGTATTTAGACATTGATAATAACATACAAAATTTGAATAAACATGAGAATTGCTAGAACAACATTCAGAAGAAAAGACATATTCAGTGACCAGTTGCTGTGAATTACTACTATACCTCAATGGTCATGGGCGTGAAGACAAAAAGATTGGTGAGATTGAAAGCGAAAGCAGCAAGAAGGAACCCGAGCTGGTACTTCTCCGTAGTAGACGAAGTCTTCCACGGGTGTAAGTACCCGAAACACGCCACCGACACCACACAACACACACCAACCATCGAAAAGTACGCCGGAAACATCTTGCTTTGCAAATTACCAAATTGATGCCTCGGTAAATTCCTACAACCATGGACAGAATACAGTGATTTTCAATAATTGATGCGTGTTAGTATCAATTATTTCAAGATTGAACAAGAAAACGAAAATTGGGAAGCGAGAGTGTCAATTACTTGAACATTATGATGCCGCCGATGAAGGTGACCCATAAAGCAGCGCCCCAAGCTGTGGAGAAGCAGAGGAGGTGGGCCAGTTTGAGGAAGGTGGTGAGCTTTGGGGGTTGCTGACCGTCGGATTTTGATCCGAATGTTTCTGGAGAGAATATCACTCCGATAGCCAAGAATGCCACCGCCGCCAGAAATCGACTCATCCACCCCATCTCTTCCGATTACGAGACCCACTGTGTGTGTGTGTGTGTGTGTGTGTGTGTGTGTGTCTGTTTCTTGGATACGGACGTTAGCGAAGGAAGACTGATAGAAGAGGTTTTCTTGGTACAGTGTTCACCAGCCGCTATCTGATTATGTTCACCCACTACGTCAGTCGTTCAACTCTGCTCTAAGGGTCGTTTTCGGAGGGCTTGAATGTTAGTTTGAAGTTACCTAAATGCCATTACTGTTTGACGTATTTACCTTCTAGGTGAAATTCATTGACGTGGCTTATTGACATGGGCTGGGCCTCGGGGTTCACCAGTCTATCGGAATGTTCTAGAAAATATCTGTCCAAGGATAGACTTAATTCATACAAGGTGTGTCATCCATTACGTTGCCGTATTGATTGATAGACCGTCTAACATGGCAAAGGTAAAAAGTTCATGCATTAGATGATGAATTCTAATAAAAGCAAATGTTGAAAGGAACGGCAATATCATATCGTATGAGAATGTTGTTGTTGGGTTTAGTCTAGGCCATTAGTTACGTGTTGGCCCAATTCTTTCTCCAGGCCCAAAAGGGAAGCACAACAAACGTGTGGAGTAGACGGGGAGTGGTGAGCATCACACGTGTACCCCCAAGGCGGGCCAGTGAGCGTGACAAATTTTTTTCTCCCGCCAGTGCACCGAAATGAAAACGAAAATCCCACTTGAAATCTCGATTCTCTTAATTTACCCCTACATTTTGCCCTAATTTACACTGTGTTCCATCCTTCCTCGAGAAGTTTCAAACAATCTCGGTCCCTGCAACTTCCCAATCACAATACCATCACTGCCATTAATTGACTTCTCTCAGTTTAGTCTCTCACTTCAGTAGGAGAGCTAGGGTTTTATAATTCATCCCCATAGAGCTATCTTCTTCCCCAATCCAATTCTTTTCTTGGTCTCCTCAACAGTTTTACTGAAATTTATTCTTTCAGAACCAATTAGATTCAATGTTGGAAAGCAAGAGTAATCTAGTATATGACCACCCATCCAAAACTTTCATTGGCGTCCGCTTTGTTCTCCTTGAATTCGACCCCATCCTCAAAGACAAGGTCTCTCTCTCTCTCTCCCGCTATATTTGTATGGAATTACAGTATCTCGTTTTGTTTTTTCCTTTAATTTGATGCCTAGGTATAGCATATTCTTGAATCGATATGTGTTGGAGCGAACAAACTGTGTAATATTAATATATAAATTAGTTTCGATATCTGTAGGTTCGGTCGAGGCTTGTAGATGGCGGAGGGGATGATGTTGGTAGTTATGGACCCAACTGTAGCCACGTAATCGTTGATCAGCTTGTTTATGTAAGTATCATCCCCGCTTGTCTCCAGTTATTTGCATACCCTTGTTGTTATCATTTCAATTGAGTTCCTGTTTATGTTCCTCCTCAAGGGTTCATAGTTGTCATTTTTATTAGCGTTGGATTTTCTGTGGCGCAGGATGATCCCATGTGTGTTGCTGCTCGAAGTGATGGAAAGACACTGGTCACTAGCTTATGGGTTGACCATAGTTTTGACGCTGGAATGCCTGTTGATCCCAACCATGTTAGTCTTCCATTTTACCCATTGCGTTGTATCCTGGATGCCAACATTTATGTTTCTATTCAGAGCTCTTATAAACTAGAAAATTCTTAAAAACCACAATTGATTGCTTATAATATTTCTGTACATCACTTAAGCATGTTTCATTGCTGATGGATGATTTTCTATTTTCTTACAGGTCATGTACAGACCTTTAAGAGATTTGAATGGAATTCCAGGTGCCAAAGCTTTAATTGTTTGCTTGACTGGGTACCAGAGGCATGATCGAGATGATATTATGGTTTGCGACTGCCTTTGTGTTTACTATTCTGATAGTTGATTGTTGTGTATCATCCAAACTCCCAGCTATATTATTATTTTCTGTAATGTATTTGAAAAAGGAGGTAGTGGAAAGAGTTGCTTCACTGTCTGATGCATCGGTTTTGGTTTTCTTTTCTTACCCAGACAATGGTTGGCTTGATGGGTGCAAACTTTTCAAAGCCACTGGTTGCAAACAAAATTACTCATCTTATATGCTACAAATTTGAAGGTGCGTGTTTTCTCCTTTCCCATCAATTATAGTCTATTGTATTGGACAATAATGGAGTTTGTTCATTTATTTTCATTCCTAATGTAAAATATATGCTTACTCTTGATTTTATCCCCAGCAAAATAAGTTACTCTTCGTCTGCATCTGACAAACCAATTGTGAAACATCTTATCCAAAAAATATCAAAATTACTGATTTCTAAACAAACTCAGTCCATCAATATAGACACTTCCATAGCCAAATCTAAAATGATAGTATTAAGGTTATGAACTCTATTATCCTGATAAAGGGTGGTAGTTGAAATATATAACAACTCAGTCACTCTGCATGGCTGATGTCTTATACCTTGGGAATATTTTGTTGCTCAATTGTCCATAAATTTTGTTGGTTATTCTTTCACTTGCTTGACATTGTTATTTTGAATACTGCATTTGCATCAACTTAGCTTGTAGTACTTACTTCACTACTATCAAATTAAAACGAGAATTTTCACCTTTAATAGGGGAGAAGTATGAGCTTGCCAAGAAAATCAAGAAGATAAAGCTTGTCAACCATAGATGGTTGGAGGACTGGTATGTCTAGGTTTGTTATTTTTCTGGTGAATCATCATAATGTGTACCATGCATTGAGAAATTTATTATTTAGACTGGTGAATAACATTCAGTCATTTTCTTCTTCCTATTTTTGGAGTCACATCAAGCTGATACCCCCCCCCCCCTTTTTCTTTTGTTGCCCTTTCAGTTTAAGGACCTGGGAAATTCTTCCAGAAGCTAATTATGATAAGAGGTGAGATCTGACTTTGTAATTTTGTTGTTCTGTGCTGTGCTGAAGTGTGCATTTGCATGCATGTTCACATATAGGTATCAATATCAGTTTGCCAAGATTTACTGCTCATATCCTCTATGCCCACAGAATTTAAGCTCGTAACCAATTGTCTTTTAGACTTCTACACATATTCACATCCAGCGATTTGCTTTATTCTTCTTATTTTCCTTGGCTTCCGGTTGCAGCCACCTTGTCATCTGGAAGTTTACTGTTTCTGTTATGGAGCTTGTTGAATATGAGTGTTTCAACTGTTTTTTTTTTTGTGATTGTACAGTATTATTTAGTACTCACTCTGCTCATGAGAAAATGACAAATACAAACCATGCCTTTTGAAAGATAGGACTAAAGAAAGACATATACGAAATACACATTCTCTCTTTCTTTACAGTGGATATGAGTTGGAGATGATGGAGGCTGAAGCAAAGGATTCAGACGAAGAAGCAGAAGAAATAGCTACAAAGCAATATGAACAAAGCAACGTATTGGCTAGTCCGCAAAATTTGCGAATGGGAATGAAAAGTCCTCATAACTCTGTCATATCAAAGCAAGAAGTATCAAGAAACTTGTTAACTTCAAGTCCATCTCAAGGCTTCGCTAATGTTGGCCACACTTGTGACATTGTGTCAGACATTGGAAAAGAGACCAAATATGATGAAGCCTCATATTTGCATGAAACACATAATAAGCATTACGAGGTACTTTTATCTCTTGATGTTAGGACTCCTAGGGGTGTTTCTTGTAGTAAGCCATCAGATCCATGTGATGCAATACTAATTTCTCCAAAATCTGGAAATGACTTCACTTCTACTTCTGGAAGTGCTGAGAAATCTGATGCAGCAAAGTTAAGTGCCAAAAGTTATTCAAGGAAAACCCCAAGAACAACCACTCCTTCCAGTGCATGTGCAGTAAACACTGGTAAACTTGATGTTAGTGAGAGTCTTAATATCTCTTCCTCTGTGACTAAACAAGATGGAACTATTCTTGGTTGTGCCGAAATTCCTTTGGAGGAAACCGAGTTACCTGCCAAAGAGGGACACAGTGGTACATTGCCAGAGAAGAGGAAGATAAATGTTTCCGATTGTAGTTCCAAATCACAAAAGATAATTCATAATCCAGCACACTTCTCAGAACATTCATTACTGGTGAATAGAAGTGGAGGTTTGGGAGCCCCATCGTTACCAAATGGTACACTTGAATCAACTAATCATCTTTTCCTTGGTAATAATGCCCATTGTATGAATGAGATTGCTGCTTTGGATCCTTCGAAAGATTCTCCTAACATTTCACGACCGAAATCCGTAAGTGTTTATCGAAAGCTGGGGACATGTGATAGGCCTATCTCAAATACCATTTTCTCAGAAATGAGGAAAGATGGCAGTGGAAAGGAGGTACCTCAAGGATTTATTATGGAATCAAAAGATACCATATTGAATTGTAAGCCTGGCACTAAAGATGCTGGTGTGAGTAGAGTAGAACATTTTGGAGGTGAATTTGGGTTGTCCCAGAAGGAACTGCAAGATATTGAAGTCCCATCACCTATAACCAAAAGATTAGAGATCAGAAAATCCAATAGTCCTGCTAACCCGGATTTGCTTAAAGGAGGAAATGATTCCCATTCAAAAACATATAGGAAGAAGATGATTGCCAGAAAGAGTTTGGGCTCTAAGCCAAATTCAGGGAAAGGGTGCACAGCAAATCAGAAAGGTTCTATATATTTTAATAAAACTGCCCGGACAAATGACGTTGAAGTCTCCTCAGCTGGAGAGAAAGTGACAGCAGAGAATATTCGTTCAGAGAAGTTTGAGATGGACCATCCAAGTGTTAATGTTGACACGGCCGTAGATATTGAGGCTACTTGTTTTCCAAAATATGGAAGTAAAGCCACGATTGAAGCTTTATTCATGGATGATGAGACTGAGGCTCCAGAGGACAAGGAAGAAAAGGAGTCTATGGCAGCAGAATGTGAAGGGAAGTCTGGAGGAGTCGAACCAGTACATGTAGTACATATGGACACAGAAGAGAAGTCAGAAGGCGTGCATAACAGTTTGGGTATGTATGGCCATGGACTGGCATCTGGCAAAAACCAAAAGGAAATTGAAACTGAAAATCTTGCTTGTAGTAAGAAATCTGACCTGAGTGAGCCAACTGATATGGAGAATGCTGGGAAGGAAAAGGTAACTAGATGGAAAAAAGGTCCGTTAAGTAAAACTGAGAAAAAGATTCTTCCTACTGTCAGAAAAGTGACAAATTCTAATGAATGTAACGACGGGGAGGGGGCCAAACATGTAAAGAATAATAAGAAGACAGTAACAGAGAAAGTGAGCATGCCGTATGCAGCATGTGAATCTAAAAGAGCTGTACCTGCAAATAAGTCAGAGGACTCTAATGCAGCAGAGAAGGAGAACAGGCCAACCGGTGTTGGAGATCATTTGGGGAGTCATGGCAAACAGTGGGCTGGAAAAATGCCTTCAAATTCTAAGATGTCTCTGAAGAACGATATAAAGGTTGGTGGGATGGACTTGGATTCAATGCAAATGGGACGGACCACAGAAGTGAAAAAAGAATCTGCATGGTTTATATTGAGTGGGCATAAACTACAAAGAAAGGAGTTTCAGCAGGTTATTAAGCGCTTGAAAGGAAGGGTATGCAGAGATTCTCACCAATGGTCTTACCAGGCAACACACTTCATTGTTCCAGATCCCATTCGCAGAACTGAAAAGTTATTTGCTGCTGCTGCAGCTGGAAGGTATGAACTCATCGATTATCTTTACTTTTCAATTGCTGTTCAATTTCTCAACATATTGAGTCTTTAACATTTAAGCTGAAGATGGAGCATTCTCATCTGAGTTTCCTTTCACTTGCCTAGAATTGATACATGCTATTTTTACTTCTAAAGTGATTCTCCATCAAATGCAGGTGGATTCTGCAGACTGATTATTTGGCCGCTAGCAACCAGGCTGGAAGATTCTTGGCAGAGGAGCCTTATGAATGGCATAAGAATGGCCTAAGCGAAGATGGTGCAATCAACTTACAGGCTCCAAGGAAGTGGCGCCTTTTGAGAGAGAAAACAGGTCATGGTGCATTCTATGGAATGCACATTATCATATATGGAGATTGCATTGCCCCTCCTCTGGTATATCTCAGTTGTTGTTGGTCTGCAATTGTTATTCTTATTCTAATACTGGCACAGCTTTTGCCATTCAAGTAGATTATGTCTAGATAATTATCTTCATTACACCATGTTGTGCATTTCTTGGGATTGCTTTTCTTGTCCCAGCATTTTCCTTGTCTGCTTCTTGCTTGAATATATGCCACTTCTTTTCTCATAAAACAGGATACTTTAAAGCGTGTTATTAAGGCTGGAGATGGGACAATCTTAGCAACATCACCTCCTTACACCCGGTTTCTTGAGTCGAGGGTTGACTTTGCCATTGTCAGTCCTGGCATGCCACATGTTGATATATGGGTCCAAGAGTTCTTAAGAAATGAAATACCTTGTGTTTTAGCTGATTATTTGGTGGAATATGTCTGCAAGCCTGGCTACTCCCTTGATAGACATGTGCAATACAATACTCATGCTTGGGCAGAGAAATCCTTCAAGGACCAGGTAAACCGATTGGAAGAAGTCGTTGAGGACTTGACACCATCAAAAGATCATGTTGATAACGATCTACCATGTCAAGTTTGTGGGTCTTGTGACAGAGGAGAGGTAATGCTGATCTGTGGTGATGAAAGCGGCTCCAGTGGCTGTGGTGTTGGTACCCATATTGATTGCTGTGATCCTCCACTTGAGGTTGTTCCAGAGGAAGATTGGTTTTGCCCAAAGTGTAGTACGAGCAAAAACAGCAAGAACCCTTCAAAAAGTACCAAGAAAGGGAGCTCTTTATCAAAAAAGAAGTAACTTTGCTCTCTTGAAACCTTTTTGTGTTTGTAGTTTTGTTTTTTCATTTAAAATATGTACATTTAGCGGTAGGGATAAAATAAAGTTTATTGCATTTCGTCCAAATCAGTGTCATTACTATTGCAGTTATTCAATTCTGAAGTACATGATCACCTAGCCTACACTCAAATTGACACTTTTAAATCATTCTGTTCAATGACTGACCTTATAGGAAGTTCAAACATATGGTCACTGCAAAACTGTGTCTGTCCATTTGGGCTATGCGTCCCAAGCCACAACACTTGGGTATGGTTCTCGGGAGAAATTGCGTTGTGCTGTGTGGAAAATTCTGGCCGTCTTCTTTGCCAAGGTAATGTCTCTGTTTAGGCCATACTTGACCAATCCTACATAATGTGGGTTCCAATTTTTGTGGTCCATCCTAGTAGGTGGGCTCAATTCATCTTGTTTACCATCTGAAATAGTTGGATATTC
>CM042187.1:751626-794879 GCA_023539305.1 Ilex asprella | reverse complement strand
GAAATAAAAGGGTTAAACTTTTCACTGAAAAAAAAATACACATATATAGACATAATATTATCTTTACATATGAGATAAGTAATATTAGATTAATGGAGTTTTTGAAAATTTTATGAACACTTTATAAAAAAAATAATGATGTATATTTTTAAGGGTAATATAGTCAATTAAATTTTTTTATAAAAAAATAATATTTATACATAGATAATAGATAATTAAAAAAGATGTTATGAATAATTTAGAGATTTAAAGATGTAAAAATGTGATGATAATTTAAATATTTAATTATGAAATGATACAATGGTCTTTGCAATCCTTTATAAGTGTAAAATAGAGATTTTTTTTTATCTTAATGTACTTTTATTAATAGTATAAATATAAATATAAATATAGATTCTGAATCAAAATTTAATTAAACATGTTATATTGGAGTTGAGGGACAAGAATTATGATCCCTTCTCTCACAACTAATGCAAGCAGCATACGTCTTCCAAAAACTAATACTTAACTCGATCCTCTGTTTAACATTCATGTTATCAAATTAAGTCGTTTACGATATCCAGCTTATTTTTTTCCCTATGCCAGTTTTCATCTCAATTCACCACCACCACTATCACCCCATCACCATCACCATCACCATCACCATCATAAACACCTCCATTTATGTACTTTGAGGATTATTATTTTGTTATCTTTATGGTAGAAACTTGTTCATTGATAACTCGTGGCTTGGCCTGCAGTCCATTTACTTTCTGGTTGAAGAGAGACGCGTGCTCCAAACCAAGAAAATTAGGTGCAGTAGGTTTGGCAATCAAATTGATTGATTCTCAACCAACCCATATAAAAAGTACTGCAGATGCATAAAAAAGAACTATTTTTCGCCGCCCAACCAAACAAAGTGATGGTTTTCTTTCACTCTGTATTTGGGTTGCTGCACTCCTCTGAGCAGCAGAAGAAGTTCGAATGCAAGAAATAGAACACACAGTACAGAGCACTAATTAGCTGGGCATGGTAGGTAATAATGATGGCAGGGAAAAGTTTGAAAAACATGTCAAACCCTACGGATTGTTGTTGTTTTGAGTGCTGGTTCCATTCCACCCATTCTTTGACACATCATCCAGAACTGCAACAATCTTAAACCACAGAAGTTTTTGGGTAGAAGAGAACAGAAGAAGAAAGATCTATTTCGAACACCATTGCCCCTATTATATCAGTCGCCATGGAATGGAACAAATAGCAACTGAGAAAAGTTTTGGGTAAATAACAAAAAACTCTTAAGAAAACCTCGTGGAATCTCAGGCTTTTGGCTGTGTGATGGATAAGCGTTAGCCTGACAAAAAGAAATAATACTCTGCCTAGAGAAGATGCCAAAATCATAGCTTTTCTACATCTGCAAATGCCAGAACAGCACTTACCATTAAATCATTCCTTCATTTTTTTTTTTTGGCGGTAAAGAGTGTTGCACCAATTTACAAACATCTTAATTTATCTTTTTCCCGGTTAAAATAGATTATTTATATCAAGACTAAAAAATTTATGAGAATCATGATTTGACCCATAAATTATTAAAATTCAAACTCAATTCTTCTAAATTATCCTCCAAATTTTTTCAAAAAAATGCATTTACCCTCCCATTTTAATTCTGAAATTTTTGAAAAGAAAGCGAAAAAAAAAATTGACACAAAAAATTTAAATAGCTACCAAGAAAATCTTGAAGTAGAAATTGGGTACTGAATCAACTTTGCACAGGTAGGTAGATAGAAGTAGAACGAGCAAGAAACAGTGACAGAATGAAAATGAGGGACAAAATTTTCCCGGCAGCTGGCAGTAGTAAATTTCCCTTCTGTACAAACATGGGACAAGAATCAGATTTCCACGCCGGTGTACATCATCAGAAGAACTTCAAACATTCATGGTTTGGTTTACAGTGGTTATTGGCATTAATCATCATCATCCTCGTCGTTAACAGCTCAATGCCTCATATTTCACTGGAATTGGATGATTGAACCCAGATTGAGATAGCAAATTCCCAACAACTGCAAGGTCTCTACAGAACACACCTTGAAACGCTGCCTCTGTTGAAACAGAGATTGTTTGTTGAACTTGCATGGCTTGTGCTGCTTGCAATGCAGCTGCAGCTTTCTTTCTCTGCTTCTCTGCCGCTTCCTCGTCCATGATTGTGGACATTAAACTTGTATAACCCTTCTGGATCAATCTATACAACAACAATGCAGACATCTTTGCTCTGTCCCTAACCGATTCTACATCCCGCTCATCCGCAATCTCACAACTATCAATAAAACTAATGGCCTTATCAGGTTTGTGTCTCAAAGTGAGCAACAAATGAGCTCTCTCCAATTCGGATCTCGAACAGCCTCGTCTTAGTCCAATCAAAGCGTAATAGTCCACATTCCTAAGCTCCCCTGAGGCAACCCTTTGCTTCAATTCTTGAATTTTGTTTGTTAGACAACATAGCTTGCCCGGAATTTCTCTGTACATCACATTTTGACGTTTCCAAGCTGGACCAGGAAATTTTCGGTCTCGTAAAATGGAATTGTACAGAAGTTTCAAGTGCTCCAAGTCATGGAGGCAATCGGGCAAGCACCTAATGGTTTCAAACAGAAAAGCTCGAGTACTCAGGGCTTCAATACAAGATGGGTCTAAAGCGAGAGTTCGATTACAATCCGCTATAGACTCCGCAATTCGACCAGCGGATTTATAAGCCGAAGCTCTGTGCATGTAACATTCAGCAAGAAAACCCTGAGGAGCTCCTCGGCGGCCATTGACGACCTTGGAGAAGTGTCTGATTGCTTCGGAGTAGAGACCAGCGTCGAGTGCAGCGATGGCGGCGGTCTTGCGGCGGAGAAGGAGCTTGATGTGGCTGAGGAGTTGGGAAATGCTCTCAGACTCTGTCCTTGGAGGGGTTTGCGTCTGAGGCTGGTGGCTATTATTGATGGTTAGTTCGCCGGAGAGTGGGAACTTGGTGAAGGAAAAGCTGTCGTCCGACCAGCAAATACTTTCCCGGCGGAACGCAGCGGTTACGAGGCGTTTTCCGGTCTGGAGGAGTACCATCGCGTCCTCCATTAAACCCAATTGGCAACAAGCTTGACCCAGAACCACATACCTGTACAGCAAGAGCAAAAAAGACTGAATCACTTCAGACTCGCTTCAGAACACAACCCGGTCAACTCGTAGACCATCCGACTCAACAACCAGATTATTAAATTCGGTTATAGCATCAAATCTAGTCTAACTTAAGATATGAATTAGATTTCCCATTGTTTTTCTATCTTAAATCAGAGATTAGAAAAAATCGTTAATGGCTGGCAGTGGTTTCGCGTAATCTTCAAGCCATTTCATCAAATTGAAGGTTGAAATTTTCAATTACAAAGATGCCGAAACCAAATGAGACTGAAGGAGGTTGAGTTTACCTCCATTGCCCTTCTTTTTCACAGTTTTTGTAGAGACCAGCCATGACCTTCTTTTTCAAATCTGAAACAGAGAAGCATTTGAAACTGGGTTCATCGCGACCCGGTGAGACACCACCACCGTAGGAGAGAAGCCTGACACGCTCTCTTGAGAGCTGATTAGACGAGTTATCGGACGATAGTGAAGACGACGAATCGTCGGAGGCCATTTTGAAACTCGGAATGTAGTCTTGTAACATATCAGCAACGTCTTTGAATCGCCGGAGATAAAGCAATGACCTAGCTTTTAACTCTAGAGCGACCTCAAACCGAGGCGAGAGACACAGAGCCGCATCTAGAAGGTTAAGGGCCGAAGCAATCTCGCTCTGTTCTTGAGTCGCAATGAGGACTCGTGCCTCTTTCACATATTTATCTACAATCTGCATACCAAAAACACAAACATTTACCAAATGGGTATTCAAGATAAGATCAAAATGGGAAGGAAAGTTCAATTTTGAATGATTTACCTTTCTGTTGCTCAGCCACCAGTGCTTCTTTTCTCCACCAGCTAGAGATGGAGATACAGGCATGGCTGGTGTAAAATAATCAACCATTCTCTCTCTCTCTCTATATATATATATATTATAAGCGCTCTCAAAACATCTCACAATTCGTTTTCCTCTTCGTTTGAAAGGGAAGATAAAAGAATGAGACTCTGCTGAGGGGAGGATCCACACCCCTCTGCTGAGAGGGGGGAGAGGGGAGTGTAAATAAGGCTTCAGGAAGAAGCCGGGGACAGTGGAGAGAGAGAAGAAAGCTCTGATCCTTCTACTTCCTCGCTGGCACCACAGATTCTCTCTCTAGAGCTACTCTCTTTCTCTCCCTAGACATCTACGGACTAAGAACACTATTCTATCATTTATGCCTCCCTACCTTCCCACATTAACACACAGGGGGACTCGTATTTGACCGGCTGTGGACGGTAATTTGGTATGATCCAACCGGTTGTAGCCGGTGACCCTAATCACGGGTCCTCGGGTTCAACTACTGGGAAAAGATGAGACGCCAGCAATTGGCCATGGGAAATATTTATTTATTTATTTATTTTGGAGCTGATTTGACCAAAATGCCCTTCAAAATCTTTTACCATTTCATTTAATGATGAGATGGCTTCAAGTAGACAACAAATTAACCGAGAGTTTAGGAGTAGTTCATAAAACTGGTCATCACCCTTACTAACTACCATTTAAAGTCTTCAGAAAGTGAGGGTCCCAACATCAACATTTCCACTCCCTTTGGGAGTCAACTGTCAGATAAAGTTTGTCATGATCAATGAATTTTTATATTAAATGATATTTATTATTAATTTTATAATTATAATATATTAAGTTGTCAAATCATATCCAATAACATTAATAATATAAATTATTATGTGATTTCACTCTCACCAAGAAAATAATCAAAGTTTTATTTAGGTTAGAAAAAAAATTGAGTACAATTCATATTCCAAAGTAAAGTATTAAATAAATTACGATATTTCTTTTCCATCAAACGAAGGATATTGAATCTTAAAATATAGTTTATAGTAAATATAATGTACTATGGGCGGAAACCCTAACTAATAATAAGGGCATATATAGTGTGTCATGTTAATTTAGATGATCACAACAATAGTCTTCATATTAGTGTAATCCTTTTTTTTTTCTTACTTGAACAATAATGAGATTTTTGAACTCTTTCTTTATTATTCTACAACAAGTTCAAGATATTAATTATGAAGGTTTCATAGGGGAATTAGGTTCACCTATCCTCCTAAATTTTAAAAATTATATTCTGTTTGGGGTCTAGTATAGTGTCAGGTACGAATGAGGGGTAATGTGTGTTTGAGTGTGTGTGTATTTAGATATATTAGTGTATATATATTGGTGTGTTATTAAAATAATTTTTAGCCAAAATTCTAAAAGTAATATTTAGTCATTAAATCTAAACTATGAAAAATAAAAATTAGAGTCATAAGACGGGGCAAAAGCAACAATGGCATGACAAAAGGGAAGAAAACAAAATGAGAGTCATAGATGGATTCCACAAGTTGGAGATTTTGGTTAAAAGAGGAAGAAAAATTAATTAATTAATTTTATATATATATATATATATATGTGTGTGTGTGTGTGTGTGAAAAAAATAAAGTTGGAAAAGGAGAATTAGGTAAAGTTATGGACACATATTTATAGGGGTTAGAAAGTGGCCCTTCATATCATATCGTAAGCCACAAGAATCATGCTTTTCCTTTTGGGGTTGCCCTTTGCTTTTCGTTTCCACCAACATTGATAAATGAATGCACATGAATATGAATAGATGACCATATCATATGTTTGTCTAGAGTTGACAATTATAGGTATACACCATTTATTAATTCGATACAAAATTTAATAAATAATTTCATCAGATTTATCGAATAAATAAGTTAATAATAAATTTGTTTAAATATGAAACAAAAAAAATGTTATTTGTAAGTGATGACATGAACTCGACACAATACTAATTTGTTTATATGCCATTATAAATTATGTAACACCCGACCCGACACACTCATCGCCAAAACCTAAGTTTGTCTGATAGGCTCTCCTAACCTCCTTTTCCCATCCTGCACAACATCCCTTTGCTTAATACTAAGGACAATTCCAACAATATGGTGCGTGGCCCCACCCCCACATCACTAAGTGCAAATAGCGTACCTCCACGTGTCACTTTTATTTTTTTGTAGCAGGTCCTACGTTGTTGGGACAACAGGAGTCCATCAATGATATCTATAGATCAGCCAAGGTTTTAGCCAATGACTTTGGTTTTTATGCAGCCTATACTATACTCTCTCATTGGAGCAATAATTTTATATTATATCTCCTATTATGATCAATCTATGCTCCACTAGAAAATCCCCCACCATTTGATCACCAATGATATAGATTAAAATACAGTAAGTTAGGAATTTGGTGGACCCATATCATTCGAAATGGAACAATCTAAAAGAATTGCTCTATTACTATTAGACAACTCACTCACTAAAAATAAGTTAAGCATGAATTGATCCACGGCGAGTAATTGAATTATTGTATGCTATGATTAGATAATTCTAATGTACTCCCTTAACATATAGCCTATGCTCATACAAAAATAAGTAAACTAAAGATTGTTTGCTCAAAATTGACCTCCCAAAGATTTAAAAATTGCATTTAGTGCAATAATTTGTTATGCATACTAAAAAATTGAGTAATGTTACACAACTCAAATGCAACTCAAATGAGTTCAAAAAAAAATGCAACCTAAATGCACATCATTTTTTTGATGAGTGGGTCTTATAAATTTTTTCAATGAGACTCGCTTATCCAAGGAATAATTTGCATTTAAGTTATAATTTTTCAAGTTGTATTTGAGTTGTGTAGCATTTTTTTTATGTTCCGTTTGGTAGGAATGATGAAAAGTATGAATGATGAAAAATAAGAGGAATAAATTTTCTATCCTTCAAGAAATGAAAAGTAGGAATGATACATTTTCTTTCCTTTGTGTTTGGTTGGATGGATGGAAAATAAAAATGACTATTTTTTTTTTTGTTGGCTAAGATTAAAGATAACAATCGAGTCGTATCGTATCAGATTCGTGTTCAGTCATTACGGATTTGTGTCGAACATTAGTCATACCTAACTCAACTCATTTAACTAATTGTGTAGCATCGAGTTTCGAGTTGACATGTTTATTTTCGTGTCGTGTTCGTCTTCGAGTTAATCAAGTTCGTGTCATAAAATTTGTATCGAGTTCGAGTCGTGTCATCATATTAGTGAAAAATTTTCATCCTTAACTAAGATGGAAAAAATATTTTTTTAATTTTAATTTTAATTTTAATTTTTTAAAAAATATATATATAAATACATATTTTATCATTGTATTTTTATATGAAATTAATGTATACATAAAAAGATATATAAATAAATAAGATACATCTCAACACAAATAATTAATTTTTCGTTCGATTTTGGAGGGATTGATTTTAGTGAGTTAAAAGGAAAATTAATCCATCAATTTTTCCATTCTTCCTATTTTCCTTCTTTATCAAACATGATATTTTATTTATCCTTCTAACTTTTCATTCTTATATTTTTTCATCGTATCAAACAAAGTATTATATGTGTTTATCCCCGAAAAGTTTCAAAATTTTATTTAGTGCACCATGCAAACTGGAGCTTTATAGTGAAAATTTTGCCGGAAAATAGGTCTCCAATTTTACATTTTTTTATGAGGCCATTGGACCCATTGACAGATATGACGTTTGGTCCAGCCAAATAGCTAAACTCCAACACTTGATTATTGGCGGAGATCTCCAGGTTGGCGTAAAAATGGGCCCTGTTTGTTGAAGTGGGTCCATGTTATAGGCTGGGATCATCAAGATATCCAGCTAGTTTATGGGCCACCCGTTTTATTACAGGGCCTCTTCTGAACCGCCTCTTAAGCAGTCAAATGTATCTCTCCGTCTTCTTCGGATTCATCTACAAGAATGAATTTAATATAATACTATTTAATTCCACAAGAACTAATATAATATTATTTAAAAAATTAAAAAGAATTATAAAATTTTTATTTTCTATCTACAATACTCATTAAAGATTTATTTTTTATCTACAGTATTTATTAATTGTGTTATTTTTGTCGAATTTTAATCTAAATTATTTATTATTCGTATTAATTAATCGTGTTATTTTTGAATTTTGTATCGAATCAGAGTCGTGTTCATTGATAAAATTGAGACCCCTAGTCCTAGGTAATGTGTCCACTTAAGTTTACAACGATTTTGCATTAAAATGTCCAAATTAAAGTAGGATGGGGAGTAGTTTATGCATTAAAAATGTCCCAAAGGAGACCCAGTTTAAGAAACATATATTTAAAACAAGCAAAAAACATTGCATGTAGTCATCAGAATTATGCACAAAAACACATGCTGTGTCTCAACTTACTTCCTTGTAAATTGATTTGACCCATTTTAAATTTGTGGCAGGGCATAAATAAAACTTCAATATCACACAACAGCACTGCAGGCTGCAGCTCTTATTGGTAGGCAGGAATTCGATAGATCTATAATTGGTACGGCATATAGTTATTTATTGTGCATTTTTTTTTGCATTTACTTGCATTGGTTGTCATGCCATTTTACTCTCAATTAAGTACTCACCTTTATAAGGTGGATAGATAGATAAATAGCATTCATTCCTGAAAAGGTTGGAATGCTACTTTCTTCATTTTTAAATTCCACTAATCAACTTAGGACCAAAAAAAAAAAGAAAAATTGAACCAAAATGCCTCTATATGATTTCTATAACCACCACTTATTTAAATTTTTTTAAACATTAAATTATTCATATTTTTGTTAGGATTGGGGGAAGAAATGGATGGGCATGCATCGCTAAGGGTGTATTTGGCGGGTCAACTCAAACCCAACACAAAAAAATAATATCAGGGTTGAATTTTTTAGTGCTAAGGTTGAAAAGTTTTAACCCGAAATGAATTTGGACAAGGCTTAGATTCATGGGCTCAACTTGAATCCAACCCAAATTTATGACATTGGGCTCAACTCGAACCCAACTCGAGTTTAACCTGAGTTCATATTATATTTATATAAATAAAATATACAAATACACATTTTGTAATTAATATTAATATTATTATTATTATTATTTAAAGAGAGTAAAACATGATTTATAAGAACTATATGGGAAAATAAGTTTATACAAGGCAAATCAAATGACCTCTTCCCTCTCCCTCGTATAAAAGAAGGCACACATTTATACCCTTAATAAGTTGTCTTGATAAGTTTTATTTTAGTGGGCCATGCAGACCTATACAATAGTTCAATATTATGCAAAAACTAGCACATAATTTAAGATTATTATTTGTTGAACTCGAATTACTAACTTGAATTGGGCACAAATTAAGTAACTCGAAGTTATCCAAAATCAACTCAGATAATATTTAAGTTTAGTATCTCATATTGAAGTCAAATTAGGATTGAAGATTTTATTCCTCAATCCGCCCGAGTTGCATCCTATGCATCTCATAGGGTGGGACACTAGTATCTATATATAGTAATCTGTCTTCTTTGTGCTCCCCTCATGGGTTTTTCAAGTCAATAAAATTATGTATTTCAAATGAATTTACTAAATATTGTATATTAAATGATGTGGCAAAATTATATACATTAATATGTAGGACCCACTAATTTATGCTAATTTGGTTTCCAAAAAAAAAAAATTTGGGTGACTTAAAAGAGAAAAGTCTTTTTAAAGTCTCAATCTCTTTTCTAAAACTTTAACCGACAGCAACGGTGTCGCGTAAAGCTCAAAAGGGAGTATTAAAATTGGCTAAGAGATAGGCTTTCTGGAGAGCTGGTATTATGGGTGGGTTTATTTATTTATTTTTTTGGTTCAATGGACAAGCGTGTTGGAATCCTCGACTAATCAACTCCTTAATCTAGTCAATCACAGACGATCTATACTAGGGTTAATATATTTATGAGAAATAACTCATTCATTGTCTAACTTCAAAAAATTATCCAGATTCAAACCCACCCTCGGCCAGCTTTCTTAAGTTTTTTGCAACATCTGTAGGCATAAAGAAAAGTACGGAATTAAATAGAGGCTTAAAACTTAAAAAGCATTGAGAGGGTTGAGAGATATGAGATTTTCACCCACAACGAAGCCCATTTAATAGATTAAGCCCAGGGGCATTGGAAAAGCAATCCACAGTTTTCAATCAATCGCAAGGAATGGCTTAAAATGAAGTACAATTGGGCCTTTGTAGGCCCATGAAAAGCACAACGGAACATGCATTCTCAAACGTATTGGTTTACCTTACATTTTTCTATTTGATTTTGCTGAGGTTTTTGTTTTGAAGAAGAATACCAGTGCACGAGTCAGGTGAAAATTAGGACTTAATCAAACCGAGCGTGGCTGGTTGAAGAGTGATTGAATGCTTGACAATTCCAAAAAGGAGACTATGCTCACCCATAGGAATTCTTCGAATTCCCGACCTATCGACAACACTAAGGTACTTGCACACATGAATGTTGATATGAACTCGTTGCTCTGCCCTGGCGGCTACACTCACTTTCTCAAAGGCAACTAATTGTTTGTGTGGTGCCCAGTGTCCGGCAGGCGGTGTTGAAAACACAAGCAGTGTGTGAGAACCATCCTTAGAGCCTACATTCTTCACATCCACATGTACAGCAATTGAGAGTCTATTACATTTTGCATGTGTCACTCTAATTGCCTTGCCTGAGATGGTTGTGTTGGGACGATGGCGACCGTCGATTGGAACTACGACAGTGGTGGGAGCATCGACAATAGTATGGACAAAGTTTGTGTAGCTCATTCCATGCCCAAATGGGTACACCACCGGGCCTTTGTAGAAGCGGTAGGTCCTGCCTGGATAGTCTTTTGAGGGGTTTGATCGCATATCCATTGTTGTCATGGGTACGCTAGCAAGGTACTCTTGAGGGTACCATGTCATGGGCAGCTTCCCTCCTGAGAGAACACAGCAAAATTGTTGTCACGCAATTAATAATAATTTTATTCTCTTTTGGGCATACTTGGTTCGGGCCATAACGTAGGATAAGAGTTTGAGTCACAAGCACAGAGGTTGCAATGGATATTGTCAACAATCTAGAAGACCTAATCGGGTTTCAATTCTAAGACAATAGAAGCAATACCTGGATTATGTGCTCCAAATAGAACATCAGCAATAGCAGCTCCTCCAGCTTGGCCAGGGTATCCAACCCAAAGAATGGCAGATATCCGTGGATCATTTTTGGCAAATGACACATCAACAGGTCCTCCACACATCAACACCAATATGGTTGGACCTCTCGAGGCCATAGCGATCTTAGATACAAGCTCTTGTTGGCGCCCAGGTAGGAGGAGTCCCGCTCTATCTCTGAACTCTGCCTCTATAGATTGGTCGAGTCCCACCACTAGAATCGTTGCGTCCGCTTGACGTGCAGCGTCAATGGCTCCACCAAAGAGTTGATCACTAGTGCAAGCGATATTAGTGCAACCCTGTTGGTGAATTGTCCTGGCGTACCTTCTTATTCCTTGCAAAGGAGTAGTATATTCACATGCAATACCTAGTTGGTCAAACAGAAACAAAATGAAACGTATACTCTTAAGGGATTTTCATAGTCGATATGGGATTGATTTGGACAGACACGATTTATTGACTAGGCTTTGATATTTAAGTTTTGCTAATAAACATTTTTTTTTCAATGGAGCTTTCAAATACATTTATTCAAAATGTTTGGAATGTTTTGCTAATAAACTTACCTGCATAGTTTCCGATCATTGTAACTGTGACATCTGAATTAGGCCCAATGACAGCAACCGTGCGGTGGCGTCGGTGGGACAAAGGTAGTGAAGGACCGTGATTTTTAAGAAGAACGACCCCTTGTCGAGCAGCTTCGAGGGCTAGCTCTTGGTGAGCAGGGGTGCACACATCCCTCGGACCTAGGTTCCCAAAAAGCTGCGATGATGTTTCTCCGTCAAACATTCCCAGTCTCATTTGGACGGTAACAGTGTTAACTAAGGCGTCACTAATATCAGCCTCATTCAATATCCCTTTCTTTATGGCATCTCCTGTGTGTAACCCCAGGAAACCCCCACAATCCAAATCTAAACCTGGAAAGAGTGAAATTGTCTTCGTTAGTGCACTCTATCTTGTGACAGAATGACAGAAAAAGATAGCGTAACCAACAATGTAATAAGTGCATCCTATCAGGGTCTCTCCGCTTCTCTTTTTAAGGAGTTGCGTGGAGTTCCTAGTTAGGTTAATCTTCTGTCCAAAAAAAAAAAAAAGTGCATCCTATCAGGGGCTGGGGCATGACCAAAATAAAAAAAATCAGGAGCTGGGGCAGCTCAACAGCGGTAAAAAAAAAAAGAAATTTGGGCTTTTGATCCCAAATTTTTAGAAGATCCTATAATTTTAGGTATATTACTAACCCAGAAAAAATTTAAATCCTAAAAAAAAACTCCCAAAAAATTAAGTACAGTCAATATTTTTATTATAATAATTTGAGTTCATGATCCAATTCATAACATTAAAAACCTAAAAATAAATAAATAAATAAAAATAATAAAAGGTATTCAAAAGTTAATTCATTTTTATCCTTACCCACTCTCTCTATGTAAAAATAAGTAAAAAAAATTAAAATTAAACACTCTATTTGATAAAAATAAAGCAAAAATTAAAATATTTTTCTCGCCAATATTAACACATCCTTCTTTTGTCTTTCTCTCACATAATAAATTAAAAATAATTTAAGTTTTTAAAAAATTAATATTAAATATAAATAGACTTCAAATTTCCTTGAGCCATCCTGATCAGAGGCAACCACGACTATGTGCACCCTCAGTTTACACATTAGAACAGTTATCGATTATGAAAAAAGAGTAATGCTAGATGGACTTAAAAATTAGACTTAAAAATTTGACTTGATAATCTCAACCATTGAATCGGTAGTAGTTCCTAATAAATGCTGGGACCTACAGTGAAATCAATGGTTGAGATTATCAAGTCAGATTTTTAAGTCTATTTTTTAAGTCCATGTAACATTGCTCATGAAAAAAATAAAAGGAATGAATAGTCAACCTGCTTTAATTGCAGCTGCAGCTGCTTCTTCAGGTGTTGATGTGTAATGTTGATTATCATAGAAAACTCCGACCGAATCACAATCCGACACAATGTATCTGTGGGCCACCATATTGAAAATGGTCATTGAACATTTCATTATTGAACACATTGGCTACAAGAGTGTTGCAGAGCCATGAATTCACAGCTTTGATAATCGTAAGAGTAAAGAATAAATCCAATAGGATGACCAAATAACTGCGGATATCTGGGTATGAAACTGACCCATTGAGACGCCAAGCACCACGAATGGTATTGCGGAGGAGTTTCGGGTCTGCACAGGCGGGTATGCCATTGACCTGATTGTAGGAGCACATGACACTTGCCACCTTACCTTCCATTACACACGCTCTAAATGGCACATCGAATGTGTCTTCTATATCCTGCTTGCTTACCTGTGAACAAGCGCAAGCCTCGTGTGTAAAGGTGTAACTTGAGTGGACTCAAATCTAACCCACTAGACATTGATTTTTAGTACTGGAGTTTGACATTGATAAAGAAATTTGAACATGATGGAGTTGAGCCTGAGCCTCACATAAATATTTGATTGGACTTTTTACAGTTTTGGTGACCAAACAACTTCATAATGGCAGAGCCACATGAAATGAACTTTGTGTGTGTAAAATCATCTGTTAATCAAAATATCAATTAAACTAAAAAATTATGAGTAAATATTAAACATAATTAAAGCGTCTCAAGCTATGACTCATCTAATGCTGCTCAATTATCCGTGTAAATAACCAGACATAAACTGGACTTACCCGAGCATTAAAGTGGAATCGATCGACTCCACTCCAATTATCCAAATCGTACGCAGTGTAATGCTTACAACACGCCGCAACCTTCAACCGGTCACCGGCATTTCCCTGTAGACCTTTCACGTAGCTTGCTGCATATTTACCGGCTAAAATTGGATCTTCACCGGGAGTTTCCTGTCCCCGGCCCCACCTTGGGTCTCGAAATATGTTCACGTTTGGGCTCCAGTATGTCAGACCGCCCATCCCTCCGTTATACATTGCTCTCGCTTCATCGGAAACCACCTGCGCCCACATTTAATTTATTCATAGGCGTACTTTAATCTTGCCCCTGTTAAAATGCGCTACTTGGCCCACACTTTAAGGCAATCAATGTGGGCCAGGCTGCCAGCAATTCTGCTAGAATGTAACAGGCTTTTATTGCAGTAGGCGCAGCTACCTTCCCATTGGTTACAAAGATAGAATAAGGTCATTGTACTTTGAACCTTTTACTTTCGAAAATTATTTACTTTACTTGAAGCTAGCTCCCAACTTTTTATCCGGCTAGCAACAAACCCAATACTTAGGACATAATTCTTGACATCATTTAGAAAAGTGATAAACATCAATGCTATTTTATCCAGATCATATGAGTTAATTAAAATAAATCGGGGCAAAATAATATTAATTGATCATAGACTAAATTTAGCTAAAATACATAGTTACAACAATTGAATATGAGCTAAACATACTTTGAGGATTGTGTTCATCGGTCTATGGAGAGCTATTGATTTATGGTTTTAAAGTGCCCTTGTGTAGTGAACTTTTTTTTTTTTTATAAGGGTGTTGTGTTGACTGTCGCCTTGAATTTAGTGGTCTTGAATTTAGTGGTTAACTATCGTATCTAAAGCATGTTTTCAAAAAAGATAAGAATAACTAATCTTAGATTATGTGAGAAGAGATTTGAAGTTACCAAAAAAACAACTTCAATCACTGGACCACTCATGTCCCTGTTTAGTAAATCAGCCAATTTATTAAGTTCGCATTAAACCAAAAACTTCACCTTTAGGTGCAAAAACGAAAGAAAAGAAAAGGAAAAAAAAAGAGAGAGAAGCCAATCTTAATATTCAATATTAATTGCTCTATACCTAACCCCCTCCCCCCCAAAAAAAAAATCTGTTGATGTTATCTAATTCCGTTGTGATTATATTAAGGAAGAATCTAACCCGTCCGATTTCCTCCCACAAGGATGCATTGAAAGAAGCAGCGGTGGAGATGACTTGTGGGAAGCTGGTGGCCCCGGGGAAATCACCACCGAACTTGGTTCCCGGACCCACATCGGAGACTCCATGAAGAGCCTCCGACCACCATTCGTAACCTCTGATCCCCAGCCTTGGCACATCTGCAGCTTTGTTCACCAACAGCCCAACCTTTTCTTGCAATGTCAACCGTCCTATCAAGTCCCTAACTCTATCAGGTATTGGCAAATTTGTTCGGCAAAATGGGAAATTCTTTGTCATTCCGTCCCGCGGGTCGCAAGCGAACGGTGGACGGGCTTGGACGGGGTGCCAAAAGACACTAAGGAAAAGGAAAAGTAAGAGAAGAGAAAGAGGATTGGATAGGGCACTGGTGACGAAACTCATTCTTCAAAAGAATGTATGTATCTCTTCCTCTCTATGGTATAAGCTAAAGAATGAGATGTAAGGGTGGGTATATATAGTTGAGCTTTATGCTCTACAGGTTGTGATGATGTCAAGAAAACAGCTTAATTTGTTGACTGGATGGCCATGGCCATTTTGATCTTTAATATCTTCAAGTAAAGGGTTTTTGGGTGGTGGGAGTGGGATACAACTTTCATTTCAAGTTGGTGAACACAACGTCACAGAACGACTTTTTACTGACTGTATAAATTGGTAAATACGTATTTTTGGACTGGTAAAATGTAAAGGTGAAGCAAAACTGTACAATGGAGAGTGGGCAATTTAAATGAAAGATACGTATCCCGTATTTATTAGATGAAAATTAATACTGTATTGACCAAAATTAAGGACAAAAAAAAAATGATCGAATAACATGGTAGGTGACGTGGAAAACAGCTAAACAATTAATGTACAATATTAAATAGTCACGTTGTACAAATCAAAAAAATAAGTGAATTAATATTACACAGTAATTAATCAGCTGTCTTCCAAATCACCACTCGTGTCATTTAATCACTCTTTTTAGTCCCTAATTTTGCTCCGTGTAGCATTCCTCTTAAATGAAATGCAACAAATTTGATTTGCCGCTGGGACCCACATACAGGACATAACGAGGACTATGAGAATGCTTATGATGGTCAGAAGCAAAATGAGTACGAAGATAAGCTTATCTTTATTAGTCTTTACTATAGGAACTCTCATGTCAGGCAAATACATTAATCTTCCAAAATCATGTACTCTCATAGAGATAGAATCATGAAATTTGTTGGTCCGGTGGTCAAAGTCCATGCAATGTGCATGGCTAAACGGTCTAAGCCAGCAGCCACTGGCTAAATGTTATAGGAACCTGAACGCGAAGACACACACCTCTCATCTTCCCAAACCTGGGGGCATTTTGCACGACTGGGTTACATCTTGCAACACTCTCAACTCAGCTTGATGAACGTACAGGTTGATATGTGTTATGAATGTGCAGGGCGTTGAATAGTCGATGAACAAAATAATTAAGAACCCAAACACAAGTTTTACATAAAATCAAGAAAATTTTACGTGCACCCACAGGTCAACTATTTTTACAATGTATCAAAATATCATAGAGTTAAAACATATTTAAAGATAGACACCAATTAATAATATTAATCCTTGTTCAATTAGGAAACGTTGTCTTAGTAACTCTGATACACCCCATTGTGATCTCGATAATTTGGCCACATCAATACGCGTCATCCACTAGTTCATTAATTTTTGTGTTTAAAAGTGAATTAGTTATTTAGTATTTTCACTTAAATACATGTCAACGTCATCATTGATTTAATCTCATTGTTAGCTATTGAGACCTTATATAGTACCATACTTTATCAAAACTATGATTGGCAATGGATTTTATAACTTTGTTTTATGTTCAAAAGAATATCATAATGTAAAATCAAATGCGCCAAAATAATTCAAATAAATATCCATAATTAATATTTTCTAATATGATATGGTCGTTTCTTTCATCGTGTATGCTTCTTCAGGAATTGAGGCTTCGTATCCTCGAAGCAAATGCATGTGGGGATAAAGGTGAATCATCATGTGATCATGGGTGACAATGATATACTTGATGAACCTAAGCATTGCTTGGGACAATGTTGATGGGACCATACAAGAAATAGAAGTCGCAGTCATTTCTGATACAAGCATGGAGTTGTCCTTTTCCACAATGAATTTACGAAAAAGGACTTTTTTATATCGTAGCTTCGCTTGGAAGAGAGGTTGAACTTCAACCCATTGCTGGACGGTGATGCCGTCTATGATTGCCTTATTTCTTTTTGTTGTAGTATTACGAATTTATGCATAATTCAATTAATTTATTTTTTAATCTTGTTCATAATAGGCAATTTACCTTAAAATTAAAAAAGTCATGAAAGACAAATCTTTTCTTGTATGAACCTAAGGAAATTGAGGAGAGATTGCCTTTTTTTTTTTTTTACGGTGCCAACAAAAATACCATTTAATTAAGAGATTACCAGTTTTGGGTTAGGAACAAAACAACCAAATCACAGTTCCAGCTAAGTATCCGGCGAATTAATTTGTGATAAAAAGGTCTCAAATCTCATGAAAGCTCAGAACTGACTTGAATAACTCGTGCTTTCAAGTCAAATTATATAATTATACTTATCCTGGAGGTAGAGATCATGGTGTTGATGATGAGGGGAAATAGATTTAAATGCTGTGAAATTCAGTTGGGTGGAGCGTATGGGCTGTGGAACTGAAATAAATATATACTATAGTCAAAATAGGCGGGTAATGGCCGTAAGGGAAAAGAAACCGCCCACTTATGTCCGTTAAATTCATGATAAAAAATAGAGCAATGTTATAGGGATCTTATTTAGAGATTTAATGATGTAGTTTTAAAACAATTATTGGATTAGTAATGAGTTTTAATGTTAGATGGAGCCTACAATCAATTCAATGGTTATATTGAATTAGGTCCCTAAATTAGGTTCCAATAGTATTTTCCTAAAAAAATAAGATTTAGAGTCGCTGAATTTGAAGGAATAGTCAATACATTCTTAGACCCATGTAAAATAAAAAAAATATCAAGTTCAATTTTCTTTGGTAATTGGGAAGGTAGGTATACATAATTATAATGAGGGTGGGTTATAATTTGATGAAATGTGTTGCTAAATATTTTATACTGGAATGGCTAACGAATTTCGAAAGCAAAGTATTACACATTTATACTAATAATAAAAGTATTTTAAAATATTTTTTTTAATTTCTATTTCACCCTTATAAAAAATTGTAAAGATCATTCTATCTTTTCAGAATTAAATATTTAAATTATCATCATATTCTTATGTATTTAAATCTCTAAATTATTTATAACATCTCTTTTAATTATCTATTCTCTATATATAAATATCAATTTTTATAAAAAATTTTGATTGACAATATTACCCTTAAAAATGCATCAATATATTTTTATAAAGTGTTTAAAAAACATTCAAAAACTTCATCTATCTAATATTATTCATCCTCTCATATGAAAAGATAATATTACGCCTACATATGTATATTTTATTTTTCATTGAAAAATTATAACTCTTTCCTTTGTAAGATTAAAAATAATCATATATATAGTTTTTTAAAATCAATTTATGTTACGTCAGTATAATTTTTCAGTCACAATAAACTCTCTAAATTGTACTAAAATTTTATGTAAAAATAGATATTGTAGTGTATTTAAATATTTTTTTTATCTTTTTTTTATAGTTAAAACAAAGAATTTTGAGAACATATAAAGTTTTTTACAATCTTATAATAAAATATAAGTAATGAAAAATGAAATTTGATAAATTTGAGATGATATTTAATTCAAATACATATTATTTAATATGTTTTATTAATTTTTATATACAAAAATTTTTTGTGCATTACTAATATTAATAAAAGGTACTAAAAAAAGTTTCTTATTGGTACTAAAAAAAAAAAAGCTGTTCAGCAGCCTAGGGTTTTGACTTTTGTGCAGGGACCGGGGGGTAGGGAATGATATGATGCTGCTTTCTTATCAAGTAATGTAGTGCGTGTCTGGTATCTAGAAACGGACCCATACTGTCATTTCACATGATGAGAATCACCATACATATTGATTATGTTTATCATCACTTAATAGCCAAGAGGCCCTTCCAGGAACCACATTAATTATCATTACTTCTAATTTTGCCTGATCAGATTATATAATAGTTTGAGTTCGGTACAAATTGGTACATTGCATCATCATCACCTTTTCTTTAGTCCTCCTAACTAATATCATAAAAACCAATACTACCAAACACGTCTTATTATCCATTTTTAATCATCATTAGTTAGGTATTCAAATGATCTCTTTTCTTAACCTTGGTGCAATTACTGTCGCTTTGTGGGACCAATTCAAACCAAGCATCCAATTTCTTCGATTACTCAGTACTTGCTTGCTGCTCTTCGGAGGAGTACAATGTTGTTTAATTCAACAACGTAAATTCTACGGTACACTTTTTTTTCATTTTTTTAAATTTTGAAAGTAGAGAATGGGGTTTGAACTATTGATGTCAAGAAGGCGATATTCATAAGACAAATAATATCATCAGACAAAAAATCCATTGATAAATTCATCGGTTAGTTTAATTCTCTTGTACATGTGCTTCGGAGGAGCAGGTTGTGCTAACTTTTATAAATGGTTGAACCAATCAGACTGAATTGTTAGTTGATTAGGTCAACTATAGATGACTCCTACTACAGCGACTTTCATTAGGAATTAATTAAAATAAAATAAGAACAAATGATAATCAGATGGTCAAGGTACTGGGAAAATTTCTCTAATATTTTTTTGCATAGGATGACTGGTTCCGGTAAATTTTCTAATCGAAGTATATCAATTTCCCAAGGGTGTGTTTGGAAATGAGGTTAAAGTGGGTTAACACCTATATGGATAGGTTAATAGTGTAATGGGTCCCAAAAATTTCTTGTTTGGGAAGCATTTTTTAAGTTGGATTAAAATTTCGGGTCAATCATTGATCCGGTTGCTACAGTGTCCATTAACTCTCCTATATCGGCTAAACTTAACCCACCCCTCCCATGGGTTACAAACCCTGCCAACAGGATAACCCCACCCACCCACCCACCCACCCACCCACATATTTGCCCCTTTTGTCTCTTTCTCCACCCAATCAGCCCTCTCTCTTTCTCCTGTAACCCAAGAGTTGAGCTCGTCCAAGGGTTCTGTTGCACAGAGGCAACAACAATCGTGGCATTCGAGGTTTTGGGTTGAGAGTTCTGCCAAGGCGATGAAGAAGACAAACGAAAAGCAACTGGGAGCTTCTGGGAGGTAAGCATCTGGGTCTCTCTCTCTATCTATATTTCTCCTCTTCTGGACCAAACGATGAAGAGATTTGGCTCATTAATGAGAGAGCTGGTAATTTACTATTTGATGTGGAAGGCTTGTGTGAAGCCGTTTCGGTTCCATTGGCATGAATGTGAACACTGAAATTCTTTTTTTTTTTTGCATAGAGTTATACACACAATTGGTGGCTATTTTTGCATATACTTATTTGGGTGTCACAAATTTTGATTTTTTATGTGAAATTTCTCATTTGGGTATTCCATTTTTTTTATCTAAACCAAACTTCTTTCAACTAGGATTTTGTATTTTGTGTTATTGATTTTTTTTTTTGTCTTAAATTTGCAGAAAAGTAGTGCCATGAGAGCGAAAAGTATAATTTTCAGAGAATCAGTTTGTGTTGCAAAGTGAAAAGACATAGCTGCTACCAACGGAAGAAAAAAGGAGGAAACATATAGAGCTGCTGGGAAGGAAAACGTGGCAGGTGTTACTGGAGTTATTGCTCCACTTCTGTGCTTTAAGGACTGTTTTCTTATGTGTTTGTGTTGGAAATTTTAGATAAGTTGTCTTTGTATTTGCTTGATATTGTATTGAATTTTTTGATGAAATAAGCAAGTTTTTTTTTTATAAAATTTGTACAATATCTGAAACAGTTTTTTTTGCTCATAATTTTCCTTTACTTTTATGTTTTTCTTTTAGTTTTACTCTCGCAACTGGTATGAATTGGAATGGGAAGATTTAGCTTGAATGGTGAAGGCGTGTGTATGTAGGCGGGTTTTCTCTCTATACACTTGTTTGTTATATAGGATAAGATTGGTTTGAATTGAAATGGATAGAGTCATAAGTAGAATGATAAACTATTACAAAATTATTTGTGTAATATATGGGGTCTATTGAATTACACATTTGATTCTCAAACAAAGGTTAGGAATAAATATAAACTTGGGTTAAAATTTTAAAATGGATGAGTAGTTTTGACTTGGATGAATTATAATATAAAAAATAAAATCCTACCATATCTCGCCCCATTACTGAAACACACCTCAAGAAGTTCTAAAGTCAAGTTGAAATGCTCAAATTGGCACAAGTGCTCCCGTTGGGTGGGATTAATTTAGAACAATCACAAATTCAAACATAACGTTTAACTTTCGTGACAATTCTTGGATTTAACCCTTTGCAAGTTATCGACTTTTACATTGACGTTTCTTGTTAAAAAAAAACAAGTCTGAATGTATTAACGTTTCACTCGCACGCATATCATGATCACTTAGAATTTTGGCAACCAAAGAGCATACATAACACAATACGTGATTACACTGCATATCACTACAGTTCTTTCATGCACTGCCCACATGGCGGCATCTCTAGCCAAACTCAATAACCACCTTGCTCATTAGGAACACCTTCTTTCTCTCTTCATCATGGTTGCAAGACCACTTGTTCAAAACAACCAGTGAGGGACCTTTGTCTTCACTTTCTTCTCCGTAATTGTATCTAAACTTGGCTTCCACCCCTTCCCTGAGAATTGCCTGCTCAAATACTCCGGCGTCCCGCCCACAATTTCATCGAAAACTTCTTGTTTGGAGGTCGCCTCTGACTTCTCCGCCAATTTTTCTTTCCGATGCAACACAAACTGATCTTGTCCCTCTCCGGCGCTTGCTGGGCATATCCTTGCAAACAGTGGGAGAAATCCTGATGCAGATAAAAGTGATTTGGTCTTTAAAACTGAATTTGCCTTTAAAAGAATTCGACGAGCTTCTTCAGATGACAATAGTACTGCTGGGTTGCCTCTCTTCATTGGAAGCATGAGGTACACCTTGTTGGTCTCCAGCTTATTATCGGCAGGCAATGGACATGGCTTTTTTCCATTCAAAACTGATTGGATTTCAACCACAGCCTCTTGCGGGTACTCTAACATGAGCTCTGCAACCGTTAAAGGTTTGTCATACCGGTGAACTGTTCCGTTCGAAAGAATGACTTTCCCACTTCCTTCCAACCGCCGGAATGAAATGTGATTGCCCATATGAGAGAGAGAGACGGAGAGAGATGTTTGGGGAGGTCTGAATGTGAGTTGAGTAAAAAGCATGCGTTTTGTGGCAATATATTAAGATGGAGATCTAGAGTGAGGGACTGTGTTTGTTAAACCGCTCCATCTTGTGATAGGTATAATGGTGGTGGACTTGGTAATAACTGATGAGAATGTCACTGAAGGTTGGGGTGGTTGTGTTTGTGATGTGTTCAGTTCAACTCTTTGACCTGCTCCTCCTCGGATGCAGTACTAAATCTCCTGTAATAACTTTGCAAAGTGACAAGTGGAATTTTGAGCGGTTGTGATTGTAGTTGGGGATTGATCACTAGGTTATAAAATATAAACTCTTTGGATAATGGCGGGCTGTTAAAAGTCCTACCAAAGATGAAGAGAAATCAATAGAGTAGGAACCGTTCAAGTTCAACAATTATTAACTCATTTTTTTAATGTACTGTACTGTTAGCTGTTAACTTGGACAGGTGCAACCATGTGCATGTTTCCCAAATGAGTAATATTTGATGGCACTCGCAATTAATTCAAAGATCAAAGTGAATTAAATTAATAAATTAGATTATAATAGCATTACTCTTCCAAAATTAATATTGATAAAAATAATGGCGTGTTCGAAACTAGCTTAAATAGGTAACTTTTAAATATTGTAGAGTAAAATAAGTCAGGTCTGTTTGGACTTTAATTTTTTTTACCAGCTTATTAAGTAGATTTTTGGATTCAAAAATAATTTTTTAGATTGATTCAAGAATTAATTTTATGAAATTTTCTTCCTTCTTTTTGTTATTTTATCGTGGGTCTCACATAATTTTTTAGTTTATTATATTCATAAAATATTATTAGTTATATAAAAAAATTAAAATTCATATTTTGAGAATTATTATGCATAATTTATATATACATATCATTTTTTTTTATTTTTACACACAAAAAGCTAGAAAGTAACTTCTATCAAAATTTTTCAACTTTTTTAGTTTTTTTAGAGAACATTCCAAAAGATTTTACTTTTTTACTCTAATTTTTTTTTATAAAGTTTTTCAAATTACAATTTTTTACTTAAAAAAAAAAGCTCCCAAGAGGCTAATGATGGTGATATTTAC
Organism: Ilex asprella; assembly: GCA_023539305.1. NCBI lineage: Eukaryota > Viridiplantae > Streptophyta > Magnoliopsida > Aquifoliales > Aquifoliaceae > Ilex > Ilex asprella. Next base: position 771,319 of record CM042187.1, on the reverse strand, counting down.
AACTTTCGATGAAATGTTACCTTGGCATTAGGAAGAAGGGGTGCGTGTGATCATCTAGACCATTTGGATCAAATCGTATAGCTAGCTATTAGCCAGGGGTGTTCACGGGGGCGAGCAGGATTAGCCCATGAATTTTTTTTGGGGTTGGACTTGAGTAGTATGAGTTCAAATTTTTACCCAAATAAGTTATCGGATTGGCCGGACTTTGGGTAAGAATAGGTTGCCTGTAGCCCAATTCACAAACCTATTGAACAGGCCTATGGGCGAGCCTTTTTGGCAAGTTTGTTAGGCGGGCTATTTTATATACAATTTTATTTAAAAATAATAAATATTTTTGTAACTAAATATTTATGTAAATTATATTTTTGAATTAAAAATAAAATAAAAATAAAATAATGAATAATTTTATTTTTGTTAAGGAATGAATTACATTCAATAGAATGAATATATCTCAGTTAGGAGAAAATATTCATTACAATAGTACTCACTTATCTATCATTTGCATTATTTTACCTTTAAAACTTATATGTTTAATACATGAGAAAAATAATACATTATTTATAGTATCTAAATTTTTAAAACTTCAAATTCTGACATTCGGAGACTTATTTCAAAATTTTAAATTTCACAATCTAAAATTTTAATTTTTTTCAAAGTAAGGATGGGCGGGCAGACTCTTGGGCTGGATTTTAACAAATTTTTTCCCGACAGACTATTCGTCCTGATAATGGATTTGGAATAAATTCAAGCCCTCCTTTTAACGATATTAAACTTTAACTCAGGTGAGTCAACTATCCGATTTATCAAGTTTCAGACTCATTTTTTTAAATTAATTAATAAAATCTGTAAATAACCCGGTCCATAAATACTCTTTATAGTACCTATTTACCTAACTACTTTCTACCAAGCAAAACGCTGCTCCAAAGTGCACCAGACAGTGTGATGTGGAGAAGGACCATGAATCCACATCATAATAGTGAGAAATGTAACGCGTTGATTAGATTTTCATTGCCAATTATAGCTGGTAGCAAAATGATGTGATGACTAATTTTTTTTTTATAACTATTGCATAATTATCAGAGGTTATATCGGTAAATTGAATCTATATATATATGTACAAGTTCGTGAAAGAGTTGCCCTGGTCCCACATTTCGTGGCATTATCTGGAATATTACACTAACATATGAGAAAGAAACGTTTCTTAAACTCCTTCCACAATAGGATCAAGAGCGGGTCTCCACTGTCTGAACCGGTAACAAGGAAAACCGGTATCATCCCCTCCCATAAACTGAATCGAATCTTCACATGTCTCATCGACTTCCTGAGGAATCACATCCGGCAAAATCTTTGAACCGCGTCGTTTCTTCGCCCTTCTTTTCTCACAAACAGACTCCACAAGCTTCATTTCCGATTCCGACAGCAAACGGTGAACCCTATTTGTGGAGACCAACATATAGAGCTTTCCGGATAAAAGATCTTCGTCGGCTTTCATGGCCTCAAACCGACGAGTTCTACGGAGATCCTCCACCGGACAAATCATGTGGCATGGTTCTTCGAGCATGAGCTCGGCGGCAGTTATTGGAACCTTAAAATGGCGTAGGTTTCCTTGAACGTCGATGAGCTTCGCCGTCTTGGGCTTGGTCTCCAAATAGAAACACGAGGTGCAATTTCCCATACCAGTTGTATGTTTTGGTTTCTTAGTTCCTGTTTTCTTGAGATAAGTATGGAGTGAGTGGAGTTGGGGTGAGTATATGTAGTGCAGAGATCGACTAGGAGGGAGGGAGTAGAAGCGTGTGTAAAAATTAAATTAGGATAGCGTCAAGAGAGAGAATCCATTGCCCTTTCAATGCGTTCGCTGGCGTGGTCTATACGCTGCTTTTACTCTAGTTTTAACGTGTGGTGGGGTCCCATTCAAAATATTTTCTCCTCGTTGATGTGTCCCCTGGACTAGTCTGTTGGCTTCCATTAGGAATCCTATGAATTTGTTCAGATACCATTTACACCACCTAGTAAGGATTGTAACGATTGTCCACCTCTCAACAGTCTTTTTCCGCAAGGGAAAGTCTATGGTACCCACGTCGGTACCGTACCAAAAATTGTTATCTTTATAATAAAATTACAGTTTAAAAAAAAAAGTTATAATTATTCAGAGAAAATATATATGATCGATCAAAGGTCTACGATCAATCATGAATTTTTTATGAGCAATTGTGATTTCCCATTTTTAAATTATAACTTAAATGTTATAACTTTTGGCACGTTAACTCCTTGGGTACCGTAACCTTTCCCTTTCCACAATATATTGTCAAACAATAATTCAATAATTCCTACGTTCCTTAGAGCCCCATGAATTTACATATTGTGCCTAACAGGAACGGTTCAAGAATTGGATCAAAGGTTATTTGAACTAAATAACAGTTGATAGATTACAAGAAGAATGGAAGGGTTTTAGTAACTAAACATTAAGAATAAAATTAGAATATGATGGGACTATTCATTGAGACTTCGGGGATTATGACACGTGTCCTCGGCATTCTTTATTGTGACGTCGGGGATCACGACGAGTGTCCTTCGGCATCAACGCCTCGGAGACAGGGCATCTCTGGTCCTAGGAGCCAGACGCGTGTCCCTCGGTATCCTTTTATCCCATCGGCCCCGAGGAAGTCAGACTGTGCCTTCTGACTCCTTAAGACAACTGCCGTCTGGAGGATTTGACAATCTAGTCATTATGAGTAGGTTTTGCTCAGACGAGTCAGGTGAGTCAGACGAATGAGACATAAGACCTATAAGAGGTCAACACGTAGCATCAAATGTCAGAGAAGGTGATGATGAAGATTGCAGAAACCACTGGAACAACACTGACACAAGCAAACATTTAATGGATCCCTCTTCTGATGGAACCTCGTGCTGGGCTTTAGGGGCCGAGGAGTAATAGCCTTAAATGCTCTTTTGCCAGGACATTTAATGCCCCAGCGCCGAGGGAAGAACATTGATTGTTCTTCCTCAGCGCATTTATGAGAACTAGCGCCGAGCGGGTACTATTGAGCCCTCGGTAAGCCGAACAATCAGTAATGGGGGATTCCCCATGTTGAATCATGGGCACGCTGTTCCATTCCTGACAACACCTACTAATCAAATCACTAGCAATGATGAGTATAGAGGGGTATAAATACACCACAAAAACATGCAACAAAGGTACGCAAAACCTCCTCACTGCAGCCATACAGTGTCTTCTTCTTCCTCTCTCACATATACTGACTTAATCGTCGGAGGGGATACGCCGGAAAACACTCCGGCGCCCTTCTAACCCCCTTTTCTGTGGTTCAGGTCTTGTTAGCATTCTTCCAAGACCGGTCGGGCGACCCCAAGAACAATTTATCACCACTCCTTAGGCCCCTTTTGGCCCTCTCAACCTATTCCAGGTGGTACAAACAACCATATCCTCGACTGACTCGTGTTTGCTAAGGGAGAAGTCTGTTCCCATATACATTGTGCGCGAATTTGCCCGCACAGAATATAATGAAATAACAGTTTTTAATGAATTAGTACGGTTGAGAGAGTTGTATTTTTTCTTCTCAATTCTTCTAATATTCTTAAGAATCAACAGAGTTATTGAAATTTTTAGGAAGAATATTATTTGTGAATCAACAAGCCTAGAGAAGGAATTTAAACTAGTATTTGTGTTCATATCAACGATTTGTTTTCATTCTCCTTTTCAGTATAGTATATCATTATTTTTTTCGACTTCCCTGCATCGCAATTTCTAGGAAACGTACAAAAATGGAGTGGGTATTTATTCAAGTCTTTCAATTGACAAGGGAAAGAACAAACACGAGTTTTCCTTTTTATTTTTTTTGTGATTTTAATTTGGTGTTTTCGAGAACTAACCCTTTTCTCTAATAAATAATTACTGAGATAAATCTTTGGAGGACCGATTAATTATCATGAATTCAATAAAAACTATTAAAATAGTTTTGACATAAGGGTGTAGACTTAAGGATTAACTTCTCGATTCTCATTTTCAAGAGTTAGAAAATTAGTAATTGAACACGATTATCATTGACAATTGAAAGAAAAAATATAGAAAAAGAGTAATTGAACAACCCTCGTTGGCCTGTTCCTCAGTTAAGGTATTTAATTAATTTACCTCTAGCATCATTAGTGTTTTTTGGTGTATCTTTTTAATCTATGACAATAAGTTCATGTTAGGCAACCAAGAGGAATTCCTCAAATGTAGGAGTAAATATTGAATTCAATGGTAATATCATATCACTATTGATGTCATGGTATCACCAATTAATAATAAAATCTCAAGTGGGTATGGTGAACTCCATTTGGACTCATATGAAGGAAGAGTGAGACGTTATTTGTTTACATGACTGGTTGATTCTTAATTTTTGTAAAGTCAATTTGTTTATTTGAAATTTTATTATTAGTTGGCAATACCACATCACATTGTCATGTGATATCACCATTGTAATGAATATTTTCTCCAAATGAAGGCCCATGTATACACATCACATAAAAAACCCTATGCTTATGTTTATCAAATTTTCTTACTAAATTTTAAGTTCAAATAACGTGACACAATTTTGACCATCAGATAAATGGATATTAATATTCAATGATAAGAATTGTACCATGTCATTTGGGATGAAAGTTTGGTAAGTATATAATAAAAAGAAGATGTTATATTTCTTTGATAGGTTAATCATCAATATCTATATTACTTATAAATGTCAGCATATGTGATTTTTTTTATTTTTAATTTTATTCTTAATTTTTATTATAAAGTCAATGATAGTCATATATTAGTTTCCTCTAATTTTTATTTTTTATGCCTATTTGATTTCTAAGTTCTTTTGAACTCTTTTAGTAATAGTATTTGACTTTTAAATTTTATATTATTTTTATTCCATCTTTAATCTCTATACATATTTACTTTTTAGTTCTTTCAGATTTTTTTTATTAATTGTATATGATTTTAAAATTCTTTTATACTCATTAATTAGTAGTTCACTTTCATATATATCAATATCTATATTTATATGAAGAAATAAAGTTCAATTTATGTTCTATTACTCTATAGTCCTATATATGTTATAGTTGATTTTTTGGTATACAATAATGCCCTATTATTACAGTAGAAACAATGGTATTTCACTTTAATCAATTTCCTTGACAAACATATAATAAATTTGTATTTTAATTAGATGTGCAAATAACAATCTTACAATAAATATTCATTATTAATAAAAAAATAAAATATCTAATAGGTCAGAGAGATACTTAAACAAATAATGAATTAGATACTTGAAGAGGGATATAATAGATCAATAATTAAGTTTGATAATTATTAAAAATAAATTAATTAAAATTATATAATTTATTATTATATTTAATTATATATATAATTTAAATATTTTATAAAAAATATATATTATTTAAATATATTCACTTGCAACGTACCTCATGCGTTGCTAGTTTACTAAAGTTGTGGATTTTGAGTAAGAGCAATGTTATTGGGATCTAATAATTAACTTAATTTGCAGACCTAATTCAATATAGTCTTTGAATTGACCATGGATCCCATCAAACATAAGGATTCAGTTATAATAAAATAACAACATTAAGTCACATTTATAGATCTAAATAACATTACTCTATGCGGGCAGATGTTCCATGGAGGCTGCAGTCTGTTTTGGAGAAGACTAGATGTTTGTTTGGCACTTTACAGGTGCAAATTAAGCACATATACAGATAAGCTAATGGGGTTGCTAATTTTTTGGCATCCTTTGCTGTTCAGATTGGAAGATTTACTGACTTTTCAGTCAGTGGTGTTATTCCACTTGCTGGGAGGTTGCTTTTGCAGAGGGATCAGAGTTTGCTGCCTACAATAAGATTGAAGAAGGTTGTTATTAGAAGTACATTACCTCTATAATGACCTAGTTTTGGGCATGCAGACTGAGGGCTGGATGTTTTACTTACTTTTAAGTTAGTGGTATTCTGCCATTGGATGGAAGGAGGCTAATTCTTGCAGCAGCTGTACATGAGGAGTCATAATAGTTTTGCCTAGTTTTTGTAACAGAATTCTGTAACCGAATTTCTGTTATGAAAGAGAAAAACTGTTTTTTGCTGTAATAGTTTCTGTTTTTTCTGTTAAAACAATTTTTTGTTTTTTGATTCTTGTAATTTTTTAGATTCATTCAATAAAATTATTTTTTTTTAAAAAAAATAACATTACTCTAAGTGTAAAGTAATCCACAAATTTGATATACAATGTTTGATTTGCAATAGTGCACTAACTAGTTACAATGGACACCAACAACTTGCATCGTAATTTCAGCACAAATTTTAAGTCAATACAGAGTGCTTGTGTTGAATTTCCCTGACTAATGCTTCCTCAAACTCAGATTGGAAAACAAGTAAGTTTCCATGACTTTTCTAATGAAAGAGTTCATAATGACATGTCCATAATGGATTAAAACCGTTTTCCTGTTTCACTTGTTGTTTTTCTGTTAAGGCCTTAAAATTCCATCCCCATCTCTAGATATCAAAGCTTTTGAGTGTTTTTGTGGTCATACCCTTCTGCTTTACTTCGATTGTCCCCTTACATTTCTCTTAATTTTTGGTGTAATCATCCTTATCAACATTCTTATATTTGTCGCTCACTATGTTTAGACTAAAGAATTATGGATTTAAGTAGGAAAAAGCTATTACATGAACCTAGTATGATGGCATGGCCACAATAACTAGTCTAAAACTCAGTATTAACGTGGTAGTAGAAGGGCTACATCATGGGAACAAAGTACAAATGTTAATGTCTTGGCTGCCAATGCTGCAATTGTCATCGATCAAGAAGAAAATCAATCAAAAAACTCTTTGATTTAGGGTAGGGCTAGCTGTTCCTCACCAAAAACATATGCTAAGTAACACGAATTAGAAGCACAACCATAATGAAATGTCCATAATGGATATACGTGTCATTACAAAGATCACAAGCCATATGAAGCATGTATTATGTATTATGTGCTTTACTTGAATTCAGAGGAAATAGGTGATATATTGAAGAAGAAAATGAAATAACAAATATATTGGAGGAAATTTCAGTACCGTGACAATAATTCTGTTATGCATCATAGAGCAATCTGGATCCATCTTGTGATTTTTGCTTTGCAAAGTGAAGTGGTATTCTTAAGTATTCAGGAGTTTTATTCTGCTATGACAGATCTTTGAGATCAATTGCCTCTTACAGAATCGGCAGAATTAAAGGCATGTGGTGCCTATATTGATCGTAGAGAGCAGCAACGGTTGGTACAGTTTTTAACAACACTTCGCAGTGATTTTGAAGGACTTAGAGGTTCAATTCTGCATCGTTCTCCACTTCCTTCTATTGACTCAGTTGTTAGTGAGTTATTGATAGAAGAAATACGTCTTAAATCTTATTTTGAAAAGGAAATTCTTTCTACTTCTAATCCTTCTGTGTTAGCAGTACCTTCTAAGTCATTCTCTAATAATCAGAATAAGCATTATACAAGGGTTGCCTTTGACGAGTGCAGTTTTTGTAAGCAGAAAGGTCATTGGAAGGCTCAATGTCCTAAGTTGAGACAGCAGAATCAATCGCAGCAACAATTTCAAGCTTGGAAGTCTGGCAACCAATCACAATCTAATGCTCATAGACCACCTAAGGGTTACAAACCACCACAGTCTAATACCGTAGCAGTAGTTTCATCAGGTCCTTTCACCAATCTTAGTACTATGGCTGAGCAATTTCAGAAGTTTCTCTCCTTACAGCCACAAGCTATGTCTGCCTCTTCTTTCGTAAGCAAGTTGCCTCAGATTCTTTAGCTTCTATGTCTTATTCATCTTCTATTCCTGTTATGACTGTTGATGGAACTCCTATGCCTTTAGCAGATGTTGATTCTATTGTCACACCTCACTTGTCTCTTCCTAATATTTATCATATTCCGAAACTCACAATAAATCTTGCTTCTGTTGGTCAGTTATGTGATTCTGGTAATTTAGTCACATTTTCCTCTTCTTCTTGTTATGTGCAGGATCTGAAGTCTCAGAAGCTGATTGGTACAGACCGTAGGAAGAGGGAACTATATATTTTGGATGAGTTAAAAGTGTCAGTTGCTACTACTACTACTACTTGTGTTGATTTATCTTCTTTTCGTTTGAGTTCTTCTTCTTCTAGTTTTTATTTATGGCATTCTCGTCTAGGTCATGTTTCATCTTCTTGTTTGAGATTTTTGGCATCCACAGGGGCCTTAGGAAATTTACAAACTTGTGATATTTCTGACTGTAGTAGATGTAAACTGGCAAAATTTTCAGCTTTACCTTTTAATCGAAGTATTTCTGTTTCTTCTTCTCCATTTGATTTGATTTATTCTGATATATGGGGACCTTCTCCTATTGCCACAAAAGAAGAGTCTCGATATTATGTGTCTTTTATTGATGATCATACTCGTTATTGTTAGATTTATTTAATAAAGCATCGTTCTGAATTTTTTGGGATATATACACCATTTCGAGCTCTTGTCAAAACTCAACATTCTGCTGTTATCAAATGTTTTAGGTGTGAATAGGTAGGGAATACACTTCTAATGAATTTTGTGAGTTGCTTGCCTTAGATGGAGCTATTTACCAAATTTCGTGTACAGATACTCCAGAACAAAATGGTGTTGCTGAAAGAAAACATAGGCACATTGTTAAAACTGCTCGTTTTCTCTTGTTGTCTGCTTCTGTTGCTAGTATGTTTTGGGGTGAAGCTGTTCTTACTGCTGTAAGTTTGATTAATACAATTTCATCTTCTCATATTTTAGGTGTTTCTCCTTTTGAAAAATTGTATAGGTATGCCCCTGATTATTCTTTCTTTAGAATTTTTGGTTGTACTTGTTTCATTCTTCGTCCTCATGTAGAACGTAGCAATCAAAACCCAAAGATTCAAAAAAAAGAAAAAGAAAAAGAAAATAAAGGAAAAGATTCCAATTGTTGGTTTCAAGCTTAGCATGAGATCATACAAAGCAAGCCATATATTAAGAAACCACTTATCATGTAAAAACATCACCGAACAATATCATCCTATTTGACAGTTCTATTTGAATATTCGACTCAACTACATCAAAGATTATTACTTTTCAATTTTTGGATAAGTATTGTCATGCATCATTCGGAACTCAGGAAATGCATCATTCGGAACTCACTAAGAAAAATATACGTGACATGGTGCACAGCCTGTCAACAGCCTTGGCAGTTTACTGCCAAAAGGGCTTATGGTTCGCACATCTAGCACTTTAGAGCCACCTATTTCAAAGCAGGTCATAATACATGAGAGATGGAAATGGAATCATATAATCACAGTTTGCAAACACTTGAAGCTCTAAGAAGAAAGATATAATAGAATAAATGGGACATTTTACTTGGTTAATAAGTTATGCAACAATGAATAACAAGTATTTTTAAATAGTGGAGGAGAGGGTGAGGGAAGAAAAGGAAATTTGTCTGAAACAATCATACATAAAAATGGGATTCCAAGGGGGGCAAATGAAGATGGGTAAAACTCGAACATTTGCATGGAAGTACATTAATCACTTTTCGTATAAATGAATTTGTCCCTTTAACACAAAAAGGAAAGCTTACTTACCCATCTTGCATCTCTCTCTTGATGTCCACTGTGACAAAATACCCCTTCCTTTCATATTTCACATTTGGGTACTGCTCACAGACCTGCAAGGACACAACAGAGGATTTTGAAAGTCCAAAGGCAAACAATGGGCATACGTTTGGTCAGGTAAGCACTAGACCAAAAAGGCGGTCTTTGTAGAGTTTGCAGCATGATTATCTAGAGGACCAACATACCTGCTCTGTGATCTGTTGGAACATCCTGGACCAATTTGTTTGTGCTTTTCAGTATGTGCCTGTGTCGTGGCTGTTGAAGATCAACCCCAGCCCATTATAAAGTCCAACCTATCTTTTATTTCAGCCCAAGGAAAATAAAAATCCAATCCATTTTATCTAAATCCAAGACAATGGAAGCTTCTCAACAAATGTGGAAGAAAGACAATGGAAGCTTCTCAACAAATGAGGAAGAAAGACAGTGGAAGCTTCTCAACAAATATGGAAGACAATGGAAGCTTTTCAACAAATGTTGAAGAAAGATATTTTTAAGAGAAAATTGTAGAAGGATGTAGAAAGGAGATTTTTAGGAGAAGTGTGTAGAATGTGGTAAGAATGTATGACTAGAATTATTTCTCAATTTAATATTTGTACGGTGTAGATTGTATGGTGAGGACTATAAATACCCTCTCTTGCATTTGGATTAGGTATCCTAAAAAAAAAAATAAGTCTTGTATCTTTAGTTTGAGTGTGGTGTCTTGAGTGTAAGTTGTGAGCTTCCTACTGAGTGTCTATTTCTCTTCAAATTGGAAATGGTCTTTGAAAAATGTTGTAATGTCTTTTATTGTGGGTATAATACAAGTAATTTGTTTACTTGTTTGGGTTTAATATTAGTAAGTTTAGAATTGTGTATTCTAAATTTTACTCAACAGTGGCATCCAATTTTATAGGCATTGCTTGATCACCTTCAATAGTATCACCAGGCCCCAAATATCAAAAGAATAAGGGGAAGTACAATCACAGAAACAAGAATGTATAAAAGTAGTCCGCACATGCGGGCAGACTTTTTGGAAAGATTTGGGTTAGGGGGTGAGGGTGCGGGTGGGAGGGGGAGGGTTTTTCCTTTTGGTTGCAGAGTTCTCAAATGAACCGATTTCTGGTCGAGCCTTGTTCCTAACTACCTCAAGATAAATGGTGAGATATATATATATATATATATATATATATATTCTTGAGAATAAAAATGTCTTTTGTCCAAACACACCCTAACCGAATTTGGTTGTAAATCCATCAAATATGTGAGTTTATTTAAAGAATATGTGGCTATAAATCACTATTTATCCAGACTTTTTGATTATTTTAGACTAAAATATTCAATAAGAATTTGGAGGCTGGTCCCTAAGTCCAATAGAATTCCAAAAAAAAAAATCTACTCACCAATTTTTTTTTGAATTAGGTCACTGTTGAAAAGTCAAAGTAATGGACATAACTAATGTTTTTTACAATTGTAAAAAATAACGACAATATCATCACCTAATTTAAACTCATATTTTAAAAAGCTATATCATTTTGCAAATAACAGGTATGCAATACAAAAATATAAAAAATAACAAATATGCAATAATCGTCAAACAAGTACACTAAAATATAGATCCTTAATGTATATTTTTCTCCATAAACAAAGATCGTCAAATAGGCACACTAAAACATAGATCGTTAGACAGGTATACTAAAAACACATATCGTCAGACAGGTACACTTACATGCAGATCATTAGACATCATCATAATGTTCAAATAACTTTGTTCACCAGTTTGAATTTCAAAATTGATAGACAATGCCACTAAAATCACATAATTTCAAATATATATATATATATATATATATATATATATATATTTTAAGCTGAAATCATGTAAACATGTAAATAATATCAAAATTATGTGAGCATGGTTTTTTGATTTGCTTGGTAATGGTTTCAGAGTCAATGAGATTTTCGAATTCGCATCAATACAATGATTAATATAGGTTTGAGCGTGTGCTGCAGTAACTGCTAATTTTATAGGTAAAAGTTTGTATCGAAGATATTTATAAAACGGTTTTAATTGGATTACAAAATAATATTTTTACTTGGAGTTTTGCTACGCAGTGATGTTTTCGGTTTCTCCCTTCGTAAGAAAGTCTGCTTTATATTTTAGACGGAATTGCCTGAAATCATATGATAGAGACAAAATGGAAATCAGTAACTAATCAATCCATCAACATTCCCGTCAATATAAGGACCACATTCAAATTTTTTCAAAAACTAGATGAATATTTTTATTAAAAATTCAATAAGAATAAAATTAGTTTATACGTAAAAGAAGAGATCGTAACCTAATTAGCTAAATAATAAATTTGGTGAAGAAAACAAATCAAAATAGCATTTTCACTTTGAAAACATGTCAAGGCCCAACATCCAATCGCTCAATCTGACCAAGACAGGCCCGAACACTATATGAACTGCTGTGGATCCAACGCGATGATCTGAGCGTGACATTAATTTCTGAAATTTAAGGGGGCGAAACTATTTTTCACAACCCTCACAAGTGGACCGTAGTGTAATTTTCACATTCTTCTGCCCACAAAACCCTAACCCTAACCCTGACCCTAAACCAATGCGGCGAGTGTAATCTCTCTCTCCCGCTCCACCTCCCCTTCCCCAAGGTAAGCCTCTTTGCTGCCCTTCTTGAATAGCTAGATTCCTTTACAGATTTCAGGGCTTAAAATCTCTGATGTTGTAATCGTAAGAACTGAAGTGTTTTGTTTGTTTGTTTGTTTAAGTTGCAGTTTTAAAGGAATGGCGAAATCGAAGAATCATACAGCTCATAACCAGTCTTACAAGGCCCATAAAAATGGGATCAAGAAGCCTAGGAAGCCCAGGAACACCTCCACGAATGGGGTATGCATTTCATATATTATATTCGTGCATATATGTATTTTTATATTTATTTGTTCGATCAATGAATATTTAGCGTATTTCTTTATTGATTTTGTTTCAAAAGAATTTTCTTCCATGGGTTTCATGTTTCTGCAATACTTTTACCCCCTTTTTCAGCTTATAAATTTTGCCATTTTAATGGTCTTTTTTGGCGCAGATGGATCCCAAGTTTTTGAGGAATCAGAGGTATGCGAGGAAGCATAACAACAAGGACGGTGGATCTGCCTTTGAAGAAGAGTAATTTATGTAGGTTTGTTGTTATATAAACTCGTTTTGTTTGGGATTACTTTTTTTGGAAATGAATTCTGAATGAAATAGTTTTTAGCAACTAAATCATCATTATAGCAACTCCGTGATGTGTTGATTATTTCCTCTTGTTAGTCTTGCTTTGTTTGTTTCTTTTTTCTGTTTTTTGATAAGATCCTCTAGTTACTGCTGCTGCTGCATAGATGAACCATGTTTTGTTGGAATATTGTGCATAATTTATGCTTTTGAGGTTTTATAGGTTCACAAAACTCACTAATGATTTTTGGGGGTCATAAAATATAGATTAAGTCTCTGATATGAAATAAGGTCTTTTTGCGCTAAATATCTGTGGTATACCTTTGTTAGCGATGCTTCAGTGCTAGTGGTTGTTCATGAGGGGGCCTCTGTTGGTTTCAAAGGATGCTTTGATTCTAGGTGGGTGGTTTACCTATTATGTTTGTTAATAAACTCCAGAAAGCATCGCCACTTAGCATTGAACAGGGAAGCAAAAGAATAGTAACTGCTGGAGAAATCATTTTCCCTCGTTTGGTAACCATTTTAAAAAAAGGATGAGAATAAGATATAAAAGCAAACCGGTAGAAAGATTATTGTTTTTCTTAACCTCAAACTATATTTGAGAGACTTACCCATAGTTTGGCTTATGGATTTACCATGATGAGAAAAGCAAATGTAAAGCAAATGATTTTCTCTCCTTTTATTTTCACTTGGCATTTTTCTGTTTTTTTAAGTGCTCCAGAAAATAAAGAGCTAAAATAAGTAAGTATCAGGGGGTGAGAATTTTTAATTTTTATTGTTTCATCTTGTTTGCTTTTAAATATTTCTTTAACATAGTCCCTTAACCACACTGAGGTATAAGGAGGAGAAACTGTGTGTGGGAAATAATTTTGCTCTCTTTTATCTTTCCTTTATATTTTCCTCACTAAATCAATGAAGTAAACATAACATTAAACTGTTCGTCTTATTATCATGACTTCTTATGGAGTGATGATCTTTTTGGCAAAATCACTTACTCTTTCCTGATTTATTAGTTGTAGCTGCACATTCAACTTATGGTGCTATTAATTATTGTCATGTTACTGTTATGATTATAATCATTATTATTATTATGGTTTTTCTCTAGTAAATCCAATGCTTTGCAAGTATGCATTGATATAATTCTTCAGCAATCAATCTCAGGGGAGGGAGAAACTGCAAAATAGAGCCATATACACTCTTAATGATTTATGAAATAATAAGTTCTTGCTCATTTCTAGTTTCTAGTTTCTAGTTTCCTTGCTTTTGAGCCAAAGGGGTCTCCGAGAATTATTATGGTGGGTGATAACTTGAATGGACAGAATGGTCGATGCGAGTGTCCTGGATTTCACATGACGTTGTTTGCCCTTGTGAGGATGTTCAATGCATTGTCATGTTCAATTGGAAGGTATGATTTTATATGTATTAAACCCCAAGCAAGCAGGAGAAATTGCGACCAGACTTGGTAGATTGATAAACCACCCAACCGGTATGTGTTTAAAAAGGCTTTACATGCTGTAAAAAATGCCCTGGGTTTGGGGGGCTTGACCAGTATCTTTTGTTTTGATGAAAAAAGTAGAATTTGCTTTCAGTTTCGTCTTCTGATCTATCAATTAGAACATGAGTGTTAAGGTTGAGTAACGTTCTTGTTTCATCAATGGTATACATCCACTAAAAAAACCACAAATGCTTTACATAGTTTGGTAGATCACATGTGGTTTTCTTATACATCAACAAGATAGCTTGCTTTCGCACTGACAAGGCGGAAGCTGCGAGCCCGATGAACAGACCCTCACATGAATATGCACCTGAATAGCAAAAGTTACATTGTTCAGGATCTATACATGTTTAGGACGCTTCACAACCACCACTGGGCACTTAACGTGCTTGGCGCAGTGATCACTCACACTACCCAGAAGAGCCCTGCATATTTCGTAATTCCCAATTTAAAAACTGTTATTCTGTAATTAATTAGTAAAAGAATAAAATGAAGAAATAAATGGCTGCATAATCAATTATATCAAATAAGTGAACCCGATGTACCTCTTGAAAAAACCATAATCATGGCTTCCCATGACCAAGATGTCTGCTCCAAGCCTTTCGACGGCAGTGCATATCACATCCTTTGCAATTCCCGTCCCAACTTTTTTCTCCACTTTGATCTGAAAAGGGTCCCAAGCTTCAAAAATTCAGAGAGAGAGAGAGAGAGAGGAGGAGAAGGAGCAAGAAGGCAGAGGGGCATACGTTTGGGTTAAAGTTCCTGTAGACTGTTTCAGCCTTGTTCATTACTGAATTTGCCAATTTCTTCCCATATTTCTGCAGGGTTGCAAAGGCATCACTGTCAAACAAGTACCCTGCACATCAACCATATCATGAGCTTTCATAAAAATGAAAGGGGGAAAAAAAACTTAAGATTGCAGAGGATATGAGCATGAAAAAAAGAGATGACCGACCTGTGGCGTCGATAGACGAAAAGGCCGGAGGAGGAGGCTTGACATAGAGGAGCACGACGGTGGTGTTGCAGATGCTTTGGGACAAGAGGTTGTTGAGACACCATGATAGTGCGTACATGCTCTCTTCACTTTCGTCCACTGCCACTACTATCCTTCTCTCATCCATCCTCTCTTCATCCATGACCGAACTATTTATCAAAGATTGAAATACTGAATTTGTAGGGAACTTTTGAGCCTTAGAATTCAAGAGTTGCTGATGACAAAGCAAAAGCACTTGGGGGTGCTCTTTATAGTTGAAGTCACGGTGGATTGGATTCTCTGGTAGTAAGCAGTATCTGGTTTCCGGATTTGCGGGTTTATGATATTTATTCTTCTTGGTAATTTTGACTTTTCAAGCAGCCACCAGATAATTAGCAGTTGGCCCCCAGTAGACATTTTATCTTATCTGGCCTGGCCTCAGGAACACCCTTCAAAATCGCCACTTTTCCGTAGATCTATCTTAAAATATCTCGATGATAAAGGTCCCACAGTTCCCAGAGGTTGAACTTGAATAGTGACAGAAGTTGCATTATTATTGATACATGTCTCTGATTAGATTGGTCATTGATTCATCTTCTCTGATTCCTGTATAAGGATAATCAGATTGGTCATTGTTTATTCTTTAAGATTCTCTTAATTCAATAATACATTTTTCTCTGCTATAAATATGTTATTCTAAATTTTAAAATAGTGTGTGTTGATCATTTGTAAAGGTGACGTAACAAAGTATAACTAAAATATATAATTTGATTCCTTCTCTTTGCTTTAATATGGATTTCTTCTTTCTCATGTCCACCAGGGAGAAAAGTCTTCGTCAATCGTGAAGCTTTACGGTGGGATTGAATTAAAAGCATTCTTTCTGAAGGACCCCACCGATTCCACATCGAAAGCCTTCATTATTGGTACCTCAGAGGGCTAACAAACGCAAAGTGTCTTATTTGGAGTTCAAATCAATAGCTGTTCCGTGCTCAACTTGGAGCCAAGGGGGGGACCAAAAGGGTCTCTTTTTTTTTTTTTCAATCTCCTAAAACCTAATCGCCAATGAATGGTTTTGGTTTTTTCGAACTAAAACTGTTTTCCACTTGAAAAGCCCCTCTGGATAGGATAAGGATCATATATGAATGTACTGTATTTTACTAGAATTTACTCTAAACTAGAGAGAAAAAGACACAATGTAACAAGTCTTTTAGCCTTAAGACATCAAGTACAACAACACTAGTAAACACCAAGTCCGTTCTTAAATTTGTCATGAACAGGGAAGTCATAATTTTCCTTTATTATGCACCTACTCTCACTCCAACAAATCTCCCATTTCTACAATTGGGATTCCTTTAGATTTCTATCTTTCATGTGATTTATACCTAGGCTACAAGTGTTTCACCTAGACTTGGACTCGGACCCACGCTTGGACTAATGAATTGCTTCAAATTTAATCTCTAGTTTTCATTTTTTTTACGTGCATCAAAAGCAATATTAAGAACATTTAGTTACTCGAAAGTGAAAACAAAGATGAGCTCCCTAAAAATGGATGCCTATTTGTCCTTGATATCTTCTTTGTCTAATAACATTCTATACTATTCGTCATGCCTATAGTTGCCCATCATTATTTCCTAATTTGAGAATCTAATATACTGACAATTAGCATAATTGGTTGTGATTTGCTATTAATAATCTAATGACACCAATACATTATCTCCCTAAATTAGTCCCCAAGTGAAGCATAATATGTATTAATTTTCTATGTTATTTCTATGTTGTATTACTCTGTAGAACATAACTGAGAATGACTTGGGAATGTTGAGTTAAGTAGTAGTTAATCGAAGGGATCCAAATTCCATATCGGCCATCTCTAGGGTTGTTCTCTCCTTTGAAATCAAAAGTAGCTGCCCAATTAATAGGCCGACTAGGGGGTCCAGCATAAGTTGTGGGCTGGGCCTACACGAAATATACACCCCCCTCCCCTCCCTCCTCCCCCCTAGGCAAAAGATATTCTGGTCATTACATAACGTCTTCACACTCAGGGCTTAAACTGGGCCACAACTTTGAACTTGAGAAACATATTGATCCGATGATAATGCAGCCGGAGAGTGCCTCTTTTTCTCATGATATTGACAGAACAAGCTTTTCAGCAAAATGATCTTTTGACAATGGGCTCTGCCCAACACTGGGACTGGCTTTGAGCATTATTTCTCCGTTAAATAATTTTTCCAGCTCCTTTACGGACTGGACTGCCACTGCATTCCCTCACCACGTGGACATTCACGATCTGCCTGTGCCGACCATTTTGCCTAAGCTTTCCACAATTCAAATATCATCTCTCATCACTTCACCACTTGTCATTTGGGTGACTTAGAGCAACTTTAAGGGAAGTGGTATCAAAAGTGACAAATTTGACAACTCTAGAGAAAAAAAGGAAGAGGTTGTAAAACTTTTCACAAAACACTGTTCAATCTCAACGGCTCTATTCAACTAAAAAAATTCTATAAATACAGAGATTTTGAAAGAGAAAACTTACCAAATCTTTCCGTGAAAATTGTTGTAAGCTCTCTGCTCTTGATTTTTCTTCAATTGTTGGAAGGAGGTGCAGAGGGAAAGGGAAAGGAGAAGGATATCGCAGAGGGAGAGGGAAGGGAAAGGTGTTGTAATCTAATCTGCCATCACTGCTCCTGTAATTTATAATTACATCTATCATCCCTACTCTGTTTTAATTTAAAATTACATATGTCATCCTTGCTCATGTTTTAATTTATAATTTGTAATTTAATTTATAATTTATAATTTGTTTATAATTTATAGCAGATTAATTTAATTAAGGGTTAATTTATGGCAGAGAGAAGGGATGATAGATTTAATTTATAATTTGTTTTAATTTATTATGTTGCTATTATTTATGAAAAACTATGTATTAAGTTTTAATTATGGTGTATAAGTTTAATTATATTTTTAATAATATAATTAAAAAATGGCACCGCATTTTGACACTTGTTATTAGAATAAATTTATAATTCAGGGATGCCAAAATATTATTAAAATTTGTAAATGAGTGATTTAGGCTCCGTTTGGTGACCTTTAATTTTTTTGTTTTTTGTTTTTATTTTGATATTTAGAAAAAACAAGAAAAAAAAAACTCGTTTGGTAACCGTTTATGTTTTTCGTTTCTGTTATCGTTTGATAAATAATGAGCGATTTTCAAAAACAAAAAAAAACTTTTTTTGTTTCCGTTTTTTATTTTTAAAAAATAAAAACGTTACTAAATTGGGCCTTAATATTTTAAAATGACAACTCTTTTTAGAGTTGCTCTTAGGAGAGAGAGAGAGAGAGAGAGAGAGAGAGAGAGATTGGTGGGCCTCTAACAGTTGCCATTTGTATGGCTTAAACCAAAAGTCAAGTACCGATAATATTTATTTGTTGAGATGATCGTTCACCATTTTTTGGATGGATTAGTGGGTTTTATTATCGGTTGTAATTTATAATCAATTTAATAGTTATTATTCATTATATCAATAAATTTCAGAAATAGTATTGAGAGTATTTGACTTCTAAAATTGAAGTCGAGATTTTTATATACCATTCCTATAAATATTGATAAAAAAACTATATTATCATTATTTTATGTTATTTTCAATTATCAATTGACCAAATAAGATACCATTAATATTTATGAATATATATTATTTGTATCTAATTAAAAAAAAAATTAGGGTATATGTGCTTTTATTTGAAATCAATACTGATAGTCTAATCATCTTCTAGTATCAGTTTAGAAGGATAATTTCAAAGAAAAAGAATTGTGATATAAGCAAAGAGAGATTAAGCACATAAATTAGTAGGGGTGATAATTTTTGACACGACACGATAACCCGATACGAATACGACACAGATAAATGAGTTTTGGGTTGACTAATTTTTTGTGTCAACCCGTATATGACACGAAGTGTTAATGGGTCGTGTTCGGGTTCAACCCGCTTAACCCGAACTAATCCAAATTAACCCGTGTATTTAATCGAGTTGACACGAACCCGACCTGTTTTGACTCGAATTGACCCACCTCTTAGAGAATTTGAAAGATGCTTGTAATATTGCTTTGGGATATTAGTAAAGTTTTTTAAAAATTTATAATATTATGGAGATTTGTATTTGTTTTAGGATATTTGTGATGTTTTTAATGTTTTTGTTTTATGTAGATTGTATTTGGAATATTTGTAAAATGTTTAAATTTTTCCTTTTTTGGTTAGGTTATGTCGGGTTGGGTCGTGTTAGGTAGGTTGGGTCGTGTTTATCCGAACACGACCTATGTAAATCTCGGGTCACAGGTCGTGTC
>CM042187.1:701746-746626 GCA_023539305.1 Ilex asprella | reverse complement strand
AATTATTAAACATGTTTTATATTTATAATTTTTATTAAGAAAAAAATAAAATTTAATTCTATTTTTTTAAAAAAAATAAAAACATAAAAATAAAAATGTTACTAAACACACTCTAAAAAAACTATTAATATTGAAGTAGTTCTGAATAAACGGTAGATGAATTTGCTTGCAGAGTCCTATAGGTCACCAATTTAGTCGGAGAAAATAAGAAAAAAGGAAAAAAAAGAGTAATCTGCCTTTAATTTTATTATGAAGCGAGTTATGATAAATGAAGTAAAAAATAATAATTATCTAATTAGAATAGAAAATGAATCATACAGTCTTTATGGCAATTAATAAATCAGAACTTGATGAGAAGACTTTGAACCATTTGACACTGAATATGCATTCAAGGGTCAACGCCTTGGTTTTTCCAGCTATTCATTCTTAACCGCGTCTTAGTCCCAAGAGGATATGCAAGATATTTAGTTAAAATAAGAAGGATAGTCTTGTAATTTCAACTTCCCTTGCTTTTATTTATTTAAAGTTCAGGATTGCAGAGAGAGAGAGAGAGAGAGAGAGAGAGAGAGGAAAAACTGCATAGAAAAACAGAGAGCTCTACAAGAAACGGAAACAGAGGAACGTTTTTGAGAAACGGAAAAATGGGAGATGTTGTATTGCTTGTGGATGATTTGAAATCGGCTTCACGAGTAGCTTTATGTAGAATATGCCATGAAGAAGAAGAGTTTGAAAGCTGTAATAGCTTGGAAGCTCCTTGTGCTTGTTCTGGAACTGTCAAGGTACGCTACAACATTTAGAAGATCTTCTTTCTGTTCTTCTGGCTGGCATGGACTTTATGATTCTGATTCTTGAATTTTCGTTTATCTAAAACGACTGCCCTTTAACTGATTCATTATGATTCTGATTCTTGAAGTTCGCACACAGAGACTGCATACAGAGATGGTGCAACGAAAAGGGAAACACAACTTGTGAAATTTGTCTACAGGTTTGTGTTCAGATGATATATTCTTGAGGGGTGTTCATCATTCCACCTCCTTTTCTCACGTATTCAGCACTGGCGATCCGAATTGTATAAAAACTGTTGTTTTTTTAATTTCAAACTGCGTATTGTTCTACCTTGTTTTGTCCTGAGCCTTTGATTTCTCAACCTCATCTTTTAATCGCTTGAAAGATAGATACACTTGGAACAATAGGGCTTTAAAACAATAGATTGTTTCAAATCCTACCACTTTATTTTGCAGAAATTTGAACCGGGATACACATCTCCTCCCCCAAAGGCCCAATCAATTGATACGACACTGACAACAAGGTTAGTCACCTCATCTATTCGTTTAATTTAATTAGACATATACGCGTAGCCGTAGGAATTGTGACTCATCCATCCTCCTTCTACATGCGTATGTATGTATGTTTTCAAAGATTCACCTTAGTTATGTTATTAAATTGCACCGTCTCTGTTGCCAAGAAATTGCTTGACATGCTTCAAATTTTTTATTCTCCCACATTGGAATAAATAATGTCATTTAAAATTCAGATTGCTTAGCATAATGCAAATACTTTTATACCATAGTTTTGGTAAGATACTGATAATTTTTACAAACTGATAATAATAGAGGAAGCTTGGAAGTTCCAAGAAGAGGGCAAGAGATTGAAGACTCAGAATTAGAGGCCATAGAAGAAGGACAAATGCTTGAGACTGGCTACCCTGAATGCTCATCTTCTGTCTATAGCAGCGCCTCTTGCTGTAGATTAGTGGCTCTCATTGTAAGTGCTTTTCATAACACTTGTCCCAAATACCAAACCCATGATACCCACATGGTCGAACCAGGCGTCTAGGTACTGGACTTTTAAAAGTAGAATTTCAACTCCAACAATGAAAAAGAGCAGTCTTTGTTAACATGTATATGTGTAATGGAACAATTATTACTTGTCACATGCTTGAACAATAGAAAGTGGCTTAAAGAATGACATTTATTTCAACAATATGAAAGTTCGGGAGGTTCGGTTTTATCGCAACGCTATTTGGACGTAATTAAGGAATCATTAGATTGGTCATGCCCCAAAGAAATAAATTAATTTCACTCCCCATTGCCTGGATCATGCTACGTCAGCAAGGCCCCAGGGTATTAACAAGTCCTGCTATGGGAGAGAATTCTATCCTTTTGATTATGTTTAGTAAATGTCTGTTGCTTTGTCACTTACAATTTCTTTTCTTTCTCATTTATTTGCTAAACACATTCGCAGTTCACAGTTGTTTTGCTAGTGAGACACCTGCTTGCCGTTCTTATTGAAGGGACTGAAGGTTACCCATTTACGCTTTTAACTGTAAGTACCTAACATTTTTTTTTGGTCTTTACAAATGATGGTACTCCTAACTACCATCCCTATCAATCAACTTTGGCAACAATATTACCTAACTTAAAAATCAATCATTCTGTGTTGATTCTTGCAGTTGCTTATAATAAGAGCTAGTGGTATACTTTTCCCCATGTATATGTTGATCCGGATAATCACTGCAATTCAAAAGAATATTAGGGGTGGTCAGTATGAGGTTAGTTGCCTTATCATCACTCAAAAGTTAGAAGAATACTTGTACACCACTACAACCTTAATTAAGCAAGGTCCCCTGTCCTCCGTTTTTGTTCTTCTGTTGCTAGTTTTCTGCAACTGAATTATCTATTTTTTATTTTTATTTTTGTGTTTTCCTCAGGATTCTGATGATGAAATGTCAACTTCTGATCACGAAGACGATGAACAGCGGTAGCAGCAGCTGCAGCATAGAGTTGAAATTCACACTTGATTCTTTCTGAGCTTCCTTTTGTATTTGGGGCATTCTATCTATGCCTCTCTTTTTTCTCCTTAAGATTCCCATTTTTTGTGAAAAAAAAATGAAAATATTACTAGAAATTTCTTAGACAGGCTGATGAAAAACCAACTGAAAATTTGCTTACTGTACAAGTCAATCAAATAAAGGTACAACGGTTAGGCATGATCAACAAACATTTCGGTTTTGTTGGTTGGAGTTTCGTTGTTAGAAAATGACAAACTTTTGAGACGAAACAAAGCAACCGTCGTGAGTGTGTGATCAGCAATATGTTGGCTAGTTAATACACATACATATATCATAATTCTCATCACAACCAGTGTGTCTTGAAATGCACTTTGCTTGACCTTGATTACGATTCAATGTTTGTATGATTCTTCTAAATATAAATATTACCTCGGTCACGACCTGTCAAAGGTTTAATTATTATTAGAACCATAATTTTATCTCAACTACAGAATGGTCTATAAATTTTGAAGATTATATTTGGAATTTTTTTTAAAAGAAAATTAGAACCAATTATAATATGAAAGTCTATTTTGTCAAAGGGCTGGTGCAAGTTTATTGGGTCATTAAGAAGATATGATGTAATATTTGGTAAGTAAATCTAAGAGTCTGTTTTATATTTTTTTAAATTCCTATTATGTCCTCATGCTGTACGTTATTATTCCAATTTCTCTTTTCTCGCCCTATCTTCTCCATCTCTCTTCCTCCGGCGTGAAACCACTGGTGCTCCACTCCTGACGATAGCTAGTTTCATCACCCTATCTGTTACGGCTTACCATATCTCTCCAAAATCCCCTTAATTTAAGCTGCCAAAGTCCTAAGTCCCAGAGCTTCTCTTCAATCAAAACAATGGAAGGGGAGACAACTTCATCGTCAACGGATGCCAGCATCAGTTGTTGGAACCTATGGTCTGGCGCTGGGCACATTCGCTATGAATCATGCTATTAGCAATCAGTGGTTGCGATTGGAGCTTTTGATTTACTAACCTACGACTTCGATCTAACCTCTGAAGAAGCCTTTCCCTCGCAAGTAGCACAGCTCTCTCTCTCTCTCTCTCTCTTATGCCGCTAAAATTTTCTGAGTTTACAGAGTTTCCTAAAGTAGATTGGCTCTGATTTGGTCATAACGAACTGATTCGTACTCCTGGACATGCCAAAATACACCACATGATGAGTACAAAATTTTCTAGTTGTCCAAAGTGATTCATACTATCAAATTTTGTGCACAAATTGTAAAGAGATACCCATACTCGTCTTAAAAAAAGTATCATATTCACACAAAAAAATTAGTTTAGCCTATTTTGTGTTTTGGTGACATTCTTCGGTTTAAATGTTATGCTCAAATGGTGTTCCATGAAATGCATGAGTTAAGGGTTTTTTTCGTGGTTGTTATTGTGATCATGTAGCTGTCTAATTTACGTTATTGTTTAATTTGGTATAATTTTGACAATGATTGTGGTTATTAATATGATTATGTTGTTATTGTGATCGTGTTAATGTCTATTCAACCACCACTCTATATTTCAACATTGTCACTTTCTATAGTATCTCCATTTTCAACTATCACCCCCTACACGCCATCCCCACGTGCATTGTTATTAATGTGACCGTGTTACTGTGACAGCAATTGTTATTGTTATTGTGTCACTGTCACTGTGTTTTTTGTTATTGTTATTATATTGTTGTTACTGTTACTGTTACTGTTACTGTCTGTTATTTTTACTGTATTGTTATTATTATTACCGTCTTATTGTTATTGTCTATTTTATAATATAATTATTTATTTCATTAAGAATAAATTAGTCTTTATGCTATTAGTTGTCCCGTAAGTCTAAAAAAGAACGTATTTGTTCTTCTCCTTTCAAAAGTCTACAAGTGTGAACTGACTTCTAAAAAGTCTAAATTTTTAATAGAATAAAATACTTATTAGGGAAATTTCATCAACACGTAGTAATGTCTAAATTTAATGATATCTCTTCTCGATTTTGAAACTTCACTATTATCCTCTGTCAGTGCCTGTCAGGTTACAGTGTTAACGACGGTTGTTAATTTTTAGAAATATCCTTTGAATATTTTATAAGATAAATTTTATCAACACCCCTTATAAATAGACTTAATTTTAATAACATTCCCTATAAATAGGCCTAATTTTAACATCCCCTATAAATAGGTCTAATTTTAACAACACACACTCATGATTCTGAAATTTCAATACACTTCTTTTTAGTTCTATTATATTAGCATTTAGTTTCATCAATTTAATATTTAATTTTATCAAATTAATATAATTTATTTAATTTAAACTAAATTAATATTTTATCTTATCAAATCAACATAAAATTGATATTTAATTTTATCAAATTAGCATTTAGTTGTATTAATTTAATATTTTATTTCATCAAATTAATATGATTTCTTTAATTTAACATTAAAATATTATTTAATTTTATCTAATTCAACACCAAATTGATATTCAATTTTATTAAATTAAAATTTAATATATTAAATAGAATATAAAATTCCATTAATTCAACATTTAACCTTACCAAAGTAATATCATTTATTTAATTTAACACCAAATGAACATTCAATTTCATTAAAGCAACATTCAAATTTATTCAATTAACATTAAATTTTATCAAATCAACACTAAATTAATATTTAATTTTATCAAATTAATATCAAATTAAGATTTAAATTTATCAAATTAAGATCAAATTTATTCAATTAATATTAAGTTTAATTAAATAATATTTAAATTTTATATATGAAGGGTGATGTGTGAAAAGTGGTTGAGTGATGTTGTGGAGGACAGACGATAACAGAGAAGTTAAAAATTGATGAGATTTTGACATTGACTTTATTGAATATAATTCTTATTATAGTAAAATTATTTTTTACTATAAAAATTATAAAAACTCGATTATGTAATCAAATGAGTGATAATATGATGACTAATATTATAACAAAGTTATCATACAACGTTTTAAAATGATAAAAAATTTATTTGGATAATATAATGATAGAAATTACACTTAGTTGGCTAGGACATATATAATGGAGAAAGAATTGAGAGCATTTTAGTTTATTTGTATAGCAAAGGGTTAATTTGGCATTTTTATAAAATATTTAATCAAATTATTGCTTTATCTACTGGCAGAGACAAAAATTATTGTTAAGGGGTGTCATTGATTTGAAAGTATAAACTAAAATGATATGTAGTGGAGTTTCAGGATCGAGAGAGAATGTCATTAAATTTCAAGTTAACTACAGGGGATGTGGATGAAATTTTTCCTGCTTGTTATGTTGGATTAAACTATGCTACACAAATTGTTACCCAAATCTTATATCCCAAGTGATGTGTCAAAATTCCGTGAACACAAATTGTTATCCAATCTCAAGTAATGTGTCAAAATTTCATACATTAAATATTTGGTGGAGTTAATAGACCTCACTAATCCAATCAACTGTATTGATTTGTGATACAAAATTTGAGCAAATATTTGTGCAGCACAGCATTGCTTTATTATGTTACAGTAATTTAGCAAAAGGCCTTTGCTGGATTGCAGACAAGGATTAGGCCTATGTAGATATTGAGCCGGAAAAAAGTCCATATAGATATGGCTAGTTGAAAACTGGGCCACAAGCCCAGGTGAGACTGGTTCTTTAGGGACCCACAGTTCTGCCTTGGAGAACCGTCCAACGACTCACAACCATCTGTCTGTTGTCGCCGTGAGCGCCGCTCTCCGTTGTTCACACCACCAGTTTTCGATTGGCGCTCCGATCTTTGAAATTTATCCTTGTACTTCTTCTTCTTCTCAGCAACAATGGCTAACCCGTCCTCTACTGTGCCGCCACCGAGCTATGTTCTGCCCATCGCTGCTGACAAACCATCACGTGATGACGACGATAACTTCATGGACAGAAAGTTCTCTTTCTTAACGGTAGCTCTCTGCCCTTGTCTCGTTTGTTTTATGCTCGTCATGACCATAGTCCCCATTGTACTTGTTGTCAAGTTCCATTTATTTTGCCATACCCCTCTTCACTCTCTTTTCTCCAAGAAAATATGCCATTAGCTCCCTTGGATCCTTGCCTCTTCACTTTCACATTTTCCCTTTTAACCCGCATCCTCAAGATCCAGAATGTACTTGAATTTTTAGGGTTTTCCACTGCTACAGATGGTGAATGCGAAGTCTGAGGGTTATAAAAATTTATACCTATGTTGAGGTCAAGTGAGAAAGTGTAACTAGAAAGCGGATTCAAAAGAGGTTGACAACGTGTCTAAGCTGATCAATGAATTGCTATTTGTTAGCAATAACATTGGATTGGGAGCAGTTTTAGGTGAACCTAGGATCAGTCGGACCCATGATTTGGTTTAGGATATTTGGAACAGTCTAAACATCCTGGGAAGTCAGCGTTTCAGTTTCTCTGTTGGGCAGAGCGGGGGGCCTGGGATCTCCCATAATTGAGGGACATAAAATTTGTTGATAAGAGGATATTTAGCTTTGACTTTTGAGGCAATGGTGTTGCTGCTTGAAGAAGGGTGAGACAGGGCTTCTCTTAATGAAGACTTTCAAGATTGAGATAACAACGTTTGTAGCTGATCAAGAAAAGGATGGACGCAGTAGGGATTCTTGAAGTGGAGTTGCGGTTGTGACAGAAATGGATTCCTTGATGCTCTTGGGATGCTTGAGAAGTGCATCAATGGGGATGGTGTAGCGTGAAGATGAGTGGTAAGGGTTTTAAGCTGATATTGTTGCCCATATTACATTGCATGAAGGATTGTTAAAGGCTAGAATTGGCTTGATTGTGTTTGAGATATTTGGGGTAATGAAGGCAATCCTCTGTTGTTTGAAACCATGCGATACTGAGAAGAAATTTATGCAAGCAGGGGAAGGGGAAGGTATAAGTTGAGTACTTTTGTTTAGTCTAATCTAAACAATAAAAATGATCAAATGAATAAGTGCCCATCACAGCAACCAAAATCCTTGAGCTTTGAAAAGCTCAAACAACCAAACCCCTACAAGTGGATCAAAATGATCTTCCAAAATATGCCTCTTTTCGTCAAAATTCATTCTGAAAAATTTAACATTAATCTCAAGCACACCAACATTTTGACCCGGTCCCCAGCCCAATCGCAATATACCCCCTTTCTTACCCTTCTTCTTCATCTGCTTAGCAAAGAAGAGACTGTTAATTCTACCGCTGGTGAAGCTTCCCACATTGGCCACATTATACTCAGTATCATCAATCTGTTTACTTTGGGGTCTCAACTAACACTGCAAAGTTGAGTACTTTTGGGAAACATGATGTTTTGGAAGTGAGCCAGAATGTGCTTATTGGGTTTGTGCTCAGAAGGAGATGGACAAAGTATACGGATTGTTGAAGGAGATGAAGGAAAAACGATACCCTCTTAATGTTTAGATGTACTATCCTCTGATCCAGTTGATGATGAGCACCCAAATGCAGGATGCGGGGCAGCATGTGGAAGAAGAGTAATGTTTGCCCAACTATTCACAGCTGTTTACATGATGATGACGTCATATGCGAAGTCATGACATCTGCTGTGTGGATTGGAAGGAGACCAATAGGAAGGAGTGTTGCCAGATGATTCTTTTTGTTGGAAGGCTTATAAGGCTGGGAAGATCTGTTGAGGCTTGTCAATGTTTAGAAGAAATGACAGAGAAAGGAATAGAAACTTCTTCACTTTGTTTACAACGAGTTTGTGGCTGATTTCTAAGGCTGGGAAACGTGAAATAATGGGAGAGTTGGCTGAAAAACTGAAGCTGTCATCAGACACTGGATTTGGTCATGTCATCCTACATCTAACAAACAAGTCATTTTTTGGCCCACAATCCCTGATGTATAAAACTATGTTCCTCATTTCTTAATCTCCTTTGTAGTTCTGGAATTGTCACAAAACTATGTTCCTTATTTCTTAACTTGCTTGGAGATCTGGAATTGTACTCAGTTTTGCTATTTGGGTTTATGATATTGCTTCTGTTGACCCGCTTACGGTATAAAATTGGTCACAGGTCCTCAGCTATGGCAAAAAGTCCTCGGTGGATAGCTTTTCATTATTTCTGATACTTATCTGATCACCTTTAGAAACCAATAATGACATAAATAGGTTTACTAAAGGGGTCATTCAGGTGAGTTCTTCTAATAAGAGTCAGTAATTTTTCTAAAATGAAATGGATGAAGATTGAAAATTGGGAGGTGCTCAAGCTGACCAAATGATAGAAGAAGCTGATCAAGTCCAGCAATGGTGATTAACATACACATTCCTGTTATGGTCAATTTGCAGTCTTTTCTTTTTGAGCAATTAATGGTCCGCAAGAGCTACGTGGCTCACGTGCAGCCCAACAGAGCCCACCGAGTAGAGTCATAGATGGCCCAATGAACTTAATGGCACAGATGATTTCCCTGTGTTTAATCATACGAAGATTTGATTGCATAATGTTTATTCATTACAATTGTTGATTCTATGCATACTATCAAACAAGTACCACTCTTAAATGTACAGATACAACGGGCTCTAGTCATTGTTTTGGTTTTAATGTGCAGTTTCCATTATAGTAGCAAAAGTAGCAACAACCTGGACAGTGAAAGCAGATTTGATACCACCATAAACACAAAAGAAAACATCCACAAAATGAATAGGGCAAGGATATTCAGCCACTTATATGGTAAATTGATTTGCGTTGCTTGAATTATAGCCAAAAAAAAGAAGAAGAAAGAGAACAAATTAGCCATTTGGAAAGGGAACAAAAGAAGAAAGGAAGATGCAAGAAGTGAGAGAACACCAACTAAACTTTTAGAGCTCTTTTTCGACTAAGAAAATTTGTCTGTCTTTAATGCGAATGAAAAATGCAAGATAACAGAGTCGTTTCCTTTTCAACTATTACTGATTAGCCTATTAACCGAAGACCGGAAATAGAATAGGAAAATCTCAAAATTTTTAATGTAAAAATAATAGCATTTCTTGATTGATTTCTTATTGCAATTAATTCTTCAATACCCGGTAATGTTCTTACTATAAGGAAGTTAGGGCACCAGGCGGGTAGGAAGTTCGAGTGGGCTATTTCTTTGCAAAATTATGCTCAATTTCTTATGTGGCAATTCCACAGTGATGTGTTCTTAAAAACAATTAGAAAGCCTAAGAGAATATAACGGGCGCAAGACTTTTATATGTCTCCTTCTTGTTCTCCTCCTCCGAAAACATGTTCATTAGCATTCTCCTAATCAAAGTGGCTGCTTGCTTAGTCTCGTCCTTTGCCTCAGGGTTTGTCAGCATTCCCTATTGTCATCATTCTATTACACGGAAACAGTTTGTAGGTAGTCTGGATTTGTGCTTTTCATATTCCCATGTAAAGAATCCAAAGAAAATAAAAATCCTTACACGGACAACACGTTTCTTACAAACAAAATCCTTACATGGACAACACCTTTCTTATGTTTTTATCTCTGACTTCCTTTTTCTCTGAATAAATTCTTATCTTCAATTGGACACATTGTCTCTGAATTCCCATGGCCATCTGTACTAGCACCAAGTGTTCCTCCAACCGACATACATACAGTTTTCCCACCTGTGTCATTCTTAAACTTGAGGTTCCTTCCGTGCCTTTTATTGACAACATTACCCTTTTCGTTTGAATCCCTTCTGCAATATTTAAAATTCAGTTTGACAGAATAAACCAACTAGTCAGTGCTGAGTTGTGTTTAATCATTTTACATAATTGTCACCAAATGTGAAAGCCTCGAGATTTAACTGCTTGCTACATATCGCCGAGAATAATATTATTTATACCAGCAGCGGCTCTAGTTAACTTAAGACTTAAAATGAAATATTAAATAAGGGATTTTTATTTTTAGTATTATTTTTTTAAAAAAATTAATTTATTTTTAATTTTCTATATAAGAGGGAGACAAAAGAAGAATGTGTTAATATTGTCGAGAAAGATATTTCAATTTTTGTTTTTATTTTTTACTACAGAGGGAGAAAGAGCGTTTAATTTTAACTTTTATTTTTGTTTTTTATTTTTTTTTACTGGAGAGAGAGAAAGTGGGTAGGAATAAATATGAGTTGAATTTTAAGTATTTTTTATTTTTTTAATTTCTAAGTTTTTAATGTTATAAATTGGATTATAGATCCAAATTATTGCAATAAAATTTTTAATTAGATTTAATTTTTTGGGGCTTTTTTGTAGGGCTTAAAATTTAATGGATTTAATTTTTTTTTTGTGGGCTAGTGATGTACCTAAAATTATAGGACCTTCTAAAAATTTGAGGCCTAAAGTCCATGTTTTTTTTTTTCCATACTACTGGCCAACATTGATTCATACATAAAAATATGATCTAATTTGTTTAACTTAATGATATAATTTCATTATACCCATTGAATTAACAAGGTTAGTAAATTAAGTGACGATAATATTACTCGCCAAGAATAATAAATATTACTTCATCATAAATGCTATCGTTTGAAATCAATGCCAATGCAAGTGCCAACAATGATGACATTTTTGTAATAAATTCATTTCTTTGCCACAATAATTTTGTTTCGCTATGCATTTAATAAATAAGAAAGCTCAATAATGAAAAAGTTCATTTAAATATTCCTATTTATTTATTTTTGTTTATTTATTAGTCCTCACTTTGTGAGTTGTAGCATTGGTGTTGGGTCAATTTTGGTAGTCCATTGTAGAAGACCAAGAAAATTTCCTACTGCATTCTTGCCTTAAACTGCTGAAAAAGATTTGACGTAAGAGTCAGCTAGGTCTCCGTCTCTGCTGCTGCTGCTTGCTCTCACTCTCTCTCTCTCTCGTCTAGGGCAGTCGATCTTGTCTGATTTTGGGGCACTCACACTCATGTGAAGAAGACTGGTGTAGACACAGGTAAAAACAATGTCAATAAAGAACCCATAAAAGAAGTAGATTTATTTTGTATTGTATGTATATGGGAGTACAAGTTGAAAATTCATTAATGATGAAGTCATCAATGGCTTCTTTTCCTTTCTTTTTTGTTCTTTTCTAACTGGGTTTTCTTTTTGGTTGTTTGCAGAGGAAGAAAGAAGAATATTGCACATGCAGCGACATGAATGTGTGTATATACATTGAGAAAATCATGGATGATAGGGTGTGAAAAGCACAAGAAAGTTTATTCTGGGAGGTTTCACAACTTAAACCAAAAAGATCAAAGGTGGTTCTAGATTACGATAATGTCTACAACTGTAGTCCATGTTTATCGTCGGATCATCGATGTCCTTGCTTAGATGTCAGTTTCCTTTCTTTTTCAATCTTCCTTATTTTCTTTGGTATGCGTTCAAGAATCAGCCCAACCCCTACGGAAAAATAATCAATGTTCTGAAAAAGAAAAGATTCTTTCCTTTCTTTCTACAATCTATACATACATGTATACAAATATAATCGATGCAGATATCCTTTTTTTTCATGGGTTCACACACACACACACACATATGTATATATGATGCCTCTCTTGGCCAAGTGCGGCTTCAACCGCTGGTTATGCTTTACTAAAACCCTAAAAAAATGTTTTACTAAACCCTAGTTCTCTCATCCAAAACCCTAATCTTGGTATACATCTATGTATTCATTATGGGATTAGGGAGTTGATACATAGCTCAACCATCAGAATCCAACAATATGATAATATATTCTGCTGAATAAATGATCATTAAATACTTCTAGCAATTTTATAGATGCGAGATTTTCTCCATAATTAGTGTATCTTGCCGTGGTTAACATTGTCACAATTTTTCAGAATAAATAGAAATTAATTTGAATTTCCATATTGGCCAGTGCATAATAGGCCCTGGTAAACAAAAGCTATCATAATTTGCAGATATCAGCATTTATTTCCGAATTTTTTTCATGGTGATGCAGAGAAGGTAGTGGCATTCCATTGATCCAATTCCACCAGACCCCATGAAGCTCAGTTCGTTGATAGTCTTGAGGCCTGTTAGTTTCTTCATTGTCCTCGTAAGTTCTGAGAACTCAATGTTTTCATGATATTATATATGTTTGATTTGTGGTCATGGACTGAGAACCTTTCGATTACTGAAGATTAGGAAAAGAAGAATCAAAGAACGATACTGATATACATGCTTGGTTGCACTATGCAGGCATTTGTCGTGCTGCTGCTACCAGGTCTGTTGATCCCATTTTGGATTACCAAGGTCAAAAGAGTTGAAGATGAAGTGAAGTTGATTTCACACAATCTCCACCAAAACCTACAATCAGAAATAGAGAATATGGCGACATTGTTAACTTCAATGAATTCACCGGCAACCAATTTAAGGAGAGTATTAAGCTCTTCTCTGGATGAGACTGAACTTGCCTTCTCTCAGATTGAAACTAAGGTTGGTATTTGTTTGTCTACTAAGCTAAGAAATTTTACTATAAATAAATTCATTTGAAAAACAATTCTTTATTTGTTTGTCTTTACTAATATGCAGGTGGCTCCTTCATTGTTTCAATCATTGTCAACAATCCCTCACTTGTCCCAGATTTCATACATTGGATTGGATGGTTTGTTCTTCTCCTACTACACCGAAGGCGCTCAACCATTTGCAGTGTATTCTAACTCATCGTTTTCTACTAACCCGAATGCCACAACAAATTATGCTTGGTACACTCAGCCTGTAAATCGTGACACCGGGAAGCTATATGGAGGAGCTGTTAAGTCGTTTCCGTCTGTTACATTTAATACAAGCTGGTTTCGAGAAGCCCTGAATAGTACAAGTGGATACGCCTCATTAGGAACTGTGTGGAATAACGCTCAAGATCTTCTGTTCCTTAATACAGTGGGTATGGATGGAAGAGGAGCCATCTCTCTGGGGTTTACAGTGAAACCATTAGTTGAGATCTTCTCTGGCATAAATTACAATGGTGGAAGTTTTTATTTGGCAACAAAGGATGGGAAAGTTCTCAATGAAGGGATCCCAAACACCCGCATGATCCTTGCTGATAATTCAGTTTCATTTCAATTACTGAAATCAAGTGGTGATCAAATAGGCCAAATTGGCAATGTTACATGTGAATCCAACGATGGCTCATCAAGAGCGTCAATCTTGAACATTTGGGAGACAAAATATATTATTTATTGTTCCCCGCTTGACATAGTTGGAGTGCAATCGGTATGTTTCAATTCATTACAATGACAATTTGATAATGCTTTAAATTAACTTGTTTTTCTTTTAGATTTAACTCATAATCTACTTCCCCAAACCATGCATCATCTCTGCATTACTTGCCAATTTTCTTTTTAAATGGAGGCAATTACTGTTCATAATCTAATTCAATTTTGTTAAAATCTCAGGTGTATGCGTTGGCTTTACCACACAAGGGGCTAGAGAGCCTTATTCACAAAAATATCGAAATTGCATTCGTGCTCCTTGTGCTAATGATTTGCTCAATGGTTCTCTACATTTTCATTTTCGTGTTCTTAATTGTTAGAGCTGCCAGAAGAGAGATGTACTTATGCGCAGCACTCATAACGCAAATGGAAGCAACTCAACAAGCAGAAAGAAAGAGTATGAATAAGATTCTTGCCTTTGCGAGTGCCAGCCACGACGTGCGTGCTTCTCTAGCCGGCATCACTGGTCTGATAGAGATATGCCGCGATCAAGTTGCTCACGAATCAGAGTTGGAGACAAACTTGATACAAATGGAAGCTTGTACAAAGGACCTTTTGGGTAAATTTACAATCTGTATCTCAATCCTCACAGTGTTTTAGGCAAGTTTACTCATGTATAAACACTCTCTCTTATGAATTATCTAGGTATACTAAATTCCATTCTTGATACAAGTAAAATTGAAGCTGGCAAGATGCTTCTTGAAGAAGAAGAATTTGACTTGGCACGGCTACTTGAAGACGTGGTCGATTTATACTATCCTGTTGGTCTGAAGAAGGGTGTAGATGTGGTGTTGGACCCCTATGATGGCTCTATTACCAAATTTTCTCATCTTAAAGGAGATCGTGGCAAATTAAAACAGATATTAAGTAATTTGTTGAGCAATGCTGTAAAATTTACCTCGGAGGGACATGTATCTGTTCGAGCTTGGGCAAAGAAACCTAGTTTTGAAAATTCACTACTGGCTTCCAATCGGAACAATTCATTAGCATGCATGTCGTGCTTGTTCTCTAAGAATGATAAAGCATACAACGGTTTGGAAGCCATGAATACAGCTCAACAAGATCCAAACTGCATGGAATTTGTTTTTGAGGTAAATGACACAGGAAAGGGAATTCCCAAAGAGAAGAGAAAATCTGTTTTCGAAAACTACGTTCAGGTCAGAGAGACAGCTCTTGGACAAGAAGGCACCGGCTTAGGGCTTGGTATTGTTCAATCCCTGGTATGTATATATAGTATACTAACTGTTAATACACCCTAGAATGATAAAAAAGACTTTCTAAATTAGTTGTTTATTTAATGATAGGTACGTCTAATGGGTGGAGAGATAGAAATTGTGGACAAGGAAGATGGTGAAAAGGGAACTTGCTTCAGATTCAACACCTTCCTCACCGTATGGGAGGCGGAGGTAAGTGGTAATGCAAGGGAAGATGACACTGAGTCCCATGGTGGTTACATATCCAGTGACTCATATCAACATTCGGGGCCAATTACTCGTATCCATAGTCCCAAGCTAGAAGGATCCCATATCATCCTCTTCATTCAGAGCAATGAAAGGGCTAAGATTTTACACAAATTCATGGAGAACCTCGGGATAAAAGTGTCAGTTGTAAATCAGTATGAGCAGCTTCCTCGCATTCTCAAGAGGACCAAACAAAGGATGATCCTTTCCCGTTACAGTTCTTCAGGAAGATCTGATATGAATTCGAGAAGTGACTGCCTTAGCAGGCCCGCATCCCGGAACTCGAGTACTAGATCAAAGGAAGTGCCATTAAGTGCCATGGATGGAACAGATCATACACTATCCCTCCAAACAAGGACTCAACTTAGGGGCACCTCAAACTTCATATTAATTGTGATTGACACAAGTGCTGGACCATTTCGAGAACTGAGTATGGCTGTAGCAGAATTTAGAAGAGATCTTTGTAGTACTTGTAATAGGGTTGTTTGGATAGCTAAAGCAGGTGCTCGCAGCATTAATGCTCAAGGCCTTGATGAAGACAAGCTACCTCCTACTGATCTGATCATATCTAAGCCATTTCATGGATCACGATTGCATCAAGTCATAGGTCTTCTACCAGAGTTTGGGGGTAGAATGCCCACCACACCACCAAAAATACAGGGAGAAAACACTCACATGACGCCAAGATTAAGGCGTTCTCCGGCTGAAAACCTACCGACACATCTGGGGGAAATACAAGAACTTGGTGGCAGAAGCACAAATAAACCCTTGAGTGGGAAGAGAGTATTGGTGGCAGAGGATAGTTTACTGCTGCGCAAAGTTGCAATGTCTCGGCTTTCTCAGCTTGGAGCAAGCGTTATCCTCTGTGAAAATGGGGAAGAAGCTCTGCAACTAGTTTGCCAAGGACTAAGTGATCAGAGGAGACGTGGAGCTTCTCATATTCTACCTTACGATTACATTTTAATGGATTGTCAGGTAAAGAGCCCATATTTAGCAGTCTTCTTCTTTATGTCTCTAATTTCTCTTTCTTTAACAGTTATCTTTGCTTTTGGCTTTAGGACTCACTCAGTCTAAGAAGAGTGACTCTTTCCATCTAAACTTTACCATACTTGTTAGTTTCATCCCTTTATTAGTATCGTTTCTTAATTGCACATATCATATTAAATGTAGTCCTGCTCCCAAGTGTCTAAAGTCTTATGATGGTCCCTTTCAAAGTTGCAGGCTCAACATATTTATGTGTGCTGTGGGTACACACATTTTATCTGCGAGGGGGTCTTTTGCTTGGGTTTTTTTTGCTCTTTAAAACTGCTATCTCCAAACATATATGCGGACACAACAATGTCCACATACCCGGGATATGATAGCAAGGACATCTTCCTGAGTTTATGCGTGTGTGTGGTTATTTATTCGCTGAAACATCTATGTTTTACAGATGAATTTGATGGACGGGTTTGAGGCAACAAGACGCATACGAGAAGAGGAGGAATATTATGGTGTTCACATACCGATCATCGCGTTATCTGCTCATTCTTCAACAGGTGAGGAAGCAAGCATGATGATTCAGGCCGGAATGGACTATTGTTTATCCAAACCACTGAATGAGAAACAGCTTATGGAAGCCATTACTTACATTCATAGCAGATGATAATGTACGGTCATACCTTGTTTGCCTCTTTTATTTATGTACATTAGATTCATGTATTTTTTGGGAATGACATAATAATATTTTTTGCCGGGATGTATTGTTTTTGGATAATAATATTTCGCTATAGAACAAATAACTATGTGTTAACTTTTAAGATAATATTGTGGGCCAAATGATTCATTCCACAAAATTGGATATATAATGATGAAAAATAAGATAAAAAAAAAAAAAATTACATCTGTACGAAGATTTTTATAACTTTGACAATGTTCTGGTAAAATAGTCTGATAGATGCCTCATCTTCGTCAAAAATTCTGCATTTTTTGCAAAGTAAGCTTCAGCATTTGATATCATTACCATAATGTCATGCCCTATTGCTTTCAAGCTCCGATAGTAGTCGTTTTCCAATCTCGCCTCGATTATTCCAGGAGACAATGGAACGGGAAACCTGCAAAGTCCCATACAACCAAAAAAGGAAAGATTAACTTCCACTTTTTACCCATCAATGCATTATCTCCAAATTCATCACATGGAGTACAAATTCCAAACCTCTATACATTATTTGACCTAACAGACCACATGATACCACCTTCTAACCACCCCAAAGTTAGGGCAGGCATTTAATAATTGCATTTGGTTTTTAGTTAAAGATATGGTCTTTGGTAGCATATAAAATAACTTATATATGCACTGATATCCTCTTATCTTGAAGACTTTTTCACAAGTCGCACTCATTGGCAGATGAAAATATGTTCCGAATAAAGAGAGTAGTGCGTGGTGGAAAACAGTTGCCGGCGTCATACTCACAAAGCAGCGCGCTGACAATGAAGGGTGATTGCACTATTCTGAAATAAGCTATAGATTAAATCTCAACGTTCTGCATCCCCTAGTGGCTAATGCCAGCAAAATGTAGAAGAAAAAACAACGTCAAGGCCACGCATAAGTATTACCTATTTAAGAAATCCAACTTCTGAGCTACTTGTTCCAATTTTAGAATCCCGAGATTATCCTGCAATATGCACAAATAATTCAATTATGTTTTTTTACGTAGAATACTCCATCCATTTGCCATTGCAACTAGATCAGAAAAAGTGACTGCGCCACAGGCGAATATCAAAACAATTTGAACTACAGAACCAAAAAATAAAAAAAAACCTGATTTCTGCTTGCCGACTGCCGTAATTTAGTGAAAGAAGATAGCATCTTGTTTCTCTTCTCAGGATCGATATGTGGGTGCTCCCATCGACTGTCTGGATCATGTAGTTCCCAAGGACTATGTTCATGGCTAGCATTAGGATCACTCTTGTACCGGATACCATATCTTTCCCATGGACTACCAGGAAATTCGTCAGATTTGTCTTTTGAAGCAAAAATCCGACCTTCCCACCAACTACCACCTTCCTCACTCTCGTCTCTCCACCAGACCAGGCATTTATCCCTACAGGTCCAATTTTTAACAATAGCAGCATCGTACCGTGTTCTCTCAACAATAAAATCCGAGAAGTTAATCAGTTCAGGTAGAGTCAATTTGAATTTGTGACCATACACTTTGGAAGAAGAATCTATGAATTTAAGGATAATTTTACAACAGCTCTCTCCAGACCCTGGAAGTGTGGCATAATCAAGGCCCTCCACCGAACAAATTTCCACGGCTCTGATGCTTTCCCCAAATTTTTTCCAAGGACCTACTTCTTTTGAGCAACTTGATTTTACTATGTACTCTTGATGGCCCTGAGAACCACAGGATGCCAAATAAAATTTTGTGCAGAATCACTAATTCTTCAAATCAGTTTATACAAAATGCTTAAGAAATTTTTAAACAAGAAAAATCAACTGAGATACCTGTCTTAAGTATATAACTTCATCACCTAGCTGTGGGATGAAACGATA
This sequence comes from Ilex asprella, assembly GCA_023539305.1. Taxonomy (NCBI): domain Eukaryota; kingdom Viridiplantae; phylum Streptophyta; class Magnoliopsida; order Aquifoliales; family Aquifoliaceae; genus Ilex; species Ilex asprella. Next base: position 727,645 of record CM042187.1, on the reverse strand, counting down.
TCCATCTTCCTGCCCAGACAACAATAGCCAGTTTGATTTTCTTAGTTCAACATGTGACTTCCTTCCAACTGAAGCACTTCGGCCATTATCGTAATAACTGTCTCCACTGTGTCTGTTAGACCTAGATCTGACAGCCATTTCTGAAGTTCGTATCCATTCTTCTGATGAGAGCTGATCAAATTCTTTCCTGGATAACTTATCCGCACTTTTTGATGACCATACTGTGTCTGAGATATTACCCTCTCTAGCCATAAGGTCATGGCTGACGTCTGTTTCCCGTGAAGATGCCTTCAACCTCAAGGATCTTGTTCTATGCATTGCCTCAGTTGCAGCTTCAGGGAACTCCACTTCTGCCTCACGATTTTGGCTGCTGGCCTTTGAAGTACCTTCGCCTATTTCACCACTATAACCTTCTAGACTGGCTCTCAACCGATGTGATGTGGCCCTTCTGACAGCATCATCCAAATTCATGTTCCAATCAGCTTGCAATTTCTGGGTAGAACTTGGTCCATCCGGACTCTCATCTGCTTGTACTCCAGAAGCCGGATTTCTTTTAGTGTATGAGGGACTTTTAGACAATACATCACCTCCAGCATTGGTGGGGGCATCCGCAACAGTGAGGGACTTCAGTTCAGAAGGACTTTTGGAGTCCCTGAAAATCTTATTTGATTTAAACCTTAATATTGTTGGCTTGGGTGGTGGGTTCTCTTTTGGTACAGGAGAGTGGTTTGTGCTGACAACCGACTCATGATTTCTTGATACATCAGAACCAGAAAAATCTTTGCATTCCTTGGTGAGATTTTTATCAAATGAGATTCCAGAAGTGCTCCCTTCCGGCTGGTACCTATCAAGGGGTGATAAATCGTATAATGAAGACTTGTGTGCATCTTCCAAAGAATAGCATACACTATTTCTTGCACCATCCATATCCTCCAATACAGCCGTTCCACACTGTTCCTCATCCCTGCAAGCCTCGCTCAACAACAGAACACCATGGTTTTGGATTCCAGAACCAGGGGTAGACTTTCCATTTTCATTCTCAGGTTTAACATGCTCATTGATCCTGGTCATGCTTCCATTATGGCCATCAAAAGTTCCATTGAATCCAGAACATGAACCAAATGGCATGAGATCTTCAGACTTCATTCGCTTGGAAGTGCGGGCTTTGACCTCCCCCCATCTGATTTGGGAATCCTTATAACCTGCAGACACCTGTAACTGATCCTCATCTTTTTTAAGATTCTCATTACCTCTAAATTTAGTTAGGTTGTAGCCTTCAGATGGCTCCAAATCAATCGCACTTGCAGATGACCCAAGATCCCCTGCCCTTGGGAGAATCAAGTCTTCCTCGTTAGGTCTAGAAGATGAAGAAGCTATATCAACCTGATTGTCAGATAGGGTTCTGATATTTTCCGATGGCACAGACTTCTTTGAATCACGAAGAGAAAGTTTTAGGACCAATCTCTTCCTATTTCCAACATTTGCCTGAGATTCAAGGTCATTAGGAGGCTTGACTACATTCTCAGACTCATCCAAGGTTGCTTGTTCACCTTTCGAATATTTCTCTACCACATTCTGCAAGTTGTCATTGGGTCCATTAGCCCGAATGTATGAATTTTGCAGCAATAACTCACTTTCTGAAAAATCTTCTTCTGAGCAATCTTCATCTTCTCCATCTGTAGAACCTTCGGTAATCTGTGAGAAAAAGTTTATGGCATTGCGTGCAGCAACTCGTTGAGGTCTCAATGACTTCACTTTGGAAGACTTCCTCTTTGAAGAATTTAGACCATTTCTTGATTTCTTAGTTCTTCTTCCCCTTGACGTAGTGTGATCATCGTCATCCAAAGTTCTTCTCTTAATGCGTCTTCCCGAGGAAGTCATCGACTCAACCTGAAACAATGCAATTTATTACTTAGACAGTGCAGATAAGAACCAGAAATGCATTACTGGAGACCAAGTGACACAACACTTACTTCTGCTCGTGGTTTTTTCCTCTTTGATCTGCGAATGCCATCTTTCTGACTCTGTTCATTACCACCTTCACTGCGCTCTGGATCACTAGAGGAGCTGTCATTTGAACTTCCCTGCTCATCTTCACTAGAATATTCCTCGGGAACATTGTATTCTGAATCAGTGTCATCATTAATGACATCATTTTCTGGTTCCCAATACATGGCATCTAAAAACTCCGGTAGTGGATCGATCACTATGTCCAAATCTGCCAAGGGTAACATTTGATATTCTTGGCCCAAACCAACATCTGTGCCAATGGCAAATTTTATGGAAGAAGGGCGCCACTCAATACCCAATGCTCCAAGCCGACGCCGCTGGTACATACTCTGATAAGGTTCTGGATATGGAAGCATACCTGGCAATGCCATCAAATGGGGATGATGTGCTCTATCAGAAAATTATTCTGAAGTGACAGAACTAACAGCTAAATGGACATTAACATACTTGCGTCACAAAGAGGATCCTGAATATTTCTTCGATGTGGAGTAAGCTGTGTCTCCTGCATCAGATGCAATACATGTCTGACATTAAAATAGCAAATAAACTAATGGACTATAAGTTCTTGGACCTGAAATCTGTTTGCATAGACATCACTCGCACTTGACCTTATTGTTTCAAGATCCAAACCACACATTACATGCAAAAGCAATAGTTTTGAATGAGACTGAGAGCATGTGAGATGATGTTGATTCTGCTGTGTAACGTAAATATGGACCAGTGGCAGGAGAAACAAATTTCTAAAATCCTAATGTTACAATGAGAGGTCAACTAACCTGATCAAGAACATTTCCAGGAGTGTCCAGGATAAGTGGGCGGTAATCCCCAAGGAAAAACTGTTGAAAATATTAGATATAAACTACCAGTAAATGCAAAACCTAATTGAATATTAATCGATCAATGATATTTAATTAGAACTTTCTTATACCTGATCATATTTGGCATCACTCTGAGACTCGCCTTGGCCAGTGTTTAGCAGATAAATTTGTCCAGCATCGTCTGAAAGTACAATTGATGTCCCATCCCTGCATTACAAAGCAAAAATGTTGCATCAGAAGACAGCTCCAACTTACCCACAGAGAAAAGTAGATATGCAAAATATATTCTAGCCAATATATACCTTTGAAGAGCATGAAAGTTATGAAGATAACATGCAATATCAAAGAATAAAATTTCTATGATGAATAAGCCTGGGAAGGCCTGAAAATTTGAAATCTAGCACAATGACATGTTGAAAAAATTTGGAGAAGAGAAAGAACAAATAATTCTAAGTATATCAACTGAAGCATGAAAGAAAAGGAATATTTGGGCCACGAAAATATGGGAGAACGAAAGATAAATCATTAAGAACAAACTAACCATGTGTACAAAATTGAAGGTTAAAAAGACCAAGTTGAAAGACATGGGAGAATTTTCAAAACTAAATTAGCAAAATAAAGTCAGAAGAGATTAGGAAGTAGGTTTCTAAGAATTACTTACGGAGAAAACCTTCCATCAACCAACTTAAAGCGTCCAATCTCATAAATCCGAATGGGTGTGCCTTCCCATATCTAGAAACCAGCAGGAAAAAAATCAGTTGAAGGGCAAGGATCACAGGCATGTACAAGGATCACAGGCAGAATTTTATTTTGACATAAATCAAAGAACAAAAAACTTACATCCCACACTATAGTCTTCCCATCATACCCAGCACTCATAGCTATTCGGGGGTTAAAGGGATGAACGTCCAAAACATAAGTCTGCCAAGGATAGCAAAGCAGTGAGCCACTGGAACAAAACAAAATCAAATTTAAATCAAACAATGGACAACCAGATGGAAAAGATAGTTTTGATCAAGAAGACAGCACATGTCAAGCAAAATAAAGAATACAAAATCCAGGACCTTCAACTAAATTCTGCTGGGAGCAATAAATCTGAAAGCATGTATTAAGATCAGACATGGGTTTGGTTAGAACTTGTACTAGCAAAGGATGATCTTCGTACATCAAATACAATCAGTCTTGCAACAAATTGAAACAAATGCTTCCTCCTCCCTCCATCCTATATTGCCACCTTTCCTTTTCAATACTTGAATGAGATACATTAATTGCATATCCCTTTAAAAAGTTGGAGTAAAAAAAAGGGACTCCAGTTCTGGACAGAAGGAGTAAGTCATTACACAAGTAGCAATGTTGAAGGCCACAGATCATGTATACTCAAGAATATTTTCAAGAGTTAGTAGTGTATTCCAAAAAGTTTGGTCCTTTTGAAGAAATTTGAAGATTCAATTGCTTGATTTCGAAAACTGTGATGGACATAATTTTGTAAAAGAGTTCGGCTCCCCCATGACTTACTCCTTAAATAAGGAAGAACTTATTACACTAACCTACTAGGCTGTGTGTTTAGCACCAGTGTGATAATTTTAAAATGATTGTAAGCAAAACGAGGATTCTAAAAGGATAACCTCAAAACAAAATAAACTCTGTCCACAGCTAAAGTTTCCACAATCTTAATGTGAAACAGATCAGTTCTGGTTACAGATTTCTATCACTGATTATGAAAAGGCATCTAAATGTAGTCTATCAACAAGTACATCAAATATCAGGGGTAATTTATGCATTGAATGAATGCAAGAACTAAACACATCCATGTACCATTTTCTGAACTGAAATGCTAGATTATTAAAAAGCTGTTAAAAATTTCAAATGCTAAACACGGCTTACGAACATCTTCTCAACATGCTATACGTCACCTTGAGCACATTGCCTAGCACTATGGATTTGCACACATTACTTAATAGGGAACATCAAATATGTCTGTCTGCTAATCATGTCTTGAACGAGTGAAATGCGTCAGCATTTGCCATTGAGAACACTTTTTACTACATGCTCAGTGTCCCTCAAGCATCTTGTTTTGAATTACATATCCACATAAATTGCTAAACATGAATCAATCAAATTAATTTCTCTCAACAATTATTTGTCTCTAGAAAGAGTGATATGAATCAGTATTGCCACTAGACATCCAGAGAAATCAGAAACAAAGCCGGAGCTAATGACAGAGAACCAGTTTATTCCACTCATGTCTCTCTATTGGTCTATGTATTGGCAAAAATGGGAAGAGAAAATGCCTTTCTTTTCTGATTGAATACAAACAATATATGAAATTTGTCATCACCCAGCACAAAATCTCTTGTTCTCATCTCACCTAGGATTCTCTGCTAATTAATAACACACAGAAATTTGCTAAATCCTGGGCAGCCCCTCACCCTCGGTGACTGAAGCGGAGCCTAGAAAAGATCAACAACTAAAAGAGATACCACTTCGATGCATAGACTTGCAAAGAGTTTTGAAGAAGACTGCTGTCTATCAAACCAACTCCCCATAGACTCAAAGCTCTTCATAATCAAGTGAGGAACTATGTTGATATTGGTCCAAAATCACATAACTAAGGTCACCAAATGATAGAGATCGAAAAAGAATTGAATGAGCTTAAATTAAATAATTGAATTTTATTATTTGTTTTAGTATTATTTTATTAGTTAGGGAATATTTGTTTGACTAGAAGTATTAATTACAGTTTAACTAGGAAATTATTATAGAGTTATAGTAGGATAAGGATTTGAGAGTTTGATTATGAAATTCTTTTAGTATTTTAGTAAGAAAGTAATTTTTATTTTAATAGGAGACTTGGCCTATAAATAATGGTGTAATCCCAATCATTTTTAATTAGAGTGATTATGAATAAGAATTGAGTATTCTCTGCGGAGATTTGTGTGTTTCTTCATCGATTCCTTGCGAGGATGAGGTAATCATTTTCCACCCCTCTTATTTCTTCTTCTCTTTCTATTCTATGATTTCTAAACCTTCCCGATTTACATCAATTGGTATCAGAGCTCAACTTTGATCATTCTCGATTGTCGTTGTGTTTTTGAGACTTGTCTAGCATCTTGTGTTTCAGCCCTTTATTCTAGTTCTAAAAAAAAAAAAACATCATGTTGCCCTACCAAAAAAAAAAAAAACCAGCAGTGTAAATTTTAGAAATTATAGATTTTACCCCTTAAATTTCTGAAATTACACTTTCATCCCTCAAAAGTTTTAAAAATTATACTTTGGCCCCAAAGTTTTAAAAATTATACTTTGGCCCCCAAAATTTCTAAAATTACAGTTTTACCCTAATTTTTTTTTGAAATTACAAATTGACCTCAAAATTTTCAAAAAAAAAAAAATCTTAAAACTCTATTCCAATCAATGTGGTTTCCAACGCCGAATTAAATGCTAAAGTGGAGGCTTTATCCCAAGCACAAGTTGATTCACAAAAGGCCATGCATGCTAGACTAGATACAATTCTAGCATCCATCAATTCATTGAGAGAACTTGTGCTCGCTACAGTTTGTGAAACCAAAACAAGTGAAGATTTTAACTATGTCTCTTCAACTGTCAATCAAAAAGTTGTTGAACACAGTCTTCCAGTTATCCCACAAGTTCCATCATTACAAGTTTCAATCCGATTGAATATCGATAAACCAAAGTTATTTAATATTGATGAGCCCAAAAGTTCTACTTATACTCATCCTACAACAATTGCTTTTGATAAGTCGATTGTAAAGGGTGTTCCTACAAGTGAAGTTAAACAAGTTTCAAACGTGATTTTTTTAGATGGGGTTGCTACTTTTTCATCAACATCCTCACTATCCTTTTATCCGGAACAAAGTGTGAAAGTTATGAAAATTCGAGATATAGATTCCTCCCATTGTGATATCCTATATTATGTCACTAAAGGAAAATCTTACTTCTATGCTATCAGGTTTGAAGATGTATTTCATCGTCTGATGTCAATTCTCTTAAAGTATTCTTGCCACAACAACTCTTCGGAGAAGAGTTTTTTTCAGCCCAGGAGAATTGATAGAGATCGAAAAGGGATTGGATGAGCGTAAATTAAAGAATTGAATTTTATTATTTGTTTTAGTATTATTTTATTAGTTTGGAAATATTTGTTTAACTAGGAGTATTATTTAGAGTTTAACTAGAAAATTATTATAGAGTTATAGTAGGATAAGGATTTGAGAATTTGATTATGAAACTCTTTTAGTATTTTAGAAGGAAAGTAATTTTTATTTTAGTAGGGGACTTGGCCTATAAATAATGGTGTAATCCCAACTATTTTTAATTAGAGCGATTATGAATAAGAATTGAGTATTCTCTGCGGAGATTTATGTGTTTCTTCACCGATTCCTTGCGAGAATGAGGTAATCCCTTTCCACCCTTCTTATTTCTTCTTCTCTTTCTATTCTATGATTTCTAACCCTTCCCGATTTACATCACCAAACTTAAAGCAAAATGCTACTACCTCTTTGCTAAGCACAGGAATGCTTGATCCAGGAAACCAAGCAAAGAAGCAGCAAGCTCACAATTGACTTCAAATCGAATTAGATGGCGCTTAAAAGAGGAAATCCGGGTATGTTGTGTTCCGCATTTAACTAGAAAGTGAAGACAAAGAGGTTAGTTCTCTGGAGGGAACAAGAAAGGGTTAGCTCAAGACATCTTTTCAACACAGAATCAAGGTAATTGAAATGTAGATGAAGCCCAACTAGGTGGAAGAGGGAATGAAGATTTTATCATTGATTTTTGTTTTCAGTAGATTTCGACATAAAACAAATATGGCTTTCAGGTTTTGAAAAGCACTGGGACCTCAATTGCAGAAAAACAAATCGAAGCGATGCATGATGCTCTCTCATCATTTAAGGAAAATTGGACCTGATATATCAGAGAACACAAGAAACAGCTAGCCAGCCATGACCAAAAACAATTAGCATAAAGAAAATAAATTCTATGAATATCAATGTAACACAAGAACTAACTTGCCAAAGAATTACTCTATGTGATCTTAAGTAGCAGGCCAACCTAAGAAAGTCAAACAGAAATTAATAAAATAAAAAACTTAACTACACAACATAAAAGCATGATTCAAGAGTGAGTTCTAGTGATAATATGGCTAGAAATTTTAAAACCACTTACAGATGCACTGTGACCAGTCAATGAATGTACCAAGCTACCATCACTAGCATTCCAAACGCATATTCTACAATCTGCAATTAAAAATAGCATAAAAGAAAAAAATCATTTTGTAATTTTTATGACAGAAAGCACAAAAGGTTATGTAACTGCTTGACTTAATAAGTACATGATATGCAGCAGCATCTCACAGAGTAATAAGACTAGCAGAGGAATGTGCTACGTATACCAACAAGATAAGGGAGAACAATCAAAAAGTTCTATTTCTACTAATCCAATGTAAGAAGCTATGACTAAAAAATACATAGATTTGGCTTAAATAGGACTTGTTAGTACCAAGCAACCAAAAAAATTAAAGTTTAAAACTAGTTAACCACTTGTTGGTAAAATTTGGAAGCTGTTAAGAAGATAAGAGCTTGGAAAAAAATGGAACAAAAAAGTAGTATATGATGTGAAAACAAACTCCACCAAAAGTACGCAAACAAGAGTTTTAGGATACAGATCTACAAAGATCAAAAAAGGATTTGACCATTAACATATTTTTTTTTTATCAAGACCATTAACATATTTAGAATATAAAAAATATGGGTCATCTTACCCTCATCTGTAATCAAATATTTCCCTAATCATTAAGGTACATCAAAAATAAATCACTCCTAGTGACAAACAATATACTTCCCAAAAAAAAGAAAAGTAAAGCTAGATGCTAATGTCAAGTATTCAATTTCAAGGGAATGTTGCTTTTGACTGCATAAATCATATAATTATATTGACTTGAAGATTCAACTTCAATTCGTGTAAAACTCAAATCTCCTAATCATTCTAACATGTTTCCCTAGAGACTGTTTGAAAGGGAACCATAGGATGTTCAATCCCCATACATGTCCAGACGCATGTACATAGTTGGACATGAACTAGAATGTCCTGTAATGTCCATTCCAGAGCACAGAATATTCAAATTCTCTTCCACAGTTTCCTGCTTCACTCAACACCCAAACCCAACTTCAACAAAGTACAACCGCAAGGTGCATCAACAGATGAAAATGCACAGGAAGTCCAGTAAAAAAGATAAGAAAGGGGGAAGAAACCATCTATGGGCAAGCAGTGAGGATTGTAGTTGGCTGGCTTAGAGTTTCGAAGAGAAAATAAAAAAACAAATAATTTCTGAGAGGAAATAGGCACACGTGGCTTAAGAAATGGCATGCAACTAATCGCTTATCGCTTCATAATTCTCTGGAGGAGATGATAACCATAATTCCACTTTTCTCTGACTGTTTTCAGCTAAAATGGCATCGAGATCACAACTTAAAGCAATGGCAATGACTTTTTAATCATGTCAATGGTTAGGTGTATAACAATTCTACCCCTCCCATCAATTGGACAAATACATGGGTGGACTAACACTAGGTATTGGTGTAAGGAGGCCATATAAACATCCAAACACTTATCGATAACTGCTCTTCAATAAATAAATATGCACACATATAGTGAATTACCCATGATGGCAGCAAGAACAAAGCGATTATCCAGGCTCCACGCAATCATGTTAACACCCCGAGGAGTTGGAAGAAGTCTCTGACGTGGACCTCCTCGTGGAGGCTGAGGCGGCATTGGAGGAGGAGGAACTTTGAGATGATAAGACCGGGTCCAGCGTCCAACTTTTCCCTGGAAAGTTTAAAGGATTATAACAGAAAAGAAACCACAGTTAGGATGCTAAATGTCATATATGTATTATATTCAATTTAAGCAAAATGAACCATATTGCAAGGACACAGTATAACAGCATGAAACAAATATTTTAGCAGAAAGCAAAATATGTCTACGCCAAAATTAAAGGGATAAATGTTAGTTTTACACTTCCCCAGAAAACCTCACATGAGAGCGGCGCGATCTTGGAATCCAAATAATTGCACTTCCATCACGGGAACAGGTAACAATATTGTCATGACTGAACCTGGGAACAAAAAGGCAAACAACAGGAGTGAAATACAAATAAGAAAAAGTGAATAGTAAAAATTTCTTGTACTATTAATCCAACTATGCGAATCAGTCAAAAAGGCAATCATATACCAGGAATTTTTGAATTTCGGAAGGCTCTCCTCTGTAAATGAATCAGGCATTGAAGATCTTGAAGCCACAGAACAGCCGCTGCGTGAAGAAGCAGCAGATGATACACAAAAAAATATATTAGGTAATAAGCTGAAGTGTGTATTATTACTGACTAACCTGAACTGCACATAATTGACATCATTCTCATGTCCGGCCAATACATCAATCTCATGATTTGGTCGCTCTGAGTCATCCGTACTGGATTTACAAGCACTCCAAACCTGCAAGCAGTTAACTCTTTGAAAATTAATCCAACTAGACCTATTGCAATATTTCCAGGGACACCAGAACAATGGAAAATAGCAGACCAAGAAGCACAAATATTTTTAAGGAGGAATGTGTCATATTGCTCGGACACTCCTCAAAACATATCCAACACATCTCAGACATGTCCCTAGTTCAAAAACAGTTTTCATTTCAAACACATGGCTGACACTTCTTGTGTGAGCAATAAACATACACTAGTGAGAAACTTTTGACAAGTACAGGAATAATTTCTTTAAAAGAGCATCAAAAGGGTTGGAGGCGAGTACTAATAACTTATAGGAAGTTTGATGACAAACTATCACAAGTGATAGCAAGGAGAAGTGTTACCAAAGGACAGAGCAAGAGGAGAGAAGTCAGCATACATGTACATATGTCATATCTATATGTACACACGAAATGAAGCATTAAATACAAAGTTTATGTTACGACCATCAACTTGGATTTACCTAGATAATGGTTAGTATGCACAGAATGTGCTATTATACTACGATAGCTTGTAGTTTAACAAAAAATATCACCAAGGACAATGGAGGACGTATAAGCTAAATTTATATATATATATATTATGTATATATGAATATGATATGTACATGACATTGGTTTTGTGGCATGTCTTGTTGGGATATCCATGACTCCATGTCATGTCATGTAACATATGTATCCTGCATTTCTGTCCAGGCTACATTCCTAATAATAAGATTTAGTACACAGTCAATAGTATTTATTTGTACCCTCGCAAAAGTATCCGAGCTCCCAGTGACAAAGACGGTTCCAGTAGCATTGTAGGCGCAACATAATATTTGATGCCCCTGTGGACCATTACTTGAGGAGGGAATACTACTTGAGGATCCATAGCTCTTTCCTGCATTGATTCAATTCCATAAGTCAGTCTGGAAGCGAAACCGCCAGTTAAAACACAAACAGACAATTCAAAAGGCAATATTCTAACCAGCAACAGCATCTGTTGGCTTTGGCAGGTAAATGCGTGGGCTACATAGGGTGTTCCTAGCATCCCAGATCCGACAAGTCCCATCATCAGATGACCTACAGATGTTTAACCAAATGAGAAAAGCCTTAGCTGATATCTACCCTTAAGGTATGATGAAATAGTTGTCAACAACAATTAAAGTAGAAGTAGAAAGCTTGCGGATCAAGTTTATAGGAATTGCCTAAGAGCAGCATGTTCATGAAGTAACCAAAGATATGCTCTTCCTGTTCCAGAAGTTCTCTCTCTCTCTGGCTTTGCACTCACATTTTCAGTTGATAGATATTTTGTTCTGTTTCAAATGTTATTTGAACCTTGTCATAAAACTCTGTTCTTCAGTTTGCGGATGTTTCTGTTTAAAGAATTCTGGAAGTTTTCCAGTTGTGTCCATTTGTCTAGAATGCTATACAAACTGTAATTGTGTAAAGCAATGTTACCTAAATCGTGGGTCACTATGGTACGTGATACGAGTATGGATATATGGTAAAACACTTTCTTAGGTACGCAGTACAATGGGAGTAGGTTTAGCTGAAATGGTATTTTGGGTCACAATTCGTTTTGAAACTCTTCTGTAGATCGTTTTCACTACTATACAACATTATATATTACAGAACATTCATAAACACTAAGTTAGTTACCATTTATGAAATAGTTGTGCTTGATTTTCTTTTATCTAAAATAATATATAATTATAAATATATATACATGTAGTCAATCAATATGTATTTTATATTTGTGCTAAATGTTCTAAAGCGAATTAATTTAGGGTCACACATTCACCTCATTTGGGATCGATGTACCCAGATCGTGAGTCATTAAGGGTTTTAGTGAATTGTGGTAATCATGTTTCATACTTGTCAAAAGTCGCACAGTGAATGCATTATTATCAAAGAAAACTGCATAGCCATGTAACAGCTTTTTATACCAAAAAAAAAAGGATAGTGAAACCTGCATTTTTAATAGAGAACAGCTGCCCTAGAGAATCCTTTTGGCTGTGTTTTTCCCTATTATCCCCCCCGCCCCAGGAAAAAAACCATTTGGGCCTTTGCATGTTTAGACGATAATGCTTCCTAAGTTCCTGATAGACCAAATGATATGTATATACTCTGACAAAGAGAGACAATGGTACACAAATCGGTCCAAACGCAAAGGGCGAAGATCGAATTGAAGTTAACCCTGGAGATAAGATCAAGATAATAATGAGGGGTCATCCCTCTCACAAACCTAAAATCCCAATTATATCCAATGAGTTCTCTCACCGTAGAAACTGTAACTATGACAACCTATAGAATGGGATCCATTACAGAAGAAAACCCATCAAAATAACGAACCACAGAGGATCAAATACACTAACAATGGTCTCTTCAGCGTCTGGCGCTCCAACTCCCAGAAAAGCCCCTTAGACTCGGACTCTGAATTCAAGACATAACCATAACAGATACAGTTTGATCCCAATGTAGTTAGTTCACACATAAAGGGAAAATAAAAAGAATTTTGCATGAGTTTAATATGTCCCAGATCAATGCAAAAGTGAGAATGAGAATGACTTAATCGAATCCATATTATACAATAATGATTTGTACATATTTTCTAGGAAAATCCATCAGTTCCCTATGATGGTCTTAAAAATGGTAAAAACATGTTTCCCATCATAAGGACGATAAGAATTGTAGAGACCTCAACAGATATTTCAGAAATTGATCTAGCTTCCCATTAGGTTTACTAAATATTCCTGAAGTGAATAGAATTAAGAGTTGGCATTCAGATTTTCATCAAAAGTTCCTCCAACAGTATAAGGGCAATTTCTATAATTTAAAAAAATGAGAATCATAGTGCTTAATTATGTATAAAGATTTTCCAAATATGATTGTCTGACAGACCGAAAAGGAACAGCTACTTGGATTAATAAGTTTAGGAATGAGGCATACGATAAAAGCTGGTACATAGAGCTGGGCCTGGGACTGAATGCAATGGCAGTAACAGCTGCTGCATGTCCACGCAAAATTGAAATAGGACATCCATCAGGCAAGCGCCACTGTAATAGACAAAAGGTCTATTTAGCCTTGAAGGAGTAAAAAATGGAAAGATAAATGTATTACACAGAAAAACTCCTTACAACTCGAATGCTGTAGTCATTTGAAGCAGATGCCACCAAAGCATTGTTTGAACTAATGGCCAAGTCAGTGATGTCACCCTGAATAATAAGGAAGGTAAACAAGTACAATAAGTAACAAAACAGAGCCGTACATAAACCAGTTGAATGCCCTACATTACATTGATGTTCTTCACTTACTTCATGCCCACGGCAGCTGGCTAGGCAAAATGCGGTTTCCATTGACCAAATCTTGACCAGACGATCATCCGATCCAGTAATCACATATCTTCCAGAGCGATCAAATATTGCTATAAGATACAAGCAAAGGTAAAATGAACAAATTCGGAGTTTCTCATTTCAGTTTAAAACCATCAGGATATGTGAATAAATGGGATTTCCAAAAAGCCCCTATCTTCATTTAAAGTTCATGGGTTGAGAAATCATACCACAATAGACAGCATCCCGGTGTCCCCTTAGCCTCTTTATATTTTGCATCTTTTGCACCATAGTTGATGGCTTAGCAACGGCATAACATGCAAAGCGAATAGATGGAGCACGATGGTGTTTAGCAAAACCACCTCCAATTTCCCTAAAACTTAGGCCACGCACCTGATCTGCCTGCATGTGAGGCCAACGAAGGTAAGATGGCAGATGCTTGACTTCCTTGTTTTCCCTTTTTCTATTCCCTACATAATATCAATATTTAGAAATAAGTACAAAAATGGTGGTGGTGGGATGGGGGTGGGGGAAGAGACACACACATAATGCCAGCAAAAATGTTATATATTCTCCAAATGCAAAGTGATTCGGACAGCCCTCAAATGATGCCCCAACTCCAATCTTCAGCAACGGAATGAAGAAGCAGACAACTGGTAACAGTAAATTGGTATTCTTGGAAATAAAGAAAATCAAACACAACACATTAAAGAAAGGAGACTAGGTAAGAGGAACACAACCTATCCTGGAGCCACACTTTTCCATGTGATATCCATGACTCACACTATGGATTTCCTTAGGTAACCGAAATCACCTAGAATGACTAATCCCCCTAATCACAAATCACTGATCAGCGAACTGAGAGTGGATCCACGGGCAGTTCACAAATTGTTGGGTGTGAATGTCATTGCAACAATGAATGTATTAGTTATTACTACCCACTCTAGGTTAAAGTAAGTTACTACTTAGTTGAAACTCAGAACCAGATGTCAAAAGAGCATACACTGCATCAGTGTGCTCTTATACAACGCCCAGAGTTGCTAGACAACTAGACTTCTCCCCTTTTATTGTTTTTCTTTTTTTGTTGCGGGGGAGGGGGGGTGTTCATCAGATACACTACCCTCCAGGTAAACATTTGGACATTTTTAGAACTTGATATATCCATCATCATCGGAAGCTTAGGGTTTCAATTGTCATTTTATGCTCCCAAGAATAAGTTTTTTACATTATTATTTTTTTTGGTTCGTATTTGGGGTGGGGGGCAGGAAAGAGGGAAACTAAAGTTAAACAGCTTAAAAATAACGTACACTCCAGAAGTGAAAAGGAACCAGTTCCAAGCAGCGTAGGAACATCAGATGCACTTGGAGCATTTCTTCCACCCATGCATCGCAATGGAGGCGCCGCGCTCAGTATCAGCTGTTTAAGCAGCTTTACCAAATGATTCTTATCAATGTGAGAATACCTGAGAGTAAGATACTAGTGAATAACAGCGATACACCCAAGTGAAATATAACTAAATAATGAGGAACACTGAACCATACTTGGGAAACTAAGAGCGTCAAGCACTCTGAAACGGAATAAACCTACTATTAACAATGTTTGAAATTGATTCGAAGTCACTTTTCCCCTATAAACCTACTATTACCAATCTGTTGCATTCAGCAATTGAATGCCTAATCACTTTTGGTTCCATCAGAATATAAATACTCTGCTGAGCACTTCATGAAGTCCATCAACCAACATTTTCATATGGTCAAAATAGTTAAATAGTACCAATAGTTCAAGTGAAGATAGTTTTTAATCAGCAACAACGAAATCTGAACTAAGATAGTCAATGAGCTCTAATTTAATCAAGCAGGCCAATATCCTTTTGTAACACTGCTACAAGAACTCATTGTCATTTTCTAAGACCTCATAGAGGAACTTGTAATGTGCCTCTGTTAGATGGTATCAGGTTTCATGTCCACATGGTTTCAATAATGCGTTTTTCATGATAGCTGGACATTCAATCTGCATCGAATTTCTTAAAATTTTTATAGACTTTCTGCTACTTTGAAAAATACTAAATTTTGATTTCTTTAACTACTATCTGACTAAGTATTCAAGAACTTCGGCCAATTTTTTATCATACTATGGAAAAAAAATATTTAAAGAAAAAAACTGCTTCATTTGAATCCCAAATCTCTTTTTTCCCCAACCATTCAAGGTATCCGGGTACTACATCCATATACAGAGTACTGCAAACCAAAAAAGTCAGATATAATCTTATATAGGCCAATGTAAGGAGATGGCAGCCATATGAACTTAAAACAAACATCAGAAGATCAAATTCCATGTTTGGTTCCAAAATTTCAACGTAAGCATTTATAATATTAATAAAGCAAGAAACATATTGGAATTGTATTGAATACCTTTCAACCAAATTATCATGATCTAAAGGGAAAGAGATTCCATCATCATTTTCATCCCCACTAAGTACACCACCCCTTGAATACCATGCGTGATATCTCCTAGGCAGAAGCTGATGTTCCAGAAGTTCATTCCACAAGAGTCCAAAAGTTCTCTGGCATGGGCCAGCTGATAAAAAATGCATAATGAGAAAATACACTTCTCTGAGGTCAACATCCACATCCTCCATGACTGCATAGTTGGCCGCTCTCTCCTGTTCTTCAAACTGAGCCTTTAAGTGCACCTTATTCAAAAAATTCAATGGTGCCATACTTACAGGTGGTGCATCACCAAAAGATACGCACTTCCGAAAATCCATACTTAGTGTACAACCTGAAACAGCATAACAGACATCCGTTCAGAAGACTCTTTTTAAAAGCACAAGGATGCAACTAATTTATATATGCATTACACATCTAACCAAGTCCGAATGATACGAGGAAAAAGGATAGTGGCCACCAACATACAGCCCACCGACTACCAATACAAACTACAAATCTGATTTAGTAAATAAAATATTCAATGATCATATAGTAAAAAAAGAAAAATGTAAAAGTTTTTCATGATACTGAATGGTTAACCATCATATGAAGATAACTTCTCCAGATCTGACACACACGAAGTTACTCCTCAGATCAAGGTTGAACACCGTTGCTTAAGCTAATGGCATGAAAAATGTGAGTGCCACTAGAACTTCCATGGAATTTACAAACACATCATGTGTCCTCAAACTGCTAGTCCTATATGTACACAACGCCACACAAGAATAGTCAGAAAACTAGAAAATAAATTGTTGCCAATAATAATAAATACTTAGAACTATATTTTATAGGGGCCTTGTGGCATACACCAAAACCACTCCAGCTAGATGGCTGCCCCTTTCTCTCTTTTTCCAGCCTCATGAACAGACGAAAGAAGGGAAGTTATAGAATAGAGCGGCGAAGGCACTCACAAAGTATCTGCTTGAAATCTTACTATAAGTGAGAGAGAAAAAAATGCCAGACTTCAACATGAAGAAAGGTATTGGATGAAATGATTACAAAATTATAAACACAAGAACATGGAAGGTCTAGGAATTTTAAGTGGTTGGCTAACAATTACAATGTCAAACACTTGACGAAATAAATTATGAATTTCATGTTAGATACCAACATAGATAATCACAGTTTTACTTATATTTATACAACTGCAAATATTTTCTCCTTTACACGTCTGCATTGAAAGCAGAAAATGAGATAAACTAAAAAGAAAATAAAATTGAATGTATTGTCCAAAATCTGCCTACTGCGTGCTAGAATTTCCAACTTGAGTCCCGAACAACTTGACTTGTGTTTGACATCATTTTTGACACTAACCAAAAATTGCTAGTCATTAATTAAGTTAAATAAGATTTTTCCATGCACTCTTTCGTAAAGTCGCAATGCATATAAATCAACATTCATTTAGCCAACTCTCTTAGTCGATGGGCAATAAGTTCATATGAAACAATAATGACCAATTGTAGAAGATAATCCAAAAGGATTTATTAGTATAACTGTATAAGCATTATAAGAAAAACTACAGACAACGCTTTTGGGATTTAGTTTTCATTGAATACTAAAGCTTTACGGTACCCTCTAATTTATAGAGGGGGAGTGCAACATATTTGCAAATGCTATCGATATAAACTTTCAAATTCAAAATCTGTTTGAAAAGGAATTCAAAATATACAGCTTGTTACAGATAATTCTCAGGATCATA
This sequence comes from Ilex asprella, assembly GCA_023539305.1. Classification (NCBI taxonomy): domain Eukaryota; kingdom Viridiplantae; phylum Streptophyta; class Magnoliopsida; order Aquifoliales; family Aquifoliaceae; genus Ilex; species Ilex asprella. The sequence continues at coordinate 709,782 of CM042187.1, read as the reverse complement.
TCTCCTCAAAATCTTCCTCATTTTGTGCTGCAGACTTTGTCTCTTGAACAAGTCTTCCTACACGCCCCCGCAATTGACTAGGGAGATCTCGAACATGGAGATTGTCCTTAAGGAGCTGAAACCGGGCTGGACGGAAAGCCTTAGTCAAGAGGTCTGCAAGCTGGTCTTTGGAAGATACAAAACACACCTGCAGCTTTCATGCTATGAGTTATGACCTGATCCCGAACATAATGAAAATCGATTTCAATATGTTTCGTTCTTGCGTGGAATACAGGATTAGATGAAAGATATGTCGCTCCAATGTTGTCACACCAGAGCTTTGGAATTTGCGGGAGATGTGCACCAAGAACAGAGAGGTTATCCATTGAAGCTTGCGGTATTGAACAAACTTTTTTCCTTAGCTTCAGTACTGCTTCGAGCAGCAGTCTGTTGTTGCTTGCAACACTGAGAGACTAAATTGTGGCCATGAAAAACCAGATAGGCTCCTACAGAGCATCTATCATTGCGGTCTCCAACCGAGTCAGCATCCAACAAGACTTGAATCACATGTGAGAAGAATGAGAATTGATGAATAGACCTTGAGAGACGATGTGCTTTAAATACCTTAGTATTCTTTTGACCGCTTGCCAGTGTGGAATCCATGGTCAGTGTATAAATTTACTTAGTTTGTGAAGTGAGTAAGTTATGTCTGTCTGCGTGAAGGCAAGACACTGTAATCCACCAACTATACAGCAATATAAGGAAAGATCTTCAAAGGCAGACAATTGACATGACATGGACATTAGTTTGGGTGATTGCTTGGCTTTGTCCCTATCAGTCCGTTGAAATAGATCCACAATATATTTGCGTTGAGTTAGAAATAATCCCGCATCTGTTTTCAAGGCTTCAATTCCTAGGAAAAAGCTAAGTTCACCGAGATCTTTAACTAGAAAGTCTCAATTGAGCTGTTGAATAATTTAATTGATTGCCTTGTGATTTGAACCTGTAACAATGATATCGTCTATGTAAATTAAGTAGACTGTGAGTGTATTTTTGCGAAGGACATAGAGCGAGCTGTCTGCCTTGGAGCCCTTGAAACCAAGGTGTCGCAACGTATCTGTGAGCCTAGAGAACCATGCTCTTGGTTCTTGTCGGAGACCGTACATACTCTTGTGTAGCCAGGAGATGTGATTAGGATAATCTAGATGTTTGAAACCAGGTGGCTGACACATGTATACCTCTTCCTACAGTACTCCATGAAGAAATGCGTCCCGGATGTCCAATTGGCGTAAAATCCAGCCTCTAGATAAAGCAATAGATAGAACTAACTTGATGATAGCCGGTTTGATAACCGGACTAAAAGTTTCGTGGAAATCAATTCCCTGTTGCGGGTGGTAGCCTTTTGCTACCAATCTAGCTTTAAATTTTTCCACCGGTCCGTCTGCTTTACGTTTGATACATTAGATCCACTTGCATCCTACAGATTAATGTTTTGATAGTTTGGTACAAGTGTCCACGTGCCATTTTTTAGCAAAGCATCAAATTCAATGCTCATTGCATTCCTCCAGTTGGCTGATTTGGCTCCCTCATTGTATGATGTTAGTTCTGCATGTGGCTCATTGGAGACAACAGGTAAAACTTTAAGTAAGGGATACCTGATTGTTCCATCATGTGGTACTCTAGGTTTGACTTTTGAGAGAGTTGGTCTATGATCTGATGACCATACGTCTTTCACATGGAATCAGTAGTTGAGTGGCTGGTTGTGTGGAGGTGGGAGCTGCCACAACAGAAGGCTCAACTTCCAATTCGGGATCTCTTGCAGGAGTGTGAATGACATGCTCACTGTGGTCGTTATGATGAGGAATTGACTCAAGTGTAGGAGTGCAAGAGCCATCGGTACATGCAGGAGTTAGAATAGGAGCAGGACTTGAAGACTTTTGAAGAAGAGAAGTGGGAAGAGTTTCTTTCATCATAAACCATCTTCCGATTGCTACATTAGTTCTTTCCAAGTTTTTAATTGAAAATCATCAGTTTGTGATAGTTTGAATATGAAAGTAGATGAGTTATAGATTTAAGGTAGAAACTCTTACTCATAGGTGGGACGAATTCTAAAGATTATCTAATTTTTTCCATTTATTGAATTTCAATTTCATTAATAGTTAACTCTAAAAATTCTTGAACTCAAAAGAGCTTTTTCATTTTATTTTTCATCACCCTGAATTCCAATTCTTTCTCTGACGAAACGACCTTTGACTTTTTGTTCAAATTACTACACGATACCTATCTTTTACACTTGAGAGTTTTCGTGAAAATATAATACCATTGGTTTTCAACGTAGTTGTGCAACATTGTATCCCTAGAAAATACAAGTTTTTGATCTAAAGTAAAATTTATAATGATTATACAAGCATAAATTTGGCCAATAGGCACACCCCAATACGCGTAAAAATTTGTAGTCCGGCTTTCGATTATAAGCAAGTCCAAATGGGGTTTTGTTTTTCAAAATCTTTGTTGGTACAATGGTAATCTATTAATTACGTAAACCGCTATTAAGAATGCGTCTTCCCAAAAACGTTGTGGTAATTTTGAATGAGCAAGTAATGCAAATCTCATTTCCACAATTTGTCTGTAACGACGTTCTACAGTCCCCATTTGTTTGAGGGTGTAAGGTAGGCAACTCAGTGTGTAATACCGCAATTTTAAAAAGCGTTTTAAGTCGGCGATATTCACCTCCCCATCCTATTTGGACAGCTTTAATTTTACTGTCAAAATGCCTTTCTACATTCCTTTGGAATTGGATAAAGATGCCCTCTGCCTCAGATTTTTGTTTAATAGGAAAAACCCAAATAAAGTATGTATAATCATCTACAAAACTGACATAGTAGCATGAACCATTGGCTGAAATTACATGAAAAGGCCCTCATACATCTGAATATATCAACTCAAGAGGTTGGGAAGCTGTAAAACTCAAAATTTTTAAAGGAAGACAGTAGCTTTTAGCTGCTTGACATTCTAGACATATCGAAGGTCTCTTATTGCTAGCAACTGAAAGCTTATTTGTAGAAAGAACTTGCTGAATAACTGGAAAAGATGCGTAGCCAAGTCTTCAATGACAATCAGTGGTTGAGACTCAAACACTTACGAAGGCTGCAGCACCAGAATGCTGAAAAGACTGGGAAAAGCAATAGAGTCCATCATGCAGATGGCCTTGATGGAGAATGGTCCTCGAGTAGTCCTTAATGGCAAAAAAGGAAGCATGAAATTCGAAGTATACTTCCTTATCTTTAGCAAATTAATGTACTGAAAGCAGTTTTTTTTTTTGAATTTCAAGAACAATAAAAACTTGATTCAATAGAAAGGATTTAGAAGAAGTGTTTAACATAGAAGAGCCAGAGTGAGTTATTTCAAACCAGCAGCATTGCCCATATAGATCTGATCTGATCCATTATACTCAGCATTGCGAAGATTCAGATTGTTCGGATCTGAGGTGAGACAAAGAGTAGCTCTGGTGTCAAGATACCGATCATTGTCAGAGGGCTGTTGATTTGCAGTTATCATGGCTTGTGGGTTGTTGGGGATAAGGTCTTGGTAGTAAATATCAGTCCTGTGAAAACATTTTCGAGCTGTGCGACCAGTTTTGTCACATATCTGACAGATGACTTGAGATCGATTACCATTATAGCCACGGCTGGAACTGCATTTGCTGTTTGAGTTATTGTTGTAGTTCTTGTTGCCATTGTAATTAGAGTTATTCTGAGGGCAAGAGTTGAAAGGATTTCCACATCCACGACCTCTGTTGGAAGAGGAATTTTTGGTGGAGACATTAGCACAGACAGCTCCTATAGAGAGGAACTGATTGTTGTTGGAAATCCTGGATTCACTTATCAGCAAGAGGGAGAACAATTCCTCAAGAGGTACTAGATCTTTGCGAGCAGTTATAGAGGCAACGAATGGATCATACTCAAATCCTAGACCAGCTAGGACATAAGTAATGATGTCGTCATAGAACAAAGTATGACCAGCAATAACGAGTTCATCAGTCAATTTTCTGACGTGCATGAAGTATCCAGAGGCAGTAAGGTTGCCTTTTTTTGCATTGGCGAGCTGAGTGCGTAGTTGAACCACTTTTGCTCGGGATTGAGAGGAGAAGGAATTAGCAAGAGAGCCATATCTCATGAGAGGACGTACAGTGTATTACTTGTGCTAACATACTTTCAGAGAGTGATGAGTTGATCCTGCTTGAGCCACTGAGAGTGGGCAGGATTTGGAATGGAGGTGATTTCACCATTGTCTTGAGCAGCAGCATCAAGATGAGTGGCATGCTTGCGGATAGAGCCATCAATGTAACCGAAAACTTCCCAGCCACAGAAATAAGGTACCAGCTGGGCTTTCCAGATGAGATAGTTGTCTCGGGTAAGCTTTACTGTGACCATGTGTGCAATGCTAACAAGAGTAGGGAGAAGTGCTATCAAAGGTTGAGGAAGTTGGAGAGGACATTTCTGTTGGAACGGAAATCCCAAGAGCCGTTGACAGAGCGTATGTATCGAATATCAAAAAATTTCCTTTAATACCCTATAAGGCGGAATTAGAGTTTACCTTCAAAATACCTCAGGATTGATCTCGTCTCAGCACGAACGCAAAACCGAATCAACAAGCAACCGAAGAACAGCTCGACGAACCTCACGGCCTTCTGTCGTATATCCCCAAACGTCATAATCCGGATGCATTGTAGGCAATCAAAACCTCCGAATCTTTGCTCTTTCTTTCAATCTCTCTAAAAAACTTAAGTAACCAATAGGTGTTGAATAAGAGAGCCTAGACGTCTATATATAGACTACGATTGAGATCCTAGAAAGAAATAAGGACCAAGCTTCTAATGAGCATAGGAATCTTATGTTCAACTCAGAACAAACATCCTACAACCCATTAATAATAAGTCAGTCCACTAAAGACTTTTTATTGATCTTCTGAGCCTTATTTCAAAATTATATTCGAACTTTTCATTATTATATGCTTAACAATCTCTCCACGTTTAAGATTACAGACATCAATCAATTAAATCAATTACTGACAATTATATTTACTTGATTTCTTTTATTCCTTAAGACCTTACCACTCAACTTATTTGTCATGTTGAATAATTAAATCCACCAGTAGGGTTTGATATGGACAAAACTTATGAGTTCTTCAAGAGGAAATCATTAACTCAGTTAAATACTAGGACATGGTTTCCTTTAATATTTAATTTTGACCATACAAATAACATCGTCTCTCAATTCACTGAATTTATTGACTCAATATGAATCTTACCCTTTGATGAATTAAAGTGACAAACATTATACGTACGTGGCAATTAAATATTTTGGGATTAAAAGCATAAGCAATCATAATAATCATGAGGTATTTATTATCTTATTGAATCAGTAAAAGATAATAACCTTAACATGGGTTTGTTTTATACACAAAGTGTACTAGTGCAATATTCCAAGACATTAAACAATCTCCTACAGTCAAGACAGACTATGTCAAAATATTACACTACAATCATACCAATGACGTGTCCAATTTCATCTAAGATTGTGAACATGTACTCATATTATAAAGGATCCGATAATCTGGTCTTCTGTGTATAAGTCGAATTCTACATACCAGATTATCTACAATATAAAATATAAAACATACATGCCTACCATATATTAAATATAATATAATGCAAACATTTTGCCCATACATATTATCAATAAAATGAAAAGAACAAACTTTTATTAATTAATAAAATAAGTTTCATTATAAAAAGCAAGCGTTTAGTATACTACTCTATCAATTTCGACGTTGGTCGTTTAAATGTTTGACACCATATAGGAAAAACTACAGAGAATGTTTTTGGGACTTAGTTTTCATTGAATACTAAAGCTTTACAGAACCCTCTAATTTATAGAGGGAGAGTGCAACATATTTACAAGTCCTATGGATATAAACTTTCAAATTCAAAATCTGTTTGAAAGGAATTCAAAATGTATAGTGTGTAGCAAATAATTCTCAGGATCATATCCCCTCAAAATCTTGCTCATTTTGTGCTGCAGACTTGGTCTCTTGAACAAGTCTTTCTACAAGCATGAACCATTCTTCTGTAACTTTTGGCCATATACCGTTAGAATTAACTAATCAGGGTTTCCTTACATATTGTGTTCTACCCTATTAAGGGAAAATCTCTTCTTTGGTGTTTTTGTAGTCGTTGTTATAACATCATCAACAGCTGATAGGTGGCCACAAAAAAAGATGAGACCCCACAAGGTTACCCGCCAAACGCTAAATTACCCCTAATTATGTATAAAAATGAGTGCAAATAAAAGACTTTCACTCCTACGTACCTTCACAAGGAAGTGTCATGTCATCAAACTTTTACATCTATGGAAGCAATGCAACCATAAAATCTTATTGGTACTTGCACTAATAAGCAGGAAAAAAATGCCAAAGAAAGACGGGCAAAAAAGAAGAAAAAGAAATAATCTGCTTCAACTACGTTATACAAATGCAGAGTTAGTCGAACGTGCACACTACACACACAGAAAGGATAGCTGAGGCGCGAAAAAAAGATCAAAATATTGCTCACAGACGGCACAAACAACCGACTCGAGATCCAATCAAAGACTCAAACAACAGCACTAAATATCTGTTTGTTAGCTAAGAAACCCAACAAACTAAAGAAAAGAAAAGAAAAGAAAATTCAAGATCTCATGTGCAATGTTACTAAGAAATTGCTAATACTTTTCTCAACCATGCCAAACACAAGGCACTCATAAGGAGGCTCCTTTTTTCAGAAACCAAAGATAGCAAAAATAAATACAAAATCGAACGTTTTAGCTCACTCTCTCTCTCTCTCTTCCTACATTTTTCAGGACCAAAAAGAAGCAAAAAACCAAGTCGTAGAGACATGAAAGTAAAATCTTTTGCAATAAAGATTCAATTGTCTTACCTTAAGACTCGAGAGTGGGGTAGGATCACATAGGGCAAGCTTCCATAAACAGATTGATTTCTTCGTACCGATTGATATGATACCTCCTGAAACACGAGGGGTTCAGGTGAATTGGACGTTGAATTCGTAGGAAAAGACTGTGCTTTGTTTTACATCTCCTTCCTGTTGTGGGTTTTTCGTTGAAGAGAGTGGAGAGAAGAAAACGGGCGAGAGAGAGAGAGAGAACGCTTTTTCTAGAGAAATACTTAGGACCGAATTTTAATAAAGATAAGTTTTTCTTATTATAGTTATGTGGGTGCTCCGGCTTTTTGATGGACGGGGCTTTCCATCAGTATTAAAAGACAAAATACCCCCTGCTTTGGTTTTCGCCGCCATAGTGAACGGGTATATAATATTTCCGCGATATGGAGGGTTATACTGTCTTTTCGTCTTCTTGACATGTCCTATCTGAAACTTTGGATATTTTCTTTTTCCTAATTGTAAGTTCACTCAAGATTTGGATATCTTGTAAGTGTAATGTTACACTTATTAAATTTTATGATTATATTTAGAGTTCAAATGACATGATAATATATTATTTAAAGTTTTTATTATGACCCAAATGACATAACACCAATTAAAGAAGTCTAACTCAACTGTCATGTTATTTGCGTTCTAAATTTAGTCTCAAAATCTGATCAATATAATTAGGGGTGTTCAAAATTTCGACTGGCTGCAAGTTCCTACCCTACCTGACCCTACCTTACCCTAAAAATTAGCTAGCCGCAACAATCGGGTAGGAATGCGAAAGAGTTTTTATTTTTTCGAATAAATCGGGTAGAAATGCGGAATAACCATCTATTTCTGCATTCCTACCCTACCCTACCCGCATTAATTTTGTATTTCATATTGTTTAAACTTAAATTAATTGTTATTATATTTGTGGAATAATTATGGTGGATTGATATTCATACTTTCTTGTGTTTTATTATAATTGTTGTTGTAGTTATTTTTTATTTTAATGTTATTGATTTATGGTATTGTTAAATTGATGGATGTTATTTAATTAAATTATTAAAATAATTCAAAAATTAATAGTTAC
>CM042187.1:676334-688192 GCA_023539305.1 Ilex asprella | reverse complement strand
TTTTTAGTTTATAAGTACACATATGATCTGCTCCTCCTAACCTACACCAAAGTAAAACGAGAGCGTCAAACAATCGAACAAATGAGCCGCTCCCTGTATCCATTATTGTTTTTCAATAAAATTTCCAGCAGCCAACGTCATCGGCATCGGCATCGGCATCGGCATCGGCATCAGCATCGCATCGGCATCACATGCATAATTACCCCCCTCAACTTTCAGTATTTTTTACTATTTAAAACACTTTAATCAATACCTTCTGTTAAATGTAGGTGCTACCCGAGGAAAAAATATTCATTACAACGGTGATATCACGTGGTAAGATGACGTGGTATCACTAACTAATAATATTAAAATAAATAAGTATGTAGACCCCATAAAAATTAATAACTAACATGTCATGTAAGCAAATAACTTTCCACTCTTCTGTCATGTAAGTACAAGTAGGGTTCACCTTTTCCATATAGAATTTTATTATTGATTGATGATACCATGTCATCAATTGTGATATGGTATCACAATTGCATTCAATATTTACTCCTAACTTGAGGATGGAACCCTACATGTGACAACTGTTGGAGAGCATTCAATATTTACTCCTAACCTGAGGATGGAACCCTACATGTGACAACTGTCGGAGAGCATTTTCGACACATCAACTTGTATGTACAGTTGGAGCCCAGTTTCCCCCAAAAAATTGAAAGTTGAGGGGGCAATTTAAAACAGACTAAAGTTCAGGGGATATTTATGGGATTTACCTAATTTTAAAATATAGACCTTTTCCCCATCATACTATTTCTCACCTGCCCCTCTACTATACTAGACTCCACATAATACCTGCTCCTGGAAAAACTCCAAACTAGCCTCTCTTTGCTCCTAGTTCCCATACATAAAATGCTCACACACCTCTGCTTCAATCATTCCTGTCTCTCTCTCTCTCTCTCTCTCTCTCTCACGCACACACACAAACATGGCCTCCTTCTTCTGTTCTGCTAAATTTTTCTTGCTTTTCTTTCTTATATCAGCCATCCCCATCGCCATCATTTTTCGCCTCGAAATAGCCAAGCCAACAACCCACGTGTACGAGTACCACAGCAATGGGTGGATGAGGGAATGCAGCAAGTGGGACGATCTTAACCGTCGATTCCTCGTCTCTTTCTTTGATGGCGGTATTGGTGAGATTCTGGTCCCCGACGACTATTCTCCGGGCACCATCTTGGAGGAATTTCCCCTCGTGAAAGACCTTGACTTGGCTGGTAACGCCTCGCTCGGCTTTGCCATCGACCGGACGAGGAATCGGTTACTATTGGTCGTCGCCGACTTTCTTGGGAATCGGTACGGTGCAGTCGCTGCATACGATTTGACCACATGGAAGCGGTTGTTTCTCACTCAACTCAGTGGCCCAGGTACAATTAGGATCATAATATATCTAATCTCTTTTTTTTTTTGGAGTAATTTTATTTGGACTTACAAAGCAGTCCTAATTTACTTGACAGTGACGTCGTTAATAAAATTATTATGACCCTGTTAAATTTATTTATTAGAAATCTATGACTCAATAGATTAGGACTTATTACTATTACTTAATCTTTTTTAGCATTACTGAGTTCCTAATTAGTGAAATTTAATCAAACACCATGGTGTTGTCAATCAAAAATAAAACAAACATGTAAGTAATTAGATCTTATTTAGTTTAGTAATTATCATGTTAATGTAAGAAAATAAGCATCACATGTGTAAAAAGTAGTAGTAGAGTTCATTTTGTCTACATCTTGTCTACAGCTACACTCAATATTGACTTGTAAATAAGGTCACATAATGGCCGGATGATTTGAGAGTAGGGAGTTATTAAGAGAAGCCATAGAAAATATCCGTATATTAAGAGCGGCATTAGGTTTAACATTGGTAAAAGATAAGTGGGCCGAAACATAATTTTCAGAACATTGAGGGAATCTAACTCTGGTCTATGGATTGATATCGTTTTCCATCCACTTTTTTTTTTTTTTTTATCTCCATAAATTACCTACTGTAAATTCGGGTCAATATCATGCTATATACAGAGGATTCATTTAGAGAAGTGATTTTAGACTGTAGTTGCATTACATCTTAGAAGGGTTATATTTTACATTGAATGGCTCAGGAATGAGTTATTCACTTATTCCACATATAATATGTCAGAAAAGAAAAAGATGCTACACGAGAAGCCCTTGTTCTTGTCTTCTTGCACTGGTTATTATTCTCCCAAGATTCCTCTCAGGCTATCATTGCTTATAATTATTTAGCTACAGACGAAAATTTCAACTTTGTTCTTACCAGTGGCCTCGAATATGATGTTTTTGAATTGGAAAAAGCACTCCTAATCACTCTGCAAATTTTGTTTGAAAATTAAAAGAGTTGTGTCCTTCTATTGGTTGCCTTGTGGCCGGCCCTTTATGGATATGCCAATTCTACAACTCTGGTAAGTTTCTTGTAGGAGAATGGCCGGCGTTTTATAGGGTTTGCAAATACTGGGGATCACAATGGCTCGTTTATCTTAGTATAGTATGGGGGGTGTGTGATCATATTTACAAATATGGACGGAATTATGTTGTGGTCTAGGGGGGCCATGGCCCCTTGAATTTTTGAAAATCCCACTGTTCAGCCACCATATGAATAGGAAGTTTTCTTCTCCCAATGGAGTGAAGTGAACCCTCAAATTTAAGCCCCGTCACTCACTGATTTAATACTATATATGAAGACACCCAAAACACTTACTACGCTATGAGACGATTTAGTGTAGGTTATTGGTGGTTCAACTTCCCTTACTAAGTGGAGCCCAATTTCAACTAATGAAGTATCCCTTAATCATCTTCTCTGATGGAAGATATATGTTTGTCTTTTCAAAATATTTGCTCACCAAACTAACACACTAGGCATTGAATGTCTAAAAATTCTTATACTCTTGTAGTCAGGTTAGGTAAATACCTTTACTTTCTTACCTTGTACTCCTCTCTTTCCAAGCAAAAAAAAAAAAAAACCATTAGAAAACTAGAGAAATTGAATAATGAACTAGGAAAAGATTTGTATGTTGTTTTGTTGGGCTTAATTAATTCTATTTAGGTCTTGCCTTTAATATCTTGGACTCACTTTCATCACTAGGAGTCGAAATTGCCTTTCTCAATACCAACTTCTTCTGCACTTTATCCATGAAACTTTGCCACACAGTACAAACTATAAACAGAGAATTTTGATTGATGATAAATCAATTGTAGGATGATTAAAGACGGGTTCTACTTATTAAGTTATCCGGTCAATTATTCATACACTCCTTTCATGGTTGCTGTTTGAAATCCTGATGTATGACCACTTAACATACACATATGTCAAGATCAGGAAATAAGTTGGATTCAACTAAATAAATCTATTTAGTAGTAGTGCTTGCATCAGTAACAGAAAAATACATTCAATTGGCTCAAAACTCCAGTTCAAAAAAAAAAAAAGGGCTCAAAACTAAACCAGTCTGGTGTATCCATGTTATATTTGTCTTTATTTTCATTATTTTTTCATGCCCAAATATTTGATTACGATGTCTCATTTTTCAATCATGCAGGGGATGAGAAATCCTTTGCAGATGATGTAGCAGTTGATGCAGAAGGTAATTTCTATGTGACAGATGCCAAAGGAAGTAAGATTTGGAAGGTGGGGGTAGACGGAGAATTCCTGTATGTGATAAGAAGTCCACTCTTCACTCCAAAAGAGTGGTACAAAAGTCTAGTTGGACTTAATGGACTCGTTTACCATCCAAATGGATACTTACTAGTCATTCATACTTTTTCTGGCAATTTACTTAAGATTGAGTTAGGGAAGGGAGATGAAGTTAAGTTAGTTAATGTAGTGGAAGGTCCACTGAGATTTGGGGATGGCTTAGAGCTCTTGTCCCCGACTAAGCTTGTAGTTGCAGGGAACCCTTCTAGATTGGTTGAGAGCAATGACGATTGGGAGACGGCCACCATTGTTGGCAAGTTCCAGGGTCCGATGCATCGAATCACCACAGCAGCAACTGTGAAGGATGGGAGGGTGTATTTGAACCACATATTTGGTTTGGGATACCCTAAGAAAAAGCATGTCATCGTTGAGGCTGATTTTTCATCTTAGGATGTCAAGATCATGTTCAAGATCAATCTTTTAACTCTCTCTCCATGTATTTTTTAGAGGTGTATTAAAGTGTTGTTATACGTGGATTTATCAATGAACAGCACTTTTTACTTTTTGAAAAGAGACCTAATTATTGTGCAATGGTATGGCTGCTGGGCGGGATCTAGCTTAATGATCTGTAGTTTCATTCGAAAATCAAATTCTGCACCGCCAGTCTTGTGTGGTGATGCCATCAATAACGGGCTAGGCTTTATGCAAATGTACATGGGCAGCATTGAGATTTTACTTTTGTTTAGGAGTCTTATTTTTTTCCTCACTCTCCCTATTTGGTGAAATAGAAAGTCTTAATCATGTGTATTTTTATTCTTGTAGTTTTAATTTAGATCACATAGAGTGAGAATAAAAACACAATTTTTTTAAAAAAATGAATGAGGATTTTCACCCAAGGATTAGACCAACAATTTTACCCTTTATATTTTTTGATCCAAACTATTATATTGTATTATGTAACGTTTGGTTAATATTAGTTTAGAATTGACGAATATTCAAAAATTATGAGTTAAAGAGGATGACCTCTGGGTTGAATGTTTGAACATGTAGTCCAAGTTGGATGGCAAATTCTATGAAATGTTCTTTATAGTAGAGAGACCAATAGCATAGAGTGACAAACCTGCACACTACTTCAGCCTCCGAAACGTTTGACTTAACAGAACAATAAATCTTTTTTTTCCACCACACAAGTCTTGGGTTTGGTAAGACTGAAGTCATGTGGAAGGGCCTTGGTTATCCGAATTAACTCTCACTAATGCATTTTGAAGCCTGATTTAACTCAACATACCGATGACCTAGCAGCTGCTAAGCCATGAGCTCTTTGCAAACACCATAACTAGCCTCTTTTCAACAATTCTCTGCTTATAGGATTCTAAGCTTTAATTTTGGTAAAGGTGAATTTGCAAAAATATTTTCTCTCGCTCTGATAATTATTTCGCCTTCGAGGCTCTCATCTTACTCTTGCTGTCATTTTCATTTTTACCCTGGCTACGTGTGCCTTAGCATGAAACCAAACATGCGTTCACCTTACTGAATTTTAGCTTTTTTAGTTACAATTTTTGTACAATAAATCTGTGAACTAAAAGGTCCGGTTGGGGAATCCAAACCAAGCGTCCAAGTGAAGCAAAAGCCAGCATCAAATGTCAGTTAAAAATACAAGATAACTAACAAAAGCATAGAGTCCATACCTTGTGTGATCCATTGATTTGGAATTACGAACCAGTGATTGGTTGTATAAAAAGGGTTGGGTTTTACCCATTAATAATAACACAAACTCACAAATAACATGCAAATATGTAAAAGGATATGTATACAAACCGAATTCGAATTGAACTTGAAAAACTTGTTTCTTAATCAAGTCTATAAAATTGTTTAAGTTCACATTGTGTAGGAAATGAGCCGAGCCTGAACGAACAAAAAATAAGTCTAGTTTGAGTCTTGTTCGAATATTTACACATAAACGAGTCGAGTCTGTCGAGTTTGAACCGAGTTTGTGGGACTTATTTTCTAATCGATCCTAAAAACTTGTTCAAGTTTGGAATCGTTTAAAAAATGAATCGAACCTAAACGAACTAAACCCGATACGAAATCAAGCCAAACTCGGATAGCTGATTAACAGCCCTATTTTTAATTTAATTTTGTTAAGATTTAGATCCAAATTAATCTTTAGTTTGAGGAGAGGGTGGTTTAGTCAAATCACCCACACTCCACGAGGTTTACAACTAAACATCCGAGGCTTTTTGGGTAACCGAAAATGCGCGTTAGTGTTAGAAAAAAGAAACTGGAAAAAACAAATGCTCACCAACTGCCCCACTCTCTCCTCTCCCCATCACTCTAAACTGATTCTGAACCTACTCCTCATTACCTGCTTCTCTTCTCCGTCAGTGTCTCCTCTCTTTGAAATTCTTTTCTATATCTTCTTCTTCATCACACGAGCGCATGTGTGATGTTGTAGTCATTTACACTTCCAACTCCTACAGAGACTCTTTCTCGATTATCCTTTGAAGTCACAATCAAGTATAAATGGAGAAGCAGAGAAGTTTCTCAATCAAACCCACTAGATTCTTGCTGTTTTCTTTCACAATCTCTTTCTCTCTAATCTTTCTCACCTTCTTCTCCATTTGGGTCTTCAAAGCAACCCCCTCAGTCCATCAAGAAACCCATCTTCAGTTCAACAAATCCTCGCTTACTCTGGGTCTTAAACCCTTAATCGTTCAGCCCTTGACTGGTTCCGGTGGAAATTATTCAACAGGTGAGGTGAAAAATTCAATTTTGTCTGGTGCCCACTTCAGGAGACCTGAAAGTACATCCGAGATTGCCGAGATTTCGAATTTTGAGGGGCTCCAAAAAAAGAAAAGTCAGGCTAAAACACCAGATGATGATGTAAATAAAGGTGATGCTGTAAATGGTAATCTAACTGTTATTACTGGAAATCTTTCAGCAAATGGAGTAAACAATTCAATTCTGATCGTTACTCCGTTGGGCAGAACAGAAAATGCTTCTGGGTTGGCTAATGATTTAGTTTTTGAGGGGCTTCAGAGAAAGGAAAATACGTCTCAAGCGTCAGATGCTGAAATGTACAAAGTTGATGCTGTAAATGGTAATTCAACCGGAACCCTAAAAATAGTGTTTGATACTTCCCCGGAGAAAATAGAAGTATCAAGTAGTGATAGGATTGAAGAGAGGAGGAAAAGAATTTGTGATGTCAAAAGAGGAAGGTGGGTTTTTGATGAGAGCTACCCTTTGTACACAAATGCTTCATGTCCTTTCATAGATGAAGGATTCAATTGTGAGGCTAACGGAAGATTGGATAAAGGCTACATGAAATGGAGGTGGCAACCGCAAGATTGTGACATTCCTAGGTATTTCTTGTTTTTATGTCATTGTTAATTATGAATGATTTATTTGGGGTACGTTTTAATTGGCCTTGTTGATGTTGCATGAAAAATTAGCTAGGTTTTGTCAACTAGTTGTTATCTGATTTGAAACTCAAATTTCATTGGCAACTGCAAGATTGTGGCATTCCTAGGTAATTCTTGACTGTGATGACTTATTTGGAATACATTTCAATTGACCTTGTTGATTTTTCAGGAGAAATGGGTTGGGTTTTGTAAATTACTTATTGTCTTATTTGAAACTCAAATTTCAACGAGAAAAACAAGAGGGGATATATGACTGTGTTCTGGGTTAACAGGTTCAATGCAACAAAAATGCTAGAATTAATCGAAGGAAAAAGATTAGTTTTTGTGGGTGATTCTATCAATAGGAATCAATGGGAATCCATGCTGTGTTTGTTAATGGGAGCTATCAAAGATCCAAAGAGGGTCTATGAGACCCATGGGCGAAGAATCACCAAAGAAAAGGGAAATTATAGCTTCAAGTTTGTGGTACTACTGCGAAACTGTTTCTCCGCGTGTTTTGTCTTGTGTGTATGGCAATATGCAGTGTTTGATGGGTGAGGTATATCTTTTTTCAGGATTGTAAGTGTACAATTGAATACTATGTGACCCATTTCTTAGTCCATGAGAGTAAGGCAAGGGTTGGCAAGAAACGGGTGCAGACATTGCGTATTGATACTATGGATAGGGGATCATCAAGATGGAAAGGAGCTGATATTCTGGTCTTCAACACTGCACATTGGTGGAGCCATTACAAAACAAGAGCTGGGTGAGTGCCATCCTCAAATTATGTACTATCATGACCTTGGCTGATAAACTATGCCAACTTGACTGTGCATTTGCTTGAACATTAGGCAAGAATCAAGATTATCTAAGTGTGACATTTTCATGAAGGTGGTTTAGAGGTGACATTCATTTCTCATTTACTGGTGATTTAATTGGATTCTTGAACAAGCAGAGTTCACCTCATGGTAGCTGAAGACCACACCACTGTTTGTTGCATCCACCTCATGCCATGAGATGATAGGATTTAATGCAAAGAATAAACTAGAGCGGAAATAGGCCAGTCTTGGATCATGCTCATGTGAAAATATTGTATATCATATGCATTATAATGATTACTTATGGCTAGATAAACTTCGAAGTGTTTTATTATACCTAGTGTCTCATTACAGGATTAACTACTACCAGGAAAGGGACCAAGTTCATCCAACTCTTGATGTTTCAATGGCTTTCCGAAGAGCTTTGATAACTTGGGCATCATGGGTTGACAAATATATCAATCCACGCAAAACCCAAGTTTTCTTTCGAAGTTCTGCACCTTCCCATTTCAGGTTTTGCCCTTGTGCTACTACAAGGAAGATACTGATAATTTTTCTCTTGTATCACCAACTGACTAATTTTTCTGACAGAGGAGGTCAATGGAATGCCGGTGGCCACTGCAAAGAAGCTTCACGGCCTAATAATCAAACTTCGAGTATCGATTACCCTGAAAAGAACGTCATCGCAGAGGAGGTCATCAGGCAGATGAAAACTCCTGTGACATTCTTAAATATAACTACTCTATCAGACTATAGGATAGATGGTCATCCATCTGTATACGGAAGGAAATATGAGAAGGGATACACTTCACGTGTTCAAGATTGCAGCCACTGGTGTCTACCTGGTGTTCCAGATACCTGGAATGAATTGTTATATTTTCATTTGCTACTAGGAAGAAGAGGGAGTTTTGCATAATGAAGTGATTTGTATTTCTCATCTTCAACACATTCTTTCATTTCTTTTGCAGGCTATCATGTAAATTTTCTTTTTTACTTTCAACTTGCTTGTAAACGGCAGCTCTTCAGTGTTATACATCCTATTCAACTGTTCAATCTGTCAAAAGTCATGTATTGGTCCAATTGCCTAGCATGCTAGCCCATGGTAGGCACCAAATTTTCGTTAATTCCCCTGTTTTACCGATCAATACAATAAGAATTTCCCATATATAGGGGAACTCTATCATTTCACTGGGAGCTTGGTTTATGACAGCGAACCATCTGAAAACCTAAAGCATTTTTTGCTGTTTTAAATCGTTACAGAAGCTACTGGCAATTGAAAATGCCATTTTATTTCTTTGGAAACCAGATCTTGCTTCGATTGTCCCATTCATTGTGGGGAAAACATCACAAACAAGAGACGTTTCTGTTTTTCAGTTTCCTATTTTTGGGTGACGAGGAAGAATTTCATTTAATTTTGTAGGATACAAGAGTCAAAGAATCTTACAAAAGATGAGCAATGTTATATATCTTAAATTTGTATTTCAAATGTGCAAAATATGAAATACAAATTTGATTCTCCGTTCATTTAGGATGTAAATTTGAGTTACAAAATATTTCACATAAAAAATTACCATACCCGAAAAAAAGGGAACAAAAAACCACATAAGCTACCATAAAACAAAAAGACAGGATAAAGCACAATTAAAGCAAACATGAGAATTACACACCCAGTAACACCTAGCAAACACGAAGAAAATTCGATCCTGAACGCCCACATCTTTAGAAGCAGCAGATTTGGTCCTCCAACACCTTAGAACAAGGAGCAGTAGGCAACCTATTGTCAAAAACAAGCGAGGTTGTTTCAATCACACACGATGTTTGTGGGGAAAAAAAAATTCCAGCATCTTCCAAATTTAATGTTTGAACGGTTTTCTGGAAGACAATTTCTCAAATTAGGCAAGTTCGACATGTATCACGTTGTATCACTTCCACAAAAAACAGCACACAATCCACAACAACGTGACAAGTTAAATTTCTTGCATTGCTGCTATCTGACTTCAAAAATAATACATGCCTCTGGTACAGAAATTGCTACACTCTTATTTCCAATCTATGGTATTGAGAATTTCTGGAGATTTTCTATGTACATTATTTTGAAATAAATGTTTTGTTTTCACCTTAACAATAAAAAAACATACTTAACAGCATCTTGTACTTACTATTGACAGCTCACAACAGACATAACTATAATCCTATTCTGCAGTTTTCGGGAAAAAAACTTTGTACATTGAAGACCACCAAGAAGTTTCATCAATTAGATTGGTGTTTCTTTGCTCGACCTTGATTAATTGACGAATCATCACCCTTTGAATTCTCAGGTCTCCGAGCCCAAACAGGAGCTTGATCAGGCCCATAGCGATAATCATAAAAGAGCTCCTCACTAGCTTCAATATGCTCTTTGGCAAAAATGCCAACTCGATGATCGCCAGCGACCAGCATTACCTGAATCAAAACCATATTAGCAGCTTAATCAATAGAGCTAATGAAACAGGGAAACCAATAGACCCATGCATACCTTTGCATAACAGTTGGGGTTTGATGAGTGATTTGCAAATTTCAGCTTGTCTCCTTTGCGATAAGCATCAAGGACATACTGTGAAGAACAGAGACTCTGTGAGGTTTCCAATTATTTTAATGAGACAGTATGTAGCTACATAGTTCTGCTCTCTTTCTTCAGTTGCATTGCAGTGAGCGTGTGTATGTGTGTGTGTTTGTGTGTTGCTATGTGCAAGTGGAATTAAGTGGGAAAGAAGAGGAGATCAGATGCAAGCAGGAACTGGTTGGTTAATACAACTTGAAAATTAAAAGGGGAGGGAAAAAGGATTCACACATGTTTAATACTATATACCGCAATCACAAAGAATCCAATTAATATTCAATTTCAGTTGTATGTTTCGTCTCCTTAAATTCCTTTAATTGAGCTGTATTTTCTTTTAGTTGATGATTTCTTACTGTGTCATTGATTTTTTATGCATATCGCAATCAGATACATGGAAAAGTTATGACCTAGCGGTATATATCATTGGCAGGGTTATTGCCTGTGAGGTTAATGAGTTTGCCCACAGATACATTAAAATTGCAAAAACTCCCTGTAAAGATAATCATTTCAATTACCCAATGCTGCGCTTCTGACATTATTTTTCATTATTAAAAACTAGTTACAACAGAGTTGGGTAACGTTTTTTCAAAATATACATGCATCCACTTGTGTGTTTCAGAAAAAAAAAATAGTTGCCACAGTCGGTGATAGCTCCATATATCACATGATATACAATGTTTTCTTACACGAATATGAGAAAAAAACTGTATTCCAACTTATCATACTATCAATGATATCATTATTATCTATTCTGTATTCCACAAAGAAGGCAAAAAAGAAGAAGAAGAAGAGAAGTAATAAAAAAGAAAGAAACAAACAAACAAAAAGAAAAGGATGCTATTATCAGTCAAGTTTAGGATGAACTGAAGCTACAACAAACTCAACCCTAATCATACAATCTTCTCTTCCTCACAATCTCATCCCTTTTGCTATTTTCTTTTGTTGTTTTTTGCTCTATTATCTGCTTATGTTCATCCTCTGCCTTAATCATGTCAGTCTTGGCCCTAGTGCAGGGATTGGTCTTCAATGCATATGGCCAAACCACTTTGGCTGATTCTGCCATCTTGCCCCTAATAAGTGCTGACCCAATTGTCCAGGAATGAAATCAATTTTGGTTCTACCCTTTCATCTAAATTTTACATCTACATTGCCTAGTTACTTGAAAATCGTATAAGTAGCTTCCACAGTTGATCTTCCTGGCACAATGATATTGAGTTTTAAATCATTATTGTCTGAAAATCTTGGTTTTTTTTATGTTTTTACCTGTTGTCCATTTACTATCATTAACTTAAAATCCAAGAAAAATATAAAAGACTTTCACATGGTATTTATTAAGTCAGAAATAAATGAAGGGAAAAA
>CM042187.1:629243-671334 GCA_023539305.1 Ilex asprella | reverse complement strand
ACCTCCTCCAAAGCCATTCCCCTTGCTGTTAGCCTTCAATTTCAAAATTAAAACCTGAAACACTCGCTGTCCAGAAAATTCAAACATTCTTTTCCCTTCTTTCCGGAGACCAATCACTTCCCCAAAAAGCCAAGTCTAATCTCTTCCAACAATGAACCTTACAGCTTTTCTCATACTTATTAAAAACGTAATCCTAAAGGCTTTACACAATTTTAACTCACCCCAAAATCCTGGATGCAGCATTATACCAATTTTCCTAAAGTTGTGATACACCTTTATATAAAAAGGAGTGTTATTCAACTTTATGAGTATCCTTCCTCCTTGTCAACCAAAACACAAGGTAATGCTTCAAACTGATACAGATTTTTCCCACAAGCTTAGCTGGTTTACTATTGCTGGTTATGGCATAGAAGAAGGGAGTCAAAAAGGATACCAGATTCGCTCGATGACTTTCAAGAAGGGAGTCAAAAAGGATAGAAGCACAAACCAAATGCTCAGCATCAGCTTTTGCATTGTCATCTGAACATGAGGTTGGAATAATAATAGATCCGTGAGGCATTGCTGCTCCATTATCATACATGTAACTGGATACCTCTGTGCAAGTCTTCAAGCCAGAAAGTAAATTCCTGGCTATGAGGCAACTGAAAATATGAATGTCATCTTTAGATCAACATATCAGAAAATGATATAGTTTTTTGTACACAGGCTATAGAACTATCTAGCAGATGCAAATATACTAAACCCAACCTTATCAAGTATAGTGTGTGCATGAAACAACGTGATACTATATTGGACATGCATAAAGCACTGCACAATTTTTGCTATGAAAATATTTTACAGAGTCCACTATTACAATTAACTTCTGGATTGCACACATCCAAGATCGGATCTTTTACCCATGAACATATTGATGGATGCAAAGATTAAAAAAAACAAATTTAAATAGGAGAAATCTTGATGTTGTAACGATTTGAAAGTGAGGTCCACAAATATTTGGACCCTTGGTTTTGTTTTGCTAGTTGACCAAGTATTGTATCTTAAGAATGAGTTTGTCAAGTTTACATCTGAATATGGAGCCCAACTTCCAGTTAAATTACAATTACCTAGAAGCTTGTATATACTCTCACAATTTGTCCAACTCAATTAAAAGGTCAGTCCATAGAATATGTTGAATCTTAGAAATTTCCTGTCATTACTCATTACCATGGTATTAAGATGGCATTATTTTAGGTATCCAAAAGTAGAGTAAATATTGAAAACGGTGGTACCATGTCACAATTGAGGACATGGTATCACCAACCAATAATAAAACCCTAAATGGGAAAGGTGAACCCCACTTACACTTACATGGCAGGAGGGTGGGAAGTTATTTGCTTATATGACAGGTTGGTTATTAATTTTTGTAGGGTCTATGTGCTTATTTGTTTTAGTATTATTAGTTGGTGATACCACATCACCTTCCCACGTGGTATCACCGTTGTAATAAATATTTTTTCCCAAAAGTGCTTGTTCTACTCACAAACTACAAATGCATCCAACAACCAAATACATAAGGTTGTACTATGAACCATGCATTCCTAGATGTGGCGAATTGTTCATGAAATTAATGACATGCTCCTTGTTGCGAAGCTTGAACAAGTAGGGGGTAACAAAATGCCTAAACGGCCCATATTTTTTATCTTCCCTTTTTTTTTTTATGTTCGTTAACAGCATTAACTAGACATGAAAAGGAGCCATATTTTGTACCACGCTATATCAAAATTTATTTCTGCTAATAATTCAAGAATTACATTCTTCCAATGATTTGAAGATACTAGGACAAAATACAGTGGAATAAAAAGTGTGGACAAATTCAATTAGAACACAACAAAGTTGTTCACCAATCAAAATTCAGTCTGAATGCAATCACCCGTAGGCCGTAGCCACGATTTATATCTCACAAGTAAAGAAATTAACAAAAAGGATTACTCCTAACGAAGGTTTCTAACCTGTTTCTCCCAAATATCTCTACTCCCTTCATGTATAGTTCTTTCTCAAGAGGTTTCCACTCGCAGCTGCCTAATGCCATTTTTTCTTGTCCTACCATGAGATTGAATGACTGCTCCAGTGTAGGCACTTCTGCAGTGACTTTTGTTTCACCTCTCATACTGTATTCAATCTTGTTCCCCCAATCACTAGTATGACAACTACCTTCTTCTAAATGAGGTTCAGAAGAACTACCACCTGTAGCGACTTCAGTAGAAATACGAGGTTCAGTTTCAATGGGTGCCTCAAATTCCAGGTCCTTGCTTTTGGCACAGGAACTGTGATCCAGAGGTGGACTACCTTCAGTAGCCACAGTAACTGCATTTGGAGCAGATAATTTCTTCTGTTTCTTACTGGAAAAACCTTCCAAGTCATCAGAACCCAGCATCGGAGCTTCTTGCACTGTGTTTTTATGCTTTGAGAATTTGCGCTTTCCTGTATTCTCATAATGGGGCACTGCCACAGAATTAAAAAAAAAAGGATTTCATAGAAAGAAATCCCAAAAACTTTAAATGGTGAAAAATTCGAAGGAAATCAGCATTTTGTTTTACAGCAATGCCATCATAATCAAGAACAATAAAGTCATCACCTTCCTCTTCAGCATTCAGGGAGATTGGAGGCCCACTTTCATCTACTGAATTTTCACTTACAATTCTATGCAGAGGATTGGAAACCGAACATTCTGGCAAATTTTTGACATCTTTTAACTGAAGACAAATAAAACAAAACAATATTAGTCAACTAGATAACGGACTAAGTTCTAAGCCCATATGATAAAAATTACGAGGATGATAGTAAAAAAAAACCTCATAGGCACATTATATGTTACTGTTTTTCAGAAATTCCCCCTCCCCCACAAGAAAATAAAAATAAAACGAAACAAAAAAAACATAGCTTACAGTGATTTTTTTAAAAAAATTAATAGCCATTCTTTGGTGGTTCTTTGCTTCATAGGACAGCAGGTTGCAAACCAAAAGCAAAGAAGAGTTAATCAATTGTATTAGACAAACAACCAGCAAAAATATTAAGTTCAATCGTGCTAAGCATAAAGTCCAAAATTTTGTGATCCCAAGATGAGGCAATAAAAAATTGGATGGTCCAGCATGAAACAGTGTGATAAGAATATTCATAAAACTGGCCCCAAAAGTTTAAACTTTTAAGACTGACAATATATTTTTTGGATAAGAAACAACAATTTTATTTTATTAATAATAAAAGTGAGAAAACTGATGCAATAACCCTTCAAAGGTTGACAAGTTGTCCAATCCATTGAAAAATAAAAGCAAAGTCAAAACAACGCAGAAGATGAGCAATGAATCCAAATGACAAATCACATGATGCTTTCCAATTCGCCGTAATGCTAGATAGCTGAGTATTATCAAAGTTCTTAGTCACCGATGCCCAAAACAAAGACAAGAAACGAATCCGATCCCATAACCACTCAACTTCCTCCGAATTTTCATCAAAGATTCTCGCATTCTTTTCCTTCCATACAACCCAAATGGTAGCAAAAAGGCACAATTCCAAAGGGTCTTTCCTTTTCTATTTCCTACCAACCCATTAAAATCTAAACAAAACATAGATGACATTGATCTCGGAGCCACCCTACAAAGGCCGACAAACCTCACATTCCCCTTTGCACATCACATAACACACCAGAGTAGAGAAAGACAAATTATCCATGCACAGATTTTCACTTTTAAAGGAATCTGGGCTTTCCAAATCTTGAAAGAAGGATAGAATAATGGGAATGAAATATCATCGACCAAGGATTCAAAATAAGATTACAAGAGAAGACACCCAAGGACTCACTACTCCAAATTCTTCTATCAATAGAATTTGGGCACAAAGAAACATTATTGACCATAAAAAGAAATAACAACAACTCCAAATGTTCCCTACTGAGATCACATCATCAGTTGTCAGTGACAAGAGGTTTGGTTGTAAACTGACATTTCAAAAGTGTAGAAGTATTTACAATCCCTACAAGACTAATTCAACTAAAAAAAAAATCTATATTAATTCTTTCAAAATGACTTTAAATCATGCCAATCAACACATCACGAAAACTGCAAACACAAAATGGGTCATTGAGAGTACTAATACAACCACAACTCAATTATGAGGTTTCTAAGAATAGATAACACTAAAAAAGTGTATGTTCAGGTCGATTATGAGTCAAGACATATAAAATGACCTTATCTATACTACTAGTAAAAATACCTTAACATGAAAAATTTTTAATTAGTTATTTTATCTTTATCAAATAGTATAAAAGCTATTGTATCCATTTGCATTTAAGTATTCAAATTACCATTATGCCTTTCTACACATAATTATCCAATTTATCTTCCAATATCTCCTCTAATTTGATGGTGTATAAGACTATGCTACTAAATGAAGTATCATATCAAAAATAACAGATTTTATCCTTAAATCATAGATATACTAGTCATATCCCGTGCCTGAAGACACGAACAAATATAAAATTCGAGCGGCCAAAAAATAAATCCCACTATATTAAATAATATTTTTTCCTTCCATTTATTTGATTACATTATTTAAAATTTATTTTTACCCGTTATTTTCTTAAAAATATCAACAAAATTTTCTCAAAATACGTAATCCAATAAAATTTTCTTATCATGTGTATACTATCTTATATAGATAATACCTGAAATAAAAATTATGTTAAACAATAAATTAATTAAACATTAAATGATTGAACATGTGATAAGATGGGTGATGTGATAAAATTAAGGAGGGGAATATGTAGGGGACAAAATTCAACTTCCTATATGATTTATTATATACTAGTCATAACCCGTGCCTAAAGACACGATGAAATATAAGATTCTAACGTTTAAAAAAATGATCCCACTATACCAAATTTAAAATTAATTTCTACCAATTATTTTCTTAAAAATAGCGTCAAAATTTTATCAAAATAACTCGATAATTTTTTTTCAACATATGTAAACTATCGTGTATGCAATAATGTATGAAATAAAAGTTATGTTAAACTACAAATTAACTAAATATTAAATAATTGAACATGTGATAGAATTAGGTGATACAATATTTTTTGGGAGGAAAATGTATAGGAGATAAGATTCAACTTGCTAGCTGATTTATTATTTATATATATATATATCATTACATTTTATAGTCGATCCTAAAAAAATAAAACTTCGGATGTCAATTTACAATTTTTTTCCAAATATTTAAAGTATTGATCTTAAACGTTAGGTTTGATCCTAAAATTTTAGAATTGATTTTAAACACCTCCAAAAACTATAACTTAACCCCAAATATTATATTTTGTAGGATGATACTGTTGCTCTAAAATTTATTGTTATCGACAAAGAAAACTCGATTGACAGATAGTTTTTTAGCGATTGCTTCTGATGGGTTCAATTATCTTATTTTAGGACTTACTTGGATGAACTTTATGGAGATAATCGCACAGTGCAATGAATTAATAAAAGACATTTTATTTATTAATTCAGTCGAAGGGATCTCAATTACAAAAAAAGACTGAATTAACAACCTTAATTACAACAATAACTACTAGTCTAATACTAATCTAAAACTACTCAAAAAAATACTTAGATTGTAGGTCTTGTGAGGGTTTGAATGTGTCCTTCAACTTCTCCACTGTGTGCCATTTATACACACTATCTTCAACGGTTCTGCCTCCATCGACAGTTATCTGGCGCAATTATTTCTCCTTTTAAAACAATGTTGTGACTAATCATTTTTCGCCTTTCTTCAAATTCTACCAGGTAGCCTCCTATTAACGCTTTCAAATTTGCCAAATGCCAAGGCATCGAACATTCTTATAATTTTATATTTTAGGTCCAAACAGATACCCAAAAAAACTTTTGGTACCGTAGACATATCCTAATTTTGTAATCTATTTGTTTATCTATAAGTGTATCTACATTTATTTTAAATTTATACTATACTATATATGAATGCCAATACTATACATAAATACCAACTAACTTGAAAAACTTTTATTTTTTTTTGGTTTACACTTATTTAATATTTTAAAGTCTCCTTATGACCTAATCACTATCGTAATTTAGGGGTTAGGCTCTTAAAATTTTAAAAGTAACGGTTTCAAATGGTTACAAAGTGACCCTATGGATTCTAAACATAAATATTCATAAATCAATATTGATTATGCACAAGTTCGACATCACAACACGTTTCTCCTTTGTACTGGTTATGCTAATTAGTGACATGATTTCTACAACTGTAATATTGGTTTTTCTTAGACTCTAGTTTGCTTTTCCATGACCATCAACAACCATTCTCGTTGACGTAATACAGTGAAATGCTATTTTTTGATTCTCCAAATTATAGTCTTGGTGGTATATCTCCTCTACATGTAAGTTAGGATATGAAGAGAAGAGATGGGTTCCAAGGGCGACAAGCCAATATTAATTTCTATGGGGTGTGAAGAAATCACTTATGTTCAATCGGATAGACCTGGTGATTGAAGTGACAATTACATTAGTCTCATTGGTAATCAGATGTGTAAGTATTTCATTTTTTGATGGGCAGAAGACAGTTTGCTTGCACTAAATGATCTGTGGGAGAATCAGAAGACAAAACTTGGGTTAATTAATATGATCCCTTCAACTAAACAATAGTTTGGCTTATGATGCTTTTCATGTTTGCCCAACTTGTTTGACTCTAAAATATGTTTGTGTTTGCTTCTTAGGACCTGATCTCTTCAAGTTTACATCATTCTTACAGGTAAAAAATAACTATACCATATATATTGTTAGCTCTTGCCCTAAAAAAATATGTGCACTTAGTTAATATATTAAATTGTGTGTCAGCAATTAGCCAAAAAAATTGCGCCACTTTTGTATTATTATTTTGTTTGTTAATTGCCCCTTATCTCATTATTAGATCTAATCTCTTTTGCGATTCACCACTTTTATATGTAAATATTTCATATTCAAAATACTTCTTGCACATGGGCACCTACTAGTATTCTTAAAGTGACAGCTCAAGGCTTTCAAAAGAAAAAAACATTCTTTTATTCCTTTCCTCCTGGATTTTGTAGGGAGTGGGAAAAGTGGTCACTTACAATCCACACAGAAAAAACAAAGGCATACCTGAAGGTAACACTGATCACCACAGGGTTTCCCATCCTCATCAGATTCAGATGAATAGGACTGTTTTTCCCTCTGTCAAGCAACACATTTCTCATTGTCAACAAGTGAATTTTTTTTCGAAATAATCTGAAAAGAACTGCAACAGAACCACACTTACAGGGTTAACTAGACTTTGAGAGCAGCCATGCAGGCGACAATCAAACACCTGGTAATTAGATGAAAGCAATAAGGGCGACAGTGAAGCATCATGCAGATACAGAGTGATACTAGTAATTCTCTCTTAACATATAAAGTAATGCCATTGATAATCAAATTATCAAGTACCAAACAACGGCGACAGAACAGATTATCAAAAGAATCTAAAGCAGCACCAAGGCTTTTGTCCAGAAATATGCTCTTTTCAGATCCAATTTCCCCAGAACCTTTCAACTTATCCCCATGTTTTTCCTTATTTTTTCCCTTGAGCATGTCGTAGCGCTCCTGCATATAAAAGTGACAAATAGTAGTCTCAGCAAGGCACAAAACAGCCACAAGACGACGGAAACAGGAAAGACATGAAAAGTAGCATAATAACATTAAAAAAAGGATATTAAAACTAGCATGCTCAAAACTCATCACTAGATTATGTAAGCCAACAAAAATTACCTGGATTTCTGAAAAATTGCCTCCAACAAATTGCATTACAATGTCAACCAGTTCATCACCCAGATCATGCTCCTGAAAGGCCATCCTGCGAAACTTAACTAATGAACACTTTAATACTTGAATCAGCAGTTGAAGCTTATAAATATATAGCAGACAAATATGAACAATCATATCAAACAAACAATATTAAGCATCCTGGAATTCTGGATATAATAAGTTAAGATATAATTTTCATACTTGTGAAGACAATATTTTTAACTGTCACGGTACTGCCACTGCTTCTTTCTTCCGCAAAACAAACAATTTGGTGAGTGAGGTAAAAAAAAAAAATTGAACTCCACTTTTTGACAAAAAGAAAACTTGGAGAAAAACAGAGCATGAGTGGAATTATTGTAAGACGCACAATCTGTACAAATTCTCAGTTGATCATTTTTTGTTCTCAAATCACTCCAATTGAAGGCTTCCAGGACTTCAACAATCTATGCTACTCTGCGGAAAATAACCAATCCATAGAGTGTACGTGCCTTTTAGTTCAAGAAATGACTATAAATTAACATTTAAAGACATAAATTAAAAGTTTAAAAAAAAAATTGGCCTCCTATGGAAAACATATAAAATCACACAGATGCTAAAATAACAAGACAAAAACAAACCTACTGAACAATATGTATTGGAGAACAGTGGTAGGGGAAGGGGCGATGCTGTACATTGAGTAGAGGATGGCAATGTCGGTTAAAAACACAAACCAGAATTCAGCTTTCAAATTAAGCATCACAGCAACAAAATCTTTCTCATTAGAGATGAAACACTAATCTGCTTGATATTTTTCTGTACAAACAAATGCCTGGATTTACTAGTACTTACCATATGACACGATCTTCTCCTTCAGAAAATTCATGTTTCTCCTCCTCTGGTTCTGTAGTCTCTTCCTCACTGTCACTACAGATCAGTGCTTCACTGCCATGCTGATCGTAGTAAATGCGTCTTCTTCCAACCACTGACTGATCCTCAGCCATTCTCTGATTTCTGCACTGTATAAAGCAAAACTGAGATAGCAAAAAAGGAATGTAATATACCAACCTGAACAACACCACCTTTAAATTCTGACTACCACACAGGGAAGAAAATCTGACACTGTCACACCTGTCCAAAAAAATCCAAGTAGTGTATGGTGGTATTTTCTCAACAGGCGGAAGCTTGGCACTTGTCGAGCAAACAACTTCTTCACAGCTAGCATAATCTTTGTCTCCTGATCCTTGAGCAAGACTGCTAATCTTGCAAAGAGGATTTTCAATTCTTGAACAAAGCAATTTACCTAAGTTAACATTCTCCACATATGGCACATCATGCCTAGATGTTGCAGCAGAAAGAAGCCGAAAAACATCACTTTCTAGCTTCTTTTCATTCTTCTCAAGCTTCTCCTGTGTGACAGAAAAGCATGGGTTACTGGTCATAGTGATATATCAGACCATTAAAAGGGTAAATTCTAGACCACATACAACCAAACCATATTATTGTGCATGATTATACAAGCTCACATGACAAGTCATACAACTATGACAGTATGAGCCCACCTGCTCAATTCATCTAAATAAATGTTAAGAAGAATCAGTAATAGGTCCTGTTTTGCATGGGGTAAAAGAAACAAATTTTGGCAAATGCTAAGACCATGACACCGCCTACCACATCTGAATGTGCATTGTCCACAACATGCTTCTCATGATATAGCTAAAAGTAAATTTCTTTGGAGAAACAGTTGTTATCGAAAATAAAATGCACCTTTGCTTTCAAAAACTTGCAAAAGAAAAAAGATTACTAAAAAGCATCAAAATTCAATATTTTTAATAGAAAGATTATACTGACTGTAAGAGGAGAACGTCTTGGACATTAGAGTTGCAATAAACTAGAGAGGCATAAAAAGCTTACTTTTCATGTAATCAACTTACCTTAACTTTTCACTTACTTACCGAAAAAAACTTACCTTAACTGACACAGCCCTGGCTGCTTGAATTTGCTTTTTAAGCTGATTTAACTTATATGTCAACATCCCCAAACCGTCGCTCCCCTGTTCCCCATGAGATTTCAGTCAACAAAATGGAAGAAAAAAATACATCAAGTGAAAAGATATAGTAGGCGATGATTATTCAACGGAAAAATTCACGCTGCTTTTTGTGAGTTCCTCAATACTAGATGAATATCCGACAAAAAAGAAAGTGGGTTAAGAGTTTAAGAGCAACCCTCCTTTTTCTGAAAAGCTCTGTTATTCAATCCGAAAAAGCTGTTTGATATGACCCCAACTCAACGAGTCTGATATTTCTCCATGTGAATTTTTTACTTCTAGATACTAAGCGAACATAAAGGCATACCATATCTAAATTACCATGACTTCTCTTGTATCGGCAACGAAACATAGGTAAACTTTACCAAAAAGATTGAAAGAGGAACCTTTTTCCCTTTTGCATTGCCAGAAACCCTAGTTGGCAAAGGAAGAATTGTCGAATTACCATAAAGACTCAAAAATTCAGCCTTGATTTCCAAACTTTCATGGTATAAGATCCGGATACGAGGCAAAGTTTTCAAAGAAACAAATACCCATCGATTGTAATTCGAGTAAATGTTCTCTGTCTTAGCGAAGATTATCGATTAAAAAAAATCGCCTGCATGCTCAAGAATCTTACGGACTTGCAGTGATCAGTCCTCAAATATACCCATAAAAATTTCTATTGAAGAATTATAAAGATTTTTAAAGATTGAAAGAAAGAGAAACTGACTCTGGATTTAGAAACAGAATCGCTTGACTTGGAGACCATGGCTGACCTGTCCTCCCCTCGTCTCTAGTCCTCGTCTCTGGTCTTTAATTTGATCAAAGTGAGGAGCAAGAGGACAAAGGAGCCTTGCCGATCACCTGGCGTAAAACCGAATAAAGGGTACAAAATCTGATGTTTTGAGGTCCACAAAAGAATGTTATATGATTTTTTTATGTGGTTCAACCGTTCAGGTATATTTGTGCGTACCTTCGTTAGTTTTTTTTTTTAATTTGATATTCACAAACAGTGAAACTCTCACATAACAAAATTATTAAAATTTGAACTTAAAACGTTTAAATTTATATAAAAAATTTATCATTTCTCTATGGTCTCTTACCACTTTAATTAACTTTAGTTTGCGTGAATAAATTAATATTATTTTTAAAATAATACTATAAAATTCAAATGAAACTTAAAAAATTGTAACTTAAATACATATCATTCTTTGGATGAGTGGATTCCATCAATTTTTTCAGTGGAACTCACTCATCTAAGAAATGATATTCATTTGGGTTTTAATTTTTTAATTTTATTTGCATTATGCAACATTTTCTTTACTTTTAACCCGCGACATAATTTTAATGTATGGTGTTATTTATTATAGTGTTTCTTGGGTTTGCCTCTATAGATAATTCAAATAATAATGAAGATGAATTATAAATTTAGATGTCTTAAATTTAAATTTTGGCAACTATTTTAGATCAGGTCATAAAAATGTATACCTCGTGAATCTTTTAGTCCTAATGTAATTAGTCTGTCCTTAATTGAATCAGAAATAAGACTAATCAAGTTGTGCATAAACAATTTAGAGTCTTTAGATTGAACATTGAGCTCTTGCACTTATGTTTCACATACGATGTGGATTTAAGTAAGAAGAGATACGTCTTGATCACTTAGTAGACCAAAATTTGATTTGAATTCAAATTGATTTTAGTTTAATTGATCACATATCTATATAATAAAGTAAAGCGAATTTGAATTTTAGAGACAAAGACTAATTTAGATCGCTTCATGACAAAAAAAAAAAAGTATCATCTAATGGACGAGGTTATCTCAAATTGTTTTGAGCTATTGATGTCTCAGATCGTTTCGATCCAACGTACCACATTAACTCTTTTGAAATATTTTTATTGCTCAAATTTTATAATTTCCAAAATTTAATTCCACCAAATGTTTTCATTAAATCAAACAAATCTATCTCTCTCTCATTGCTCTGTATCTCTTTCTCAAGCTCAATTCACGCAAAAAAAGTATCAAATTTTCATAATATTTCCCTTAGTACCTCACAAAAATATTAGATGATGCATGATTCAAGTAAATACTTTATCTCTCTGTAAATAGATAGTATCATAGTATATATCACAGAAAGAGATAATATATTACAAAAATATTTTTCTATATCTCTCTATTTCATTCAAGCAGTACTACAATTGTCATAATCAATAAAAAAAAAAGCATAACTTGCAAAAAATCTAATTTAACAAATAAAATATGCTTAATATGTGAAATATATAAGATTAAATTCAAGTTATTGGACAACTCAGATATCAAGAGATATTTTAAAAAAATATACTTAACATTTAAAATATACAAGATTAAATTTATATACAAACACTAATCATACAAATTCAATATTTAGTGAACAACACAAAACAACAATATTTATTAAATAATCCAAATCTAAATACCCGAAAAAAATGATACAAAATTACAAGTGAGAGAAACGATACAAAATTATAAGCAATACTATGAACACTAATTATATAAATTTAATATTTAGTGAACAACACGAAACAACAATTTTTACTAAATAATCCAATACTAAATAATGTTTAGTTTAAGATATATTAAGAATATAAAAAACCGAGAAAAATGATATAAAATAAAAAACACTACTATAAACTTAAATCATATAAATTCAATAGTCAAATTTGTTTTTTCCATAATCAATTAAAAAAATATATAACTTGCAAAAAAATCTAATTTAACAAAGAAAATAGGCTTATAATGTAAAATATACAAGATTAAATTTAAGTTATTGGACAACTCAGATAACAAGAGATATATTAAAAAAAATATGTTTAGCATTTAAAATATACAAGATTAAATTCATATACAAACACGAATCATACAAATTCAATATTTATTGAACAACACAAAACAACAATATTTACTAAATAATTCAACTCTAAATACCCGAAAAAAATGATACAAAGTTACAAGTGAGATAAACGATACAAAATTATAAACAATACTATGAACACGAATCATACAAATTCAATATTTAGTGAACAACACGAAACAACAATCTTTACTAAATAATCCAATACTAAATAACGTTTAGTTTAAGAAAATATACTAAGAATATAAATAATCGAGAAGAATGATATAAAATTAAAACAATACTATAAACTCGAATCATACAAATTCAATAGTTAAATCATATCTTTTGAAAGTCGGTTGAATATCTGATAGTTATATTTGGTAATTTGACAACATCTACATACTTAGTTTATTTGTGAGAATATTGTTTTAATTTTCATTCTATTTTTATTTGTAGGAGTATTGTTTTAATTTTCATTCTGTTAGTTATGAATTATGTTATTATTTAGATAATATTGATTATGAATGTTAAAATCGTGAATTTTAAATCAAAAAATTAACATTGAATATTGTCAACCGATATATTTTTTCAGATGTTTAAATTATTATGTTTAAGTATTTATAACATAATTTTCGTGGCGTAACAATTTAATGTGAAAATATATGCTATACATGTAGGTTGATGTTATAAAAAGTATTAGCAGACTCATTTTGTTCGTCATTTATTACAATGTTATATTTTATTTTATATTTATGTATGAACAAATATTTGTTACTAATTTACGAGTTACGATTAACACCGTATTTTCAGACACAAACAATTACTTTCATATTGTAATTCAATCTAGTTTGTAAAGAGGAGATGAGAGTGCTTTGTCAGTTTAACAAATTTTAATAGAAAAAGCAAAAATAAAATTCCTCATATACCTAAAACATGTTTGTTAACTACGATTTGACGTCGATGGATTTAAATTTGGGCTCTTCCAAAGTTCAAAATTTTTTGGACTTATTTAAGACGACCGAAGCACCTCATCCAGATAACGCTAATTGGGCCCGAGTTGGACTGCGACCCAGCTCCATAGCAACCCACAATAAACTAGCTCAAAATAGGTGGCAATTCGATATCAACAAGCTTAGTACATATATCAGCTCGGGAATTGGGAGTATGGTACCAAACTATTCACCAAAAGTTGAACAGCGACACGTAGATAGGGAACAATACATGAAAATTCTAATAAACAAAAATCCACAAGTAGTGGAGGTGGATCATGTACTACATTAGAAAGTAGTGGGTGTAAAAAGACGTCAAGGACCATAACTCCAGGAGCAAGACAAATGCAGAGGGGACCACAGAATCAGCTAAAAAAAGATCCATAAAACCCTAACAACGGGATGTATAAATAGCTAACGATATCACAAAAAAGAGATGACGCAACAATAACCTAGGCATCATTCTGTAAAAAACTTCCATCCGAATATCTTGTAATAACAACAATTTTCTTTCCCAAGGAACAAGAGCATCTCTTATAGTGTATGTAACATTCGTTCGTCGGCTATGTTGAACCACTCGTACTGTTGTCCTAATCTTGCATTTAACACTTTCCATCACATACACACATTCACATGCTTTCTGAGTCACAGCTCAAACCGTTCAGCAATTAGAATCAGTTGATTTCGAGCACTATCAGGATTTGAATTGGATAGCCCAAAATTTAACTCGAGTCCAATCCAGTGATGAGCGTAAGTGGGTCTGTTTTGTATATTATAACAGCGTACAACAAATTAATAAAATCTCTTGCTTTGTTAGGATTGTATATTATGGCTAATGAAAGGTAACGTTTGACAACACAATTCGTCACTTAAAATTAAAGGGATGCTGTAGTTTGCTTAAATAATCTAATAATCGAATTGGTAATGTTTTGCTCTGCTCACGTGCCCTTGTAAGTTGTAACCATAAGAATAGGGCATTAGGCTCTTTAATTATTTTGATCATCAGGTAATTTTCAAGAAGAAAAGGATGGCACTGTGATGGTGGCTTGATGATGTTTTTATTACCTTGACATTATGCCAAAATGCTCAGGTATATTATAATCTGATGAAATACACACTTTGGATGCATGTAAACCTCCGTAAATAAGAAAATTAAATAAATCTGTTGATTTTTTCAATTGAATTAATACGCCATACATACTCATTTACGTACAAATACAAATAAATATGGACGAATTATAAATTCAGACGTCTTGAATTCAAATTTTAACAAGTTTTTGGGGACTGGCCATGAGGGATTGAATACCCTAGTCCTGGTATAAAAGGCCTGCCTTTGATTAGACTGAAGAGAAAATTTAGTCAAGATACACATAAATTGACCCGAATACCCTATTGAAAAAAAAAAAAAAAGGGGCAAGTAGAATAGTGTAGCAACAAAGGCAGTTAGTTAGTGTTGATTATAGCAAGTTCCTTCTTTTTTTCCCAATGAATGTACCATTCTCATCTATGTATAAACACACAATTGTATTAGTAAAGAAAGTAATGAAAACCTAGTGTGATTACTTTTTCAGCTCTTTCTCTTGCCATTAATCCCCTATTTCATGCTCAGCACCAAAATTTAGAGGTGCATTAATATGACCCTGTTAGAAAAACCAATTCCTCTTCTCTGTACCTAGTAGAATTAAGACAGTTAGAGCATGGACATACCTAGCAACAAAAGCAGTTAGAGTGAGTAAATAGCTGATCAGCAACAAACCATAGCCAGATGTATTAATTCCTCTCTTTGCAGCTGATTATATATATCAAAGTCATCCATGAATATATCTTACTAGCTATATAGCAAAGAAAGTAATGAAAATAAAGATAAAATTTATCCTCTACCTCCTCTTCTTCTTCTTTATTCTTCTTCATTTCGTTCTCTAGCTATCATGTCTGTGAAGATTATCAAATAAGAGAGGTATTAGCTGACCCTTTTAGAACATCTCTGCCTTCTTTTCTAGATACATGCACTGTTCCATCACCCTTAGCAGACTTGTTAAGTGCTACAAGAATTTCCAAGTGGATAGAGAATGAAGTGGTGTTCCTTTCCATCCAATAATGAGGCTTTTCCCATTGCTATGAAAAGTACAGGAACTCCCACACGTAAACTGCTTGAGCACCAAATTAGCTTGATACAAAGATGAGCTGCTGAGTTCAATTTCCTCCATTCCAAACCTAGCAAAGAATGCTCTCCACACATTCATCTTCACATTTCGGGTAATTCTTTCCTTGCCCTCTGTTGCAACCAAGTCTTGGATCCCATCGCGAAAATAGATTCCTTCAAGCGTCATTCTATGCTGATTATCTCGTTCCATGCAATCTTCCAAGCAATCAAAATATGCACTGTAAAAGAAAAGGGTCTCTGTGAAGCGATTCACAAATGAAGGCGAATTATGGTTTGCTTCCACTTCAATGACCACCATCATGGATGGCTTGATCCTTCTGATTACGCTCATTAGATTTTCCAAGCAATCAGGGCTTGAGATCATTGACCTTAGTATCGTTGGAGAGTAAACAGCAACCACTTCATCAGCTTCTATATCAAACAGATCTTCCTTTAGTTCTTTCATGTCTGATACAAAAACTATCTTGAATGAAAACTGCAAGTTCAGGGACTTGGCAAAGCTCATCAATCTGTTGCCAGTCGCCTCAATGTTGGGTTTGTCTGTAGTTCCAATAGCAGTTATCTTGAGAAACTCAAGTGAGGGCCAGTTCTGTCGATCTGCAAGAGATTGCATCAAGGCTGTCCATTGAACTCCACTCCGGATGTGGATATCAATTATATGGACTTTGGTTGTCATTGAGACATTTTCGATTATTGTTTGAATTCCGGCAAATTGCATCACTTGATTGAATGGGAGCTGTTTGTGGCATGCCAAGAACGTGAGGTTAGTTCCCAATGCTAAACTTTGTATGTATTTCTCTTTTCCATGATCACTCTTATTAGTGATACTTCCTGTTTCTCTAGCAATCCTCTCTCTTAAAGCTTGTGCAAAATAAAAAACGATTCTCTGCACTGGATTACCTGTATCCGATGCCATCCACTCGCAACGAGTAAGCAATCCGTTAGCCTCATCGAATTGCTGGTAGGCTACTTTCTCGGCTGCATCAAGAAGAAGGTGGGCTAGGCCCACGTCTCTCGTGTCTGCTAGGGACAGACCGGCGAGAGAAAAATCATAGGGGTGGATAGACATGTTGAAACCATTGGTCCCTTGTGTGAACAACTGGATGTACCTTTCTCCGGCCAGCCTCATGATTTCTTCCGTGGAATATTTCCGGCCACCCTCATGACTTGTACTATTGCTGACGACCTCTAACGATGGTAAAGGGCATGGAGATGTGTTTTTCCTCATCAATTCAGCGACCTCTGAAATCTGGTTGTGGACATGTTCAGGATTTGGTGGTTCATACATTTTTTGATCCGCCAAGCTGGGGACGCCATGGTTGTGCAAATCATTTTGCATCCAGGTTTGGGAGTTGGAAAGTTGTTGATCTCTAACCAGATTGACTGTTCTCTCGGCCACATTTTCCTGACAAGGATCGTATGTAGAGCAAAAAGGATCAATCACTCCAAGGCCTGTCATTCCAAGCCATGGAACTTGTTTACCTTTGCTCATAATTTTCCCTTTGAGCAGAGTATAACCATCCAGGGATTCATTTAAATTGAATGAAGAGAACAACGCATTCGCCTTCTGAATGCTGAATCAACCTGTCTTCCTCCACTCAGCACTCAGATTTAATTAACGTCGTCGATCAGGGTTCACACACACACACACACACTATGTTTGTTTGATGGCAATAACCATGCAAATTGCAGGTGAAAGCTGTCCAGAATAAGTTAATTAAATAAGTGACATCGAGGAAGGCAATGCTGGAAGGGAAATATTGGTATCACTTGACTCAGCTCATAGCATTAGATGTGACGAAAATTAATTATGATTTTGGTGGTGTTTTATGGGCAAGAACAAAGACAATAGTCCAAAGGTTCGAGAACCTTAGAGAGTTACAATTTAGCTTCCTAAGAATTTCAGCCGGAAAAAGTTTACGGAACCAAGGAATCAACAGAGGGACAAGTTGGAACGGACAGTGAGAACAGTACAGGAGAAGGAAATACCATTTCGAAAAGGTTGATAAACAAGAACACAATTGAAACAGACAAAGATTTTTTGGAACACCAGAAACATTATCTACTCGATTCCCTTGTCAAATACTTCTTCTCTTACAAAAACGATTCAATAGGCCCTCCCTCCCTCCCTCCACCTCAATTTAACGGGTTTGATTGATCAGTAGTCCATATACTCAGTCGGCCCACATTGCTTGAGACGTAATTCTCGGAAAATGGCATACACGGCCACCCTGATGGATCCACTGGAATAGGGTTCATAAATGACGTGAGCTACTTGGGTTCACTTCACGTTCAACTCGACTTGAGTTCGACTTGTATTTTAAATGAGTCGAATTTGAACAATTTTTATGATTTCATTTAGAAAACAAGCCTAAAAAATTTGGCTTGAACTCACATAGCTCGGCTCGTTTATATATAAAATAGTTGAACTACTTGAGTTCAGTTCAGACTCGGCTCATTTTCTAAACGAGCTAAGCTGGAACAATGTTTTAAGCTCATTTAAAAAAAACGAGCTCAACATGCTTAGCTCGAGCTCGTAAAACTCAGCTTGATTACCAACTTTAAGGAGAAGTATGTGATTGTAATCCTAAATCATCACTATAAGATACATTAATGTTCTCAAATTATATTGACAGACACCCTCAATTAGTGTCTAGATATCCAATATTGCTCAAGGTAAACAACTTACTCGGTCATTAAAATCACCGGTGGCTTGTTATCTGATGACAATATTACGTGTCAATAATGATATATGGTATTAACATTCTAACAAATATTTTTACTATGCATGAAGTTGTAATATATAATTTTTTTTAATGTACATAAAGTGTTTTTTTGAGTTGATACTAGTCTAATTATCAATCCATGGGCCTTAATTTATTATGAAATATGTTTTATCAATACTTTTCCTCCGTATTATCGTTAAAACTTTTATTCGTGACTGTCACAACATCTGATAACATTACATCAAGAGGTTTATAGAATTTGTATTTCAAATCGTTAAGGAAATGCCGACAACATGGTGAGCCTTAAATTCAAAAAGATACCTTACCTTAGGATGGATGTATGATTAGCATGAGATTCGCAACAGTAGAGTGTAAAAACCAAAGTGGCCATCATATTCCGCTCCGCACATCCATGAATTTATTCTTTGTTCTTTTTGAGTGTGTGTGTGTGTGTTATCCTGTTTTGGTGGTAAGTGAAGTGAAAGTCAGAAGAATCCACTGAAGAGTGATGACAAGTCACCCCCACCCCCACCAAATCCAGTATTGCGATAGCACTGAACATTTGTGTTTGGAAGTTCTCAAATGCGTCTACATTCATAGACTGGTTTTGGTTAAAAACAGGTTTGAGAATTTAGCATATGCACACCCTAATCTCCAACTCGTAGTGCTCAAGGATTGCATACGGAACTTGGAGCCCCACTCCGCACAAGTCACAACCAATCAAGACTCACATGGGCTTTGAATTTTTCTACGTGGAAACAGTTCAAGATCGTGATATTGTTTGTCAATTTTGAAGGACATTGAGTCGCATTGGACGTGACATCACAAATTGGTATTAGATGATATGTATGAAATGTTTGATATATAGAAGAAAAACATTGCAAATTGTGAATTATTGGCGTGTATTAATCTCGAGATGAAAGTTCCAATTCGTATCAAATGATCGACTGATTTTTTGGATCCTATTGGAGATGAGCAAAATGAGTACTCCCATTCCCCAGTTCCTAACCAAATGTACATAATATTTAATGTTATAATCAGGGTAGTGGGGGTGGTGAAATGCAAACCTGTGTGTTGCTTTATATTTAATGAGTGAAAAGAAAGAGAGAAAGCAACTTGTGGGTTTGTCATCTCCTGCTTATCCTCTCCTTTCTCTTTCTATTTCTCTTTCTCTTTCTCTCTCTTAATCAATTGGAGCTCAATATCTTCCATCTCTTTCTTTATTGCTGCTTCTGCAACTTCATCTCCTCAATAACTCTTATGTCTCTAAGCCTTTAGCTGAAGAAAAAGAAGATAAACAAGAAGAAGAGAATAAGAAGTAATTCGGTCATGGAGGGTTCTCAGTCTACAGAGATGGACTCAGATATTTCAGAGGTACTTAAAGAAGAAACTCAGGCATCCAAGAAAAGGTAAATGGATGTAGTTTTTTTTTTTTTGGAGGTTTGGATGATGGGAAAATATGGGTTTGAAACTCGAAAGGGTGTCTTCTCTTTCTGCTTCTTTTTTTTCCCCTTTGAGAATTAACGAGTGAATTGGTACCATTATTCTGTTCTCTTTATTGTGGTAACAGAAAGGTGGCTCAGAAGACTGTGGTCACAGTGAAGTTTGAAACAAATGATGGAAAGCAGAAAAGTGAGCCTTCTGATCGTTGGTCTTGGCGGAAGTATGGGCAAAAACCCATTAAAGGATCTCCGTATCCCAGGTTCATACTCTCTCTCTCTCTCTCTCACAGACACACACACACACACTCACGCCTACAGTCACACACACACAAACATATGGCGGCAACTACTTGATCCCACGAGTTTTCTTGGTCTTGATGGTTCTACTATTTCTCTGATTTTCCGTTCAAGACCACGACCTTTCTTGATCTTTTGGCCGCATGGAGAGCACTTAATCCTTGTTTCATGTGTCTCCTAGTAAAATAGCATGATCTGTGGATTCTCTTTTCCTGCACTGCCACAAGGTTCCCCCAAGTGGCCAGAAAGTGCTTGTCATTGTCTTTAATCTCTCTCTCTCTCTCTCTCTCTCTCTCTCATAATGTATTCCCCACTGGTTCTCTTGCCACTTGATTCCTGCAGGGGTTATTACAGATGCAGTACATCAAAGGGTTGTTCAGCCAAAAAGCAAGTAGAGAGATGCAGAACAGATGCTTCAATGCTCATCATCACTTACACCTGTAGCCATAATCATCCAGGCCCTGACCTTGTTACCACAAACCTTACCCAACAGGCAAAAGAACACCAAACCCCACTTCCTGAGGACCATCCTACAACCCCAAAGCAAGAACAAAAACAAGGGCAACAAACCCTCATTAAAGTTGAAGGAAAGACAAGTGAAGATCACTTCCACTACTCCAAGTCTCCATTCAATACCTCCCAAGACATTACAATAAATCAAGAAGAAAACCTGGACCTGGAGAACACGTATGACTCACCAAGTGTACTCTTTGATGCAGAGCCCCTCTCTTATCCTCAGCTAATGACCTTTACAGCACCAAAATCAGAAGAAAATGACTTCTATGACGAGCTTGAAGAGTTACCATCATCTTCATTTTTCTCAAGCTTCATAATGAGCAATTTCTTCGAGGAAATGATTCTTGTTCATCCTTCTTGATCCAAGTTCTTCTAGTAATGTACTTACTTGTTTATACATAATCTGTCCACTAGCACTGTAGTTCGTTGGCATCTTCATTCATGAATCTTTCCAAGATTTTCAGGGACTACTTTGTTTCTTCCAAAACACTTTAGAGCACTTGACCAAGATTGTCAGATATTATCTCCAAAGTAATCTGAAAATACATTCTTCAAATAATTGTCCTTGTTTCACTTTACTTCAAAGAAAAATGGGATCCAAATCCCTACTGCTAAATTTTTTTCTCTATTTTTTTTTAATTGATCAACCACCATGTATTAACGAGGAACCAATTTACATACAATATGTCCCATGTCTATTCTCTGTACGAAGAAAATAAATATATATTGGAAGAAATAACTTTCCTAATAATGAAGCGTGCCCCAACTAAATATTAGTGGTTGAATGTTACCCTCACTGGGTTTCTGCTCTCAAGTGACTACAAAATGGGTGTGGGTGTGGGTGTGGGTGTGGGTGTGGGTGTGGGTGTGGGTGTGGGTGTGAGAGAGAGAGAGAGAGGCAAGAGATTAAAGAATAAAAAGTGGAGATTCTCAAAAGATACTAGCACGAGAGTCACGAGGATAGTGCTCAAAGATGTTGGTGAGATTGAGGCTACTTTTTTCCTTGAAGTAGTTGATTTGGTGGAAGAGTTAGGTTTTGTTTTCTTGGCATTTTCTTTCTTGTAGCTCGTTCTAGATAAAGGGGAGTCCTTTTGGTTTTGTTGATGGTGGTTTTTAGCAGTCCAGTTACAGACTTCCAGTGCAAAATGCCAAATCTGCCAAGTAGGAGAGAAGAGGAGGAGTATCTTCTTTTGTGGATAAGGGTATCGCACAAGATTCCACAAACTCCCCTCCTTGTGTGCTACTACAACTAGAAGACCAATTTCTAAACCATTACTATACGCGCCTGCCCAATGTTACAGCAAGATACATATCTTGATCCACACCCACCAACTTATTTTATTAATCGACAGCTACATCTCTTGATCTTTTCAACTAATTTGAGGTACTGTCGGTGCCTGGATAAGATATTTAGTGCTCTCCGGATTGTCACGTGGTTGTGTAAGTCACCTATAAAATATTATACATTCTCAATAAAAATTGAACAATCAATTTGTATCTCATTAACAAGTATTGTTACAATTTTTCATTGGATGTAAGCATTACCTCCTAATGCCTTATAATCGCTGAAATTTTCTGTTTTCTCCACACTTTCAATTTTTTTTTGCTTTGAAAATATTTAACTTAATTTAAATGAGTGTATAGTGTATGATCAAAATAAATGGCTAAATCAAACTCATAACCTACCACACATGATTGAGACACGAGTCTTAATTTGGTTTGGTTTGGAGAGTGGGGGGGTTCCATACAGAAGAGAGCAAAGCATAAGAATGTTGGTGGATTTCATGTCATATATGTATGTGGTAATAAAAAATTATTGTTCTAAAATACCTGATACAAAATTAGATCCAAAGTAAAAAAAATAATGCTTAAGTAAACATACCCAAACTAATCCTAAATAATAGCAAACTTTCTACTAACTGAAACGGGGATCTTGGTTCAGTGGCAGGGGATGCATCAAATTCCATACCCTCAGAACCACCAACACCCCCCCCCCCTCTCTCCCACCCGTCTCTTTTTTCTTGCTCTCTCCTTTTTTCTTTTCTTCAGCTCTTTTCTTCTTAAACATCCAGTAAAATCAAAAGCCTTAGAAAGGCACCAAAATAAGGTCACCCTAAATGCCTTGAACAAACAGTTCCAAACATTAAATTGCTTGGTCAGCCTCTCAAAATGGTTGGGGATATGGATGCTGGGGGATCTTGAGAGAGAGAGGGAGAGAGACACCATCCAGTCATTTAACTAGCTACCTCATAACATGGACTTTTCAATAGATCGAAGGATTAGGTTTGTTGAAGCAAAATGATGGCAGGCAGCAAAAAACAATATAGGGGGTGCTAACGAAAGATACAATATTTGAAGTTTGATCGATTTCTCAAGCTCTACTAGAAATGGAAAACAAAGCAAAACTTGTTTAACCTATGGAGCACTAAGATAACATCATTCGGCAGCAAAAAAAAACGTAGTACACCATTAATGTAGCAGAGGCTGCGTAAAGTTTACACACCAAGAATTGTCATTGTTACTGGTCTACAGTAGCCGCCAGAGGCTGGAGAGCTTTTAGAGGATTCATGATAACACCATCTATAAGCCCATATTCTTTAGCTTCTTTAGCACTCATGAAAAAGTCACGATCAGTATCCTGATTGATCTTTTGTAGGCTTTGACCAGTGTGGTAAGAAAGATATCCATTCAAGTTTGCCTTGTGATGCAACATTTCATTAGCCTACGCAATAAACATGATCACTACTGATCAGAGCCGTGAGCAACACAATAAACAAAGTCAGAAGGTCCTGCAGAAAATATAAATAGACAAGTTCCAACAGGAGAGACCTTTTCAAACCAATACTCAATCAAAAATATAACTACCGATTTAAACAGTCACATTGGGTTTCCTTTGACCTCTTATTACAACATGTTGCCCATGGAAAAAACCTCAAGATGGTATTAACTTATTGTTCCAATTTCTTTTTACACCATCTCAGGAAAAGTCATTCCAATTAAATTAACAGCTCCATCATATATGAGGACATGCTTAGTAGCTATTTCATGAAGCTTGAATAAAAAATAGAAACTAGATAAAAATGAAAATTCATATGCAAAGTCATAAAGAAAAATCGTAGCGCATTAACAGAAATCATAAAGGGGTCCTAAACACAAGATAAAATAAAATCAAATGCGAAGCAAAAAAGGAACTGGTCAACTGAATGAAAAGAAAATGGAGGCAGTTCACATCGAATTGTGGACCAATGTGCCTTCAAGAATCTACACATATAATGAACACCGGACTTCCTCAAAAAATGGGTAATTTAATTTCCCA
Organism: Ilex asprella; assembly: GCA_023539305.1. Lineage (NCBI taxonomy): Eukaryota > Viridiplantae > Streptophyta > Magnoliopsida > Aquifoliales > Aquifoliaceae > Ilex > Ilex asprella. Next base: position 647,168 of record CM042187.1, on the reverse strand, counting down.
ATAGATCACATGCATTTTATTGTGTCTGCTTTATTAAATTAGGCTTGCAATATGTGATAGACTAAGAAACAAAGATCCCTAGCAAGAAACAATGGACAGTTGCTCATGTAGATTATAATAGTTCTGATACCAAATTGATGTAGATTGTAATAAAGAAGAATTACGGATGAGAAGCGAAAAAGAGGAAGATGAGAACAGAGAGAGAATTTGAGGAAAGAAGAATTTAATATCAATAATCAATAATCAAAGTCTAGTCTAGTCCAAAACAAATACTATATTCCCTATATATATAGGAGAACTAAAACCCTAAAATAAATAAATAATGACAAATAAACCATTACAAGTTAAAAGAAATTACTTAACATATAAATACAAAAAGTATCTAAATAACTATCATAATTAATCTATAATATCTATCCAACTCCTACACGATCCTCATCATTCTCCTCCGGTTGAGAAAAACTCTCCTCCGGAGAATTTTCAAAGTAGAAGTACCCTACGAGAGCAGAACGAAGATGACAGAACGTTTCATCTAAAATAAAAAAACCATCAATATCTTTCGATCGATCAGAATAAATGCAAGAATCTCTATTTGTAGCAATGTAAATCTGATTATGTAGCACATCATCTATTTGGCCCGAAATATGCAATGGAAGTGGAAATATAAGAACTGGAGCTAGTGTTGAGGAAGAAGCAATTCCACATGTAAAACACTGGATAACAAAATAGGAGGCTCTGGAGTACCTCGATTAAGTAGCATGTCATCTAAATAAAAATCTGGACTAATACTAACATTCAACGAAAAATTAAGCAAATAAGTATTAGATCCAAACTCAAGAATAGCAAAATAATTTTCAATAGATTTGAACAAAAGGCATTTAGTGAGACAAGATATCAATGACAAATGAGTAATTATAACACCCTAGTGCTGAAAATAAGAAAGTACAGACTCAATTGAACACTTGACAAGAGACAAAGAAACAAAGTTAACACTCTCAAGTGGGGCAGAATCTAGAACAATGTCAACAATCTCAGGCGGATAAAAATCCAAAACAAAATCAACAATCTTATATGAAAAATCCACAACAATGCCATTATGATTCAGAATAGTAGACATAGAATAATCGCTAGTAAATTCTGCAATAAATGATTCGATTGGCTTAATATTTTGCATAGGTGTAGACTCAACAGACTTTTCCACAATTTCCATGACCAATGATGGTTCAAGAATTGACACAAGTAAAGACTCACACACAGTTTCTTTCGATATGAACTCTTGTGGGTGCAAATGATGAAGACTCTGATCTGATGAAACTGAATGAAGGAGTTGGAAGTCAATATGAGTAATATTTTTTGCTTTATCCAATACAAGCATATCGAAATCCTTTGTTACATTTAGATTAGGAAAGCATGCAAAAACAATATGGACATTGTTCAAGTAATCATAATACTCATATGTAGTGGGAATTAAAATTGGAAGGTACCCTATCACGCTGTTTAACAGACTGTGATTGAGAACCCATCAAACTATAGTTGGATTTCTTATGAAATCTCTCAACCTTTTAGAGCATATTCATAGGCTAGAACTAACGTATGAAAAGTATATTGCTTAACCTCCCTACTAATTTTTTGTCTCAACCCAAGAATAAACTGATTAATTGTCCAAGATTCTTCAACAATGTTATACAAGTACATGAGATAATCGAAACGGACAAAGTAATCAGAGACACTAGAAGAATATTGTCTAAGATTAAGTCATTGGTCATAAACTTGATCCATGTAAGAAGTAGACAAATACTTCTCTTTCAATTTATATCTCATTTCAACCCATGTGATAGGTAATTCTCCAAAAGGGTCTAGGCTTCTTTGGATTGTTTGTCAATACTTCTTGGCAGAACCCTCCAACATCAATTTAGTAAAACAGATGCAATGGAAATCCGATATGTCATGTCAATCAAAATATTCTTCTAAATTAGTTAACCAATCCAAGAATTCAAAAGGATCTAAAGTCCCACTAAATATAAAAGGATATTTGACTCGTTTGGTCATATGGGTTGACTCCATGTAAACATCCCTAGACTTCCTATGATGATAACCTCGACGAGTGACTCTTGAAACATGTGCATTAGAGGAACTCATGAGTGACTCTTGAGAGATGAGAATGGTATAAGAACAAATTCAAGAATGCAATTAATAATTTCAAGAAAGTTTAAATATAAGAAAATGTGTTTTGGACCCTTTGCACATTCTCTAATTTCACAATGAATAAAAATATTAGTCTCAATTTCTATGGGAGTATGCATACCATAATCAAGAGGAACTTCTGAAACTTTCTTGGGGATGATTCTACAATTTCTGAAATTTTTGAAGTAATACTTACGTAATTTTCTGGATTTTTTGGAAATGATTCTGCAATTTTATGGATTTGTTGGGAGTGTTTCTATAATTTTGGAATTTCTTGGGTGTTTCTGAAATTTTTAGAACTTTTGGAGTGATGTTTCTGTAATTTTCTGAATCTGCTGGGGAGGTCTCTGCAATTCTGAAGTTCTAGATGGTATTTCTGTAATTTACTCAAACTTATGTGGTGATTCTATAATTTTTGAACCTACTAGGGATGTTCCTGCAATTCTGGAACTTTCTGGGTGACTTATACTTCTCTTGTGCTTCTTAAAGCTGTTGTTCCAAACCCTAGCTCCCAAAGTTCACTTGCACGACTCCCTGTGATCTGGTTTTTTTTTGAACTCCAGCCTCCAGCCTTGTGCAGCGTGAACTGGACAGCAACTACAACTGGTTTTGTGTAATGGATGGAGGACTAGGACGAAGGCTCAATATTTTAGGATTTGACTTGGGTTTTGTGGGTTTAAAAAAAGGGGCAACAAAATCTAGTCTTCTTCATGGTGTTCAACTGACGAGGGGCTGAATAATGGATGGAAGCAAGAGATGATTCTGATTTAGATTCAGTGTAAGCTCTCTTGCATTAGACAGCAACTGGTGATGAACAGCAACAATATGACTAATTAGAGATGACTGATGAGTTTCTTCGGCAGAGGCAGCAACTTCTGGAACTGTCGGGATAGACGAACAGTTCTGGTTTTTTTTTTTTAGTTTTGTCGCTGAACAATGCCCGCAATGAACAGTGAGCAATGCCCGCAATGATCGGTGAACAGTTTCGCTGAACAGTAATATTTTTTATTTTTTTTCCACAAATAGTGTTGATGTAATTTTTATGATTTCTACGAATCGAAATTGGGCTTTAATACCAAATTGATATAGATTGTAATCGCTATAATACCAAATTGACGTAGATTGTAATAGCTCTGATACCAAATTGATGTAGATCGTAATAAAAAAGAATTAGAGATGAGAAGCGAAAAAGAAGGGGATGAGAAAAGAAGAAGGAAAAGGGAATGAGAACAAAGAGAGAATTTGAGGAAGAAGAATTAAATATCAATAATCAATAATCAATAATCAAAGTCTGGTCTAAAACAAATACTATATCCCATATATATATAGGAAAACTAAAACCCTAAAACAAATAATAATGACAAATAAATCATCACAAGTTAAAAGAAATTACTTAAAATATAAATGCAAAAAGTATCTAAATAACTATCATAATTAATCTATAATATCTATCTAACTCCTGCACGATCCCCATCAGTTACATACCTGAATATCTATGTCAGTCTGTCCACCTTGTGCTCCACCAAGAGGCTGATGGATCATTATCCTTGAGTTTGGAAGGCTATATCTTTTTCCTTCAGTAACCGTTGCGAATAGAGAAAGAATTAATTTCAGCAAGAAAACGTCATGAAATAGATTTCAAATCACTTATAAGAAAGTCAAATTATTAACCTTTGGTACCAGCACTGAGCAGAAAAGCCCCCATACTGTTCATGAGAAAGAATATATCCATTATGAAAAGAATATTCTTGTAACATGACCAACAAAAAGAAATGCAATATAAAATTTCCCCATAAATTATAAAATTAAATGCTGGAATGTACATCTGCAGATAGGCTAGAAATAATGAGAGAAGACATAGCCAGCCAACCCCATGACAGCAAAAGTGCATATAAAAAGAACTTCATGAAGTATTTTACATGAACTAATGTTCTAATGGGTGGCATGAAAATTGTTCAACAATTTTATTGTATTATGACTATACACACCGATCAAGTATTGAATAAAAGCTTTATACATCACAGAATGCTAAAAACTACCTCAAACTTAACTCTTAATTCTTCTAAACCAGTAAACAAATATTCCTTCTCAGTCAGAATATATCCACTCTAAAACGCAGTACTGCAACACAAATGCAAATTGTAGAACTCGCAAACAAACTGCATCACTTGCCTGAAGTAACTATAGACTAATAGAAGAAGCCAAAATTCTCTTTGCACTAAAGATAAAGACTTCAAATCAGAAAAAAACAACTGCAGCATATGATTTGGAGGACACGGCAAAACTATGTGAGGGCCATATGACCAAGTGTCAACACTCTTTTCAATCCGTACATCCATCTCCCACAAAATTTCATCTTTCAGTGGACAACCTCTCTGGCAGACATAGGTCCTTCTCCTTCCGCTGAGACACCCTCTTTTTTCTCGTGCCACAAAATAATTATTAAATATTCCCTTTAATTAAAGGGCAAGCGAAAGAACACCATAGAAGTCTCTGAAGCTTGAACCATGACTTGTTATTAGATTAGAATATGAAAAATAACTAACAGGAAAAAGAAATTCAAAGTGAAAACCCTAGTTGGCATCAATTTGAAGACACGGTGAAAGTACTGATCGCCAAGATGATTAACAAAAAGAAAACTCATATTGGTTTTGGATGGTCAGGCAGAAAAATCAAATGGGAGAGGCCCCAATTCTCTAATTACTTGACTGAACTTCTTCTTAATACTTGGTCACTTTCCTACGCAGCTCGTCACCTTTTGACTAATTGTAATATGACCCACATGTATGTTCATATTAAACCCACTAGGACCACTGACTTTTTCTTAAGCTTATTTAAACATCAGAAATGGGAAAATAAACAACTTAATATTAAAAACTAAGAAATACATGCAATTATAAGTTCAGTGTCTAATGCCTCTGTTAGTAATAAATAACACCTACACCAAAAATATTCATTGGACGGACCGGCCAAAGAGGAAGGGGAGGAGAAAAGAAATAAACAACATAGCGGCTCTCTTAGACAGTAAAGGCAGGAATGGCACAAGCAGTCACAAAACATGCACCAATGAATCTTTTACCTAGCCGCCAGTCCAACACATACAGTGGAAACATCAGGTCGGATATGCCTCATTGTGTCGAATATGGCCATACCTAAGAGAATAAAGGAAACAAAGAAAAAAAAAGATGACATTAGTTCACAGCCCATTATACAGAATCTTATCAACAGATAAACAGAATGACTGAGCAGTAGCTAAAGAAAAGTTACCAGCTGTAACTGATCCCCCTGGAGAGTTCACATACATCACAATATCCTGCTCAAAATATCAGGACAGGTGTGAATCGAGAATCACCCATACAATTATCTTTATCTTCTAAATTTTTTTGATCAAAATCAATGTGTTCACGAAAGAGTAAGAGGGGGGTGTGTGTATGTTGGGGGTAAAGGATGGTTATAACAAGTGGAGTATGGTCAATTAAATATAAAAGCTCATTCTTTCATGATAGACATCAATTTATGTTAAAAAAAAATCTGCTCAACACAACAAAAATTGTCCAACTACTAGAGGAGACGATTACATGAATTCTATTCCACAAATGTGACCTACTTAAGATCACATCTTAGGCAATTTGGCTCATTAAGTTTAGCAAAGATTCAATAAGAACCACAAACAATAACTTTAGCACACAAGACATCCATCAAAGACCATACAGTGCTTCCTCATGCTGATTGAACAAACTTAGTTTGGACAAATATACTCATACTAAAATAGGTCCACCTGACCTGGCTACTAGCAAATTTCGTTGATACTGTTGAACTTCCAGGAAATTTTAGGATACAATTAAGTGGAAGAATAACATAAATAAATGATACAAACCTTGTTAGGATCAACAGCATCAAGATAGAGAAGCTGAGCCACAATAATGTTCGCCATATCATCATCAACAGCTCCACCACAACGTATTATTCTCTTATATTCCAAAACAGTACCATCATCAATATAGTGATAAAGATTGATCAAGATTTAAAAACTGAAAGTATAACCTATAATATTAAGAGAAAACAAAACATAATCGTTTACATATTGAAAAAGCTGACTGATAACACTCTGGAACCGCTCTTGCACCATCGGAGGTGGTCCTTGTCCTCCTTGTGCGAACGCCGGAAAGTATGGCGAAGATGGAACTTGTAAGTCATCCCTAAATATTTGAATTCATCAAGAAGTAAAAACAAGACGATTCAAACAACACCGAAACGCAAATTCTTATCATATAAACCTTACCTAATGGACCAAACACCCCTCTGCGAAGTCTTTCCGGCCTCCCAAACCTCACCGGAGTAGACAGCCTTCGCTGAAGAACTCCGGAAATTGTTCCGCTTACCAGACACTATCTTTTTTAATTTCCTGCAAATGATAGAAGAATCAAAACAAAAGATAACTATTGAAAAAGGAACTAATCAGAAAGGGTACCTGGGCCGAAGTGATTCGAACGGGAGAGAGAGGGTTCTAATTTCGGCAGACGAGGAAGAGGAGCTAGGGTTTGTAGAAGAGAACGCGAGAGAGGAAGTGAATCTGAGGGACGACACGCATGAATGCGCCATTGAATTAGAGTTGCCCCAGGCGTTTCCTTCGGACTTTCCGGTCTTATCCGCTTCAAGGCGGCGACGGAGCGAGATAGAAACAAAGAGAGGTCACTCAGAAGAAAAGGAGTGAGCTTCGAAAAAGCAAAGGAATTTTAGCGTAGGGAATTTTAGCATATTCATGACCATGGGCATGATTGCGGAGGACGCGACGTAGACTCGGACTCGGAGTCGGACTCTATTTTAGCGTATGATTGACCGATCCGACCCGACGGGCCCCCTCATATTTAATGTCCATGACCATGAGTTCCCCCAGGCCTAGTTTGTTTCTTGCACCACACCAGACTTCGTGAGTGGTGTGGTATGTTGCGCTCCGCTCCTTCTGAAGCTAACTTTACCCACATTATGTGATTTTGAACCAAAAACTAATACGCAAATGCAAACCCATATATATCATTTGTACTGAATCGGTGCATCCCCACGGGCGCCGCAGGACCGCTGCTACGGCCATAACGCTTTGGTTTTGTTTTGAAAGTGTTCCTTTTGATTGTGGCTTTTCACCCTCACACTTTGAATGATTCAAGTGACACGTATATTTCGCACTTGTTTGATTCTCATCTTAGAAGCCCGATATCTGAAGGAGAGTGCTGAACTAGCTGATTTGATAACCAACTCTCAACAAGCCAGTTGCAGTGGTTTTATCAACAGTAAGCATTGTTGATGATAAACTGTTTCTAGCTCAAGCGCTGTCATGTACCCAAAAAAAAGTTACAGATGAATTCGGAACTCTACATTTTTTCACGCACCCAAAGCAAGTTGCGAATAAATTCGCAACTCTATACTTTGTCATGCACCCAAAGCAAGTTACGAATATCTTCCCTACACTTACGACTTAAACATGCAAGTTAAACCGCGCACTTGGCATTCTGTAACTTACATTAGCAGCAAGCTAAACCCGTGCATTCAAGAACCTGTACCTTTCTTGTGCCATGTACTTGACTCACAATGTTCATAAAAAAAACTGTCAATATTTATCGCAACAAGCCTCAAGAAATTTCCACATCGCTGTTGAAAAGGTATGAATTCATGTCAGACTACCATAAGTATTCCAGCTAGGAACTTGAAGACTAACTAAAGAAGTAATTCTTCCCTCAGGAAAGCTAGCAACTAAAACATAATCATATCCGCATGTAAAAAAGGCCTCAACCAACTACTACACAACAATTACACTCCTTTGTTACAGAGCAAGAAGCCAACGAAACCAATAAAAATAAGCTTGCATGTATAGAGAATCTTACAAGCATTGACCAACATCATCCAGAAAACATATGTTAGAGGATGAAAACTGATGAGTCCGGCCTGTGACATACGGGCCCAGATACCATGATAAAAGAGAAGAATTTAACAAGCATATGAACCTGTGAATCACATTCACGGAACAAAAAAGAAAAGAATAGCCATGCAATTGTTTGAAGGCCTGCCTCAGCAGATGATAGAAAGGCCATTATGAAACAGAATTATAACAGAAAGCTAAGCATAAGGAACAAAGAACTAATCCATCGCAGATACTGTGGGCCTGACCAAAGGTATCAACTATTTATGAGCGTTGACAAAACAACCCACAAACAGAACTCAGAAGGGATAAAAAAAGCAGCTGAGGGCAAATGCATTATAATTTTGCCAGCTACTACAGAAGAGTTTCTGCATATGAAACATTTCCAACTGTGAATTAAAGTGCTGGAATAATTCCAATTCCTACATATCTCTCCTCTTTACAAAAACAATGTTTCTTCATTATTCTGTCAATATATTAAGATCACAGAAGAAGGATACCTATATTAATTAAGGGAAGGACAAGACAGCTACAAAGCTAACAGGCAGTTTCGGCTTGCATCTTTTCGTTAATTGCCTTGTAGCACTGGAGACTGCAAAGAGGAAGCTTTGACTTGGAATCCCGGTACTTGTATGGGTTGGTACAAGATGGTCCGACACATTTTTCCCGCGGAGGAGGATAACTGAAAATCCACACGAAGAATCCTCAGACCATCAGCAAAATAGGATCAGAAACCCACACACACAGAAACCAAGAAAATAAAATAAAATAAAATAAAATTCAGAAGACATAATTTCTGCACGTTTTGACTGGTGACTGAGTGCATTCAAACACATTATAAAAAACCATTTCAATTTAGGTCGAGGATGGAAGGAATGATTTCTACCTGCAAGGTTTAGGATTAAAAATTTGGGGCAAACCCATCTCTTTCGGGAATGTAACCACAGTGCCAGTAGGGCCCATAACCCATCTAATGGTGTTTGATGCAAGCATCTGTGCATTGGCAGCCTTCTCCTGAAAGATAAAATTCATTAAATAAGAGTGATTATTAACGTTATAACAACTTTTGCTCCAAAAAAAAACACAGCTTAAACAGGTTTACATTTACAGTACCTGTGCCAATTCTTCCTGGCGCTTCTTAATTTTATCTTCTCGCTTCTTCCTACTTGAATCTTGACCTAGTATTTTCCTAATTGCCTCAGCCTACAGAATCCAATGATATCACTGGCTCCCACATCAGAAAGTCTATATAACATATAACTATGGTAAAACGGAGTGCAACCAAAATAAAATACCTCCGATTCCCGAGCCACCTTCTCATTTTGCATTCTACGTCTCTGAGCAGCTTCGACTTTCTTCAGCTGATGCTCCACTTCTGAAAGTTTCTCCTTTTGCTCTATAAAAAAGCAACCAAAGAGACATGCTTAATAAATTGAAGACTAATACTTATAAATAGTAGATGAGATCTTAAAAGAAAACAAAATCAATACTTACTTCGAGGTGGAGCTGGTGGTAAACCATTTGGGAACTCAATACGGCTCACACCAGATGTGGAAGAGGCATCCTTGCTAGACATTAGTGCTCGTTGGCGTGTTGTCAGAGCCATTTCCTTCTTATTTTCTGTTGGTGAATCGGAGGGATCATTCATTTCTTTCTTCTTTTTATTTCCTTCAGGCTCATGATCAGATAACAATTCTTCGTCCTCCTCATAATCTGTGTCCTCCATAACTCTTTCGGATCTGGACTTTCTACCATCTTTAACTGACCTTACAGAACCAAAATCTTCCAAATTTTCGTACTTAGCTCCCTTAGAAACCCTAGAAAGACTTACTTGTTTCTTGCTTGATTCTTCCTCGAAATCTTTATACACAAAAGCAACCTTTGAAGTTCTAAGCTTCTCCAGGTATCGGATCTCATCATCTTCCTCAAAAGCCCCATCCAGGTGACGCTTTTTGGGCACCCTCTTGCTCTTACGAACGGGATCTGACTTCTGACCTTGCCTTTCAGAGGCATTCTTTCCAGACATCTTCCCCATCAATGAGTCCTCCTTCCCAAGACTAAAACCTGCTCTTGAGAAATCCTTCCACGGGATTCCTTGCAAACCACTCTTCTTATCTAGGATTGGAGAATCTTCATCAGAATTGTCCTAAAATTTAAGAGAAAATAAAGGAAGTGAAATGGAAAGATTTCGTGGATTCCAAATAGATATGCTAAATGGCAATATACGAATAAATGAAAGAGATTACTTTGCAATAAACTAAGAACAAGGAATAAATTTCTCTGTCCCATGCATAAATCACATTTAGTCAGAAAATCTTTTCCAAGATTATGTCAGTTACAATTGTCCAGTGGTTGCATCTTCAAGTTTCTTATAAACTCTTCCTTAACTTCTAGACCAACCAAAAGTGAGCACTTGTGCAGTAATTGGTTGCTGAACCGAATACAGAGGAATAGAAAATATTAAATTAGGAAGCCTGGATTTTCTATCAGGATTAGAAGATATCAGCTCATGCCATGGATATGGGATTTTTCATTATTTGGATCCAAGGAAACAAAACTGCTGGTAACAACTTCCTCACTTGAAGTATTTTTTTTCATTTGTTTGGAAACAAAATCAGCAAAACACTTCCATTTATTCTACATTCTTTTACACACATTTTTTATATTCATTTCTCACAACAACAAAAAAAATTGATAGCGAGAAAGAGGATAACTAGGTGTACATTTCCCAATCATTGTGCCATCATCACAGCCCCTATTTATTTCCAACATCACAACTCATGACTTTGTAAAAACAATATTCAGCTTGAAATAGTACAGTACAAACTTGAGTGCGCGGAGAAAGATCGATAACTCATAAGGACAATGAACAATGGAAATAAACCTGGAGAATCAGCTTTGGCCGTGGCCAAGGAGCATCTGAAGATCGAGCACTCTTTGTAGAAGACCCACTGCCTGACACACTAGGAGTACTGGATTTGGTTTGAATTGTACGTGTGACACCACCAACCGTAAGTTTAAACTTTTTTAACCTGTTCTCATTTCCTACTCCATCTCCCAAACCCACACTAGTATATAACATGTCAGATCCTCGATCCTCATTATTAATCTTTTTGCTGGCATATTCACCTTCAGCGCTAGGAATTGGAAAACTCCTTGAAGCACACTGATTAAGGTTGAACACTTTCCTCTTAGAATTTGTATCACATCCAGTATTCTCATCACTAGACACCTTGCTCACATCATCCGAAGGCGGTGTCGATGATGACAGTGACAGATCACCACTTTCTGGGAAGGACAGTGACTCAGGTTTAGGTCTGCGAGAAGTTTGGCTCCTCTTCTTTCTTATAGTATTTACAATACCATCAATCCGGGGTCCACCAAATTCATCCATTAGAAATACTAAAACCCAATTCTTGTAGCGCCAGTACTAGCCTGAGAAGAAAGCAAGGTGTAAGCACTATGTGTTGCAGAAAGCTGGGAAATGCAGCATGCCTGCACCAAAGATATGGGAATGGATGCACATCTGTCAAACAGATACCTGAGAACAACTATCTCAATGATACACCCTTTGAATAAGAACAATAAACAGAAAATAAAATAAAAGGAAAGCATTTACAAGCTAACACAACCAAAGAGAAGTTGAGGGAAAGTAGAATCGAACAATATGGAAAATTAAAAGAAGTAAATATCAACAAAGGGACCACCAGTTAGGAATACATTAAAGTAAGTAGGTGTAGACAGAGAAAAATTAGCCACCGTATATGATGAACATAAATTGGACAAAATGGCTGGAAGCATGAATCCACCAATGTGCACAAGAGAGCAGGCAATCAACCATCATCTATACATTAAACGATCAGCGTGGGAATGGAGTAACCATTAAAAACAAGCCGACAATCAAAATGTAATCTTTGAAACATTTGAATTAAAATAACAAGAAGTATATAATCCACCAAAAATTGATTCATTCGATGATAAGAGTACAAATTCTAAACTCAGCATCAAATAGAAGAACCGTCACCTCCAAGTTCCAAAAAATCAAACATGTATTTAAAACTACCCAAAAATAGAAGGAATCCATAAAGACCAACGAAAATGTATCACATTCGGCATTTTATCAATCAAATAGTATAAGAAATCATAAATTATACTCAAATACTCTCACCCAAAACCCACATAAGCCAAAGCATCAAACCAACATAAAGACACACCCATCCTCCAACATCACAACCAAAAGGAAAAAAAGAAAGAAAGAAAGAAAGAAAACATACACCTACACAAACTCATCGATCGCCACTAATGGATAGAACCCTAGATACCAAAACTTGTCCAACACAGCATATACACAAAGAAAACCCGGAAATTAATAAAGAGACAAGAGAGAGAAAAACTACATCCATATATACCTTGCGGATTGAAGGCAATTCTAAAACCAGGCGTTTAGCTTGAAAAGGCATTGAAAACCTTGTCAACGAAGAGAAACCAATGGGGGGAAGACATAGATAACAGAAAAGGAGATAAAGTGGGCGAGACGATATTATCGAGTAAGAGAGTGGATCGGTACGAAGAAAGAGAAAGATGTATACGTGGGTTAGGGTTTACTGTTTAGAGTTTTTGGAGTGGGTATGAGAATAGTGGCAAAGGCAAAGATGACTCCCAATCCTCTCCATCTATTTTCTTATACACACGCACACTGTGATTTTTTGAGTGACCCTGGCTGCCTCGGTGACCCGACTGAGTCAGTCCGGCCATCTCTTTCTCTCTCTAGCGTTTCCCCTCTCTCCATTCGGTTTTATTTCCCTCATTCTGCAGTTATGAGCGCAGTTTAAGACGCTACGCATCTACCGCTCACTTTAGCAAGGAAATATTAGGTGTAAGGGTGATCTTTCGTGTTAATAATAATGCAGTATTATCATACAATAATAAACTAATAAATAGGTAAGTGAATTTTACTTAGGTGGTTATTACATGACATAATAAGATAAGAAGAGCAATGCTATATATTCTAAATTTATATCTTAAATATGCATCCCAAATCAATGAAAACCATTTGATGAGTGGGCCCATCAATTTTTTTCATTAGAATCCACTCATCTAATGGTTCTCAATGATTTGAGATGCACATTTGAAATATAAATTTAGGATACAAAGCATTACTCATAAGATAATTACTAGAATATGTAAAATCTACTTCATATATATTATCTTATCATTAAATGATTACACTATGTCAATACAATGATATAATGTAATGATTATACCTAATATTTTTCCCACATCGACACTCTCCTTCCTTAGAGCATCTTCAACCATACTATCTAAAATAGTTACTAAAAATATATTTAAATATCATTTTATCTACTTTAACAAACCACTTTTTTAAATTAACTTCAATCACGCTATCTATTTTAACTAACAACTTCAACTAACTTTAACTAACTTTCAATAATAAAATTCAAAAAATAATAATTCAACTATACATTATACAAATTTAATCAATTATAGACTACAAGAGAGAACTTACCTCCCAAAAATTGCTACTCCTAAACCAAATTATCTCAAATTAAATCATAAAATTCAAAACAAAATCATCTCAAATTACACAAATAACCAAAGTCAAGATTTTTGGAGGGTTTTTTTAGATTTTTTTTGAGAGGTTTGAGTTTTGTTGGATTTTTTTGGGGTTTGATTGAATTTTTTGAGAGGTTTGAGTTTTGCTGGATTTTTGGGGGATTTTACTGAATTTTAATCGTCAACTCATCGTTTTCTCCATTTTTCTTGGCTTAAATATAGAGTTTTTAAGAGAAAGAGAGAGACCATACCTGCTTTTGCAAAATGAAGCCTCTGCGATGATGAAGACGATAAAGCCTTCTAATTTCACAAATTCAGTCGGGGGAGCCTTTGTGAAGAACCCTCTATCTAGTTGAAGAAGATAACCAACAAAAGAGACTGAAATTGCAGGTGTTGTTAGCGCAAAAACACAATAGTGAGCTTCTTTGTCTCGCCAGGAATAATAATAGTTAGTCTGTTTGAGACAAGATTTAAGGACTGCCTCTGTAAAATAGCTAAGAAGAACATTTTATTGAGGCCCTTAGAGTTGCTCGTACACATGTTTCATTGGAATTTATACATTGTACCTCTGAAACTACTACATTTATCTCCTTGCAAACCTTGTTTTTAAATATCTACTCCAATATGTATGGAAAATATTGGAGATTGACGATTATTCTCTCCAATTTTCCTTTCCACTCATCGGAAATAGAGCATCAAATGAGTTCTTTTTATCTAATGGTTTTCTTGGACAAAATCTACAAATAATGATGAAACTTCCTTGTATTTTTAACCAATAATTGGATAAAATTATCCACCAAAATGACATATTTACAAGGGATAGTTGTGCTTATTGGTAGCCATCTTTACTGCGTTTGTACGAAAGATTATGCATTACGTGACAAATGTTTTAAATATTAATTAATAAATATAACATTTCTTCCAATACAATTTAAACTCGATCCTAAAAAAAGAGACACATTATCTGATACAAGGGCGACATTTGAGGTAAAGAATTGAGGCTAGGTCACCATATGACCATGAAAAGGGTCATTGTCACAGTGCCCCTCAGCACATGCCTCCCTTTCCTTCGAAACTCTATCTAAGGTTTACACTAGAATATTTGCTCAAGAAATTTCAGACAATAATTTGACACATTTTTTAATTAAAAATCACATCGAAGCGAGGATTTAAATCACAACCAATAGTAAAGTGGATAAGGAGGTAAAGCCATACCATTTATTATATTAATTAAAATAATTAAAAATTTAGAGTTTGGGTTGATACCATTTAAAAGGCTTAGGCAAACTTTTTATTTGTGGCCCTTTGTTTTTTTGGGGGGAAGGTATTGCGTGGTGAGCGGATTTGGCATGAAAATGAGGGGTGTGGCTCCTCTGCGGTAACCCATTTACCACATGATGTGCGGTTAAGTGGAACGGCAACGTTTCACTGTTTTTTTGTAATTTTTTTTATCCTTACCAAAAACGACGTCGTTTGGGTCCTTGAAATCAAAATCAGACATTGTTTCTCCTTTTCTTTCTCCCGCGTCTTCTTCTTTGTCGTCAAACTGGGTTCTGCTTCTCCCACATATGTTTTTTGGCAATGACATTCTTACATCGATTTTGTGTCTGCAGTTCTTTGCTCATGCTGGCTTTCACTGCCCTACTCTGAGGAACCCATCCTATCATTTTCTCCGATGCATTATCTACAGGTGTCAAGTTTTTCCTTGTGGTCTTCTGTTTCTCTCCATATAAATTACCCTTTTTGTCATCCATGTTAACGCAATTTTGAGAATTTTTTGCTTTGTTGGTTTTGTTCTTGTTGGGAAGGAGGGGGGCGGGGTGATGTTTTTTGTCAGAGCTAATGGTGCCCCATATATAGCAAACTTATAGACTTTTACCGTACTTCTCAGCACTGTTACCATCATATCTTCCACATAGCTAAAGCTGAAGCTATCCCCCTTTTTGAAGTTCTGTTTCTTACATTGAAGAATGAGTTTTTCTGTGCATTTGGAGCAAGTTCATGTCATTTGAATTTAATTGATTCATTTGCTATATATGGGGCAGACAAGTGGACCATGTGCCTCTATTGTGTTCGGGTTTGTCACATTTATGTCAATCGGAGGATTTTCTTGCATTGTGTATGAAGGTACTTTTTATATGCAATTGTAGATAAAATTGGTATACTAAATTTCCTTTGCTCAAATTGTTGCGCCTTGACAGACATGTCTGCTGCTTCTGCACAAGTTTTTTAAAGAGAAAGACCGAATGGGCACTATGGTGTGATTGCATATGTAATTAGCAACACTATATCTACAATGTCATTCCTGATGTTGATCACCTTTTTTTTTGGAAAAAAAAATTTATTCCATGAATGAATGAATTACAAGAAGCAAATCAAACAGAACATTCTAGATACAAGAGGTGGCTTTAATCCTTCAAGGACTTAAGCCATATATCAATTACCTCAAACAACTGCCCAGTCAACAACAAAAAGTGCAAAAACAGCCCCATACTTCCAAACTGCTTGATGAAGTAAAAATCCTGGACTGGTCCTGCAATAAACCCACATGCAGCAGCTGGCAGTGCTCCACAGACAAAGAAACAGTAAACATCATGCCCAGATAAAAGGTCATTACAAAAGGCAATGTACATTTTATAATAACCTTTCTCAACCTTGCATTTGGTAGCATGCTTTGATCCCACTGCAACAGCATCCTTCCAGCAAGTGGTAAGACACCACTAGCAGAAAAATCAGAAGATCTCCCAATCTGCAAGATCTTAGGGAATTTGTGAGGATGCTTGTTGTATTCTAAAGCATGTATTTAGGAAATTTGCAAAAAATGTAGCTGGTTTTGCATTTTGAATTGTAAAAACTGGGATGGTACGAAACACTGGATCAGTTATGTAAATAGGAGGTTGTTTTGGTAGAATGAGGTTCTATTTTTACATGAGTAAAGAGGGTCCATAAAACTGAGCTGTGAGTTATGGAAAGTTGTTGAGCTTTGGGTTGGGAGAATAGCAGGCAGACAGAAAAAATGATTTGGTTGAGGTGCAGTTAATTGGTAGTAAGTAATGGGGTGGATGTTCTGTTGAGGTTTTATGATTGGTCTGAAGTTACAACATGAGGCATGTTATGCAATACTGCTATGGTACTGTAGCTTGGTTTCATGCCGTGTTTTGGAGTTTTACAGAATTTGCTGATGTCTGATGTTGGAACTGTGGTGTGGGATGTTACTTGCTGACTTGAATTGTGATCCACTACTATTTGTTCTGTGCTGATTGGCAGGAGTTGAGATTGCTGAACTGTTCTAAAGTTGCAATGGTCAGACAGAGCAGGAGCTGAATTGCAGAAACAGTTGTTGTACAAAATTTCTAAAAATTTGAAAAAATGGCTTTAATCTTTCAAGATGAACTAAACCATTTCTAATTACATTTTTTCAGCCCTCTAAGTCTGAAAAACTTCTGTCAGCATCCCCAACTCCATGCTCCAGATCAGTGCAGTACTACAGAGACAAAGCAGAATAGTCCAATATAGTCCAGTGCAGAGAGGAAAAATAACTTCATGGTCAGAATGCACAGACTAAGTGCCTAGACTCCAAAGCATGCTCCCAGCTCACCAGAACAGCACCAGTCCACAAAACCAAATCAACCCAACATCCAAAACCATTAAAACCACACAAATCAATTCCTCATCAACTACCCTAAAAAACACTGCAACACCTACTGCCCAGCATAACTGCTATCACCCAAAACTGTTTGCCCATATAGGAAATGGCATTTTAAACACATGGGCAAAAAAACTAAGCTCATAGTTACAAAGAAAACTTAACACCTTAGCTTTTGGAGCAAGACGAGCCATGAGAGCAGCTGATGAGCCAACAAAGTCTTGCTGGTCAGGAGGCTTTCCCAAGAAAAGCAAATTTAAAGTTCAAAATTTCAAAGAAAAAAATATTGAAATAAAGTAGAGGATCTATCAAACAGATTAGCACCTTCTTCTTCTCAAGCTTGTTGTGCCAAAAAATGTCTAATCTTGAGCAGCTTGAGTGGTGAGACCCTCTCTGCTACATCTCAGATTCTCAAAAACTTCCTCAATGGGTATGTTTTTCTGCACTCGCAATAACTCAAATGCATCAAACCAAATGCATCAATCTTTTTTGACATTTTTTCAAATAGGTGAAGGGCGGGAAGGTGTGTGCGAGAGATTTGCCTGAAGGAGAAAGAGGGAGACAAAGAAAAATGAGAAAGGGAGGGGAGGGTAGGGAGTCGAGAACG
>CM042187.1:612230-628843 GCA_023539305.1 Ilex asprella | reverse complement strand
GCATATGTTGTCTGTTGTCGGAGTTACCTGAAATCGCCTAGATCTGTAGCACCTCACAAGACTTTGTTGTTGAAGTTTAACGAAGAAAAAGGGTGCAGATATAGAATTTAGGGGCCAAAAAATGACGTCATTTTTTGTATAAACTAGTTAAAAAAAAGTTTACATAAACCACTCAGACGATACCATTTTATTAAACCGGATGCCATACCAACCGTAGACGAGGCAGACCCTGAAAATGAGTGGTCAGCAACTTTAAAAAAAGGCAGATTAGGCGATTAGCTTCTCGATAACCAGTAGTGAAGAGTCCAATTAGGGTTTATCCAACGGTCTAAGCAGAAGTATATAAATATCAATTTAGGGTTCCATTTTTCTGTCTCCTAAATCAGTGCCAAATGTCGAAGAGAAAGTTCGGATTTGAAGGCTTCGGCATCAATCGCCAAGCCACATACAACTTCGAGCGATCACAAGCCCCACAGAGACTCTACGTTCCACCTTCCTCCCGCTCCGGTGGCCACGACCATTACGAAGACACCGACTTAGACAACATCGAGTACGACGACCGTGACAATTCCAACGACGCCGATAATAATAACGACAGCGGTGGCGGTGACGGTGACAATGATGAAATTGACCCTCTTGATGCATTTATGGAGGGGATTCAAGAGGAGATGAAGGCGGCGCCACCTCCCAAGGTGAAAGAGAAGTTGGAGAAGTATATTGACGACGAAGAGGATGATCCGATGGAGAGTTTTTTAAGAGCGAAGAAAGATGTAGGGTTGACATTGGCGTCGGATGCTCTTCATGCTGGTTATGATTCGGACGAGGAAGTCTATGCAGCGGCGAAGGCGGTGGATGCAGGATTGCTTGAGTATGATTCGGATGATAATCCGATTGTTCTTGATAAGAAGAAGATTGAGCCTATTCCGGCGTTGGATCATAGTTCCATTGACTACGAGCCTTTTAATAAGGATTTCTATGAGGAACAACCTTCAATATCAGGTAAAATTAAATCCATACATATTAAAGATACTTGCCATTTAAAATGAAGTGGCATGTTAGCTAGTGTTATTGTTGAGATGAATTTACTGCTATCATATTTTTCTTTCTGATATTATGTTTTTTGGTCGATAAGAACCAAAACTTGATCTGCTAATTTACTTGTTTTATCTGTTGTCTTAGATTTTGTGACTTCTCTTTCATGTCTCAAGACGCTTTAAAGAACCAGTTCACTGAAACAGAATATCAACTCAAGGAAAATTAGGATTTGTGTTTGTCAAATGGAGTTGATCATATCTTAAGCAGGTGATGATTTATTTATCCAACTCTACCTCATGAGTCACAAGTATGACTTGTAGGATGAAGTGATGGGGACCAATTGGTATCAGAACTATCCTGATCTACGTCATGAAGTTTGTGCATGTACTTGATACATTCATTTTTATGTTATAAGAATGGTGCTATAAAATGCCAAGAAAATTTTAGGACAGCAATCTAAATCTTAAGTGAAGATGTGTCCAATTTGTTGAAATACCTTGCACCGTTGG
Organism: Ilex asprella; assembly: GCA_023539305.1. Taxonomy (NCBI): domain Eukaryota; kingdom Viridiplantae; phylum Streptophyta; class Magnoliopsida; order Aquifoliales; family Aquifoliaceae; genus Ilex; species Ilex asprella. The sequence continues at coordinate 627,299 of CM042187.1, read as the reverse complement.
CAGAGTTAATGCATTGACATTGAAGAAGAACTGATCCATCTTGTAGCATTGAAGCAAAGAAGTCAGTTGTAACAAGCAGACAATATAAGTTTTGCATAAACAACATAGTCAGAAATAATTTATGTAGAGAATTGGGTTTGTATATGGTTTGATCCAATACTCAATGCATGCTACTATTTTTACAGTCTTGATATTCGAACTCATTAGCAACTTTGAGATTAATAGTTGATTCATTGAATTTGAGCTAGATTGGTCAGAGGATTGTTTGACTTCAGCCATTTCATGAAATTTTCCATGGCTTCGATCACTAAGTAATTTGGATGAGTTCCTCTGAGCATTAGAGATTGGTTTTGATTTTTTCATGAGGTAGTAAAATTTAGAATTAGCAGAGCTCTTCTATTGGGAACTAAAGAAAAGAGGGGTAGAAAAGATGCCGGAGAAGAATGCAAGTATCAAACTTGGATTTCACGTGGCATTATACGTTTTGTTTGACTTGCATCACACAATCGTAGTTACTAAATGTCATGTTATAGAAGCAAGCAAAGAGCAACGACAAAGTAAAAAACAGAGGTTTAATTGTGTGGTCAATTAGAATCTTCTGGATTCCAATGCCTTTTGATTTTATACAAAGAGCAATGCAGATATTAAATTAAACAAACTAGCAGCATGCTTACTAGAAATTGGACAGAAAAAGGACTTCTACAATTGAAATTCTACCGTGATACGCAAAAATGGGTCTGCTTTTAAATTGAGCCAGTTTTAAAACTTCTTGTTTGAAAGCTTATGTTTAGGGATTCTAATTGATTGCAGCTGATCGGAAAATCTATTGTGCCAATGACTTGCTACAAAAATTGGGTGAGGAGGCTTGTGTGAAGAGCGATAGATTCCATGGGCATGCGTTAGGGCAAAGTATGAGTCGATCATTTTTTATAGTCTATGAACAAGGTGTTTATTCTCCTGGCCGTGATAAAGCTTGCTTCCTAATGTGTTTGTGTCCATGAAACAACAAAGCTTAATCCAGTTGTGGGGCTTGGACTGGATATATAGCGTTACTTTGTGTCATTGCTACGATTGGTCTACGCTAATGAGTTCTGAACATTAACATGCCACTCAAAACAATGTGATACAATATCTGTCATTCATTTTCAATCTTTAATCATGCATGTAGAGTTGACATGAGTTAATAGATTGCAATCTTGTCCTGCAAGTGAATTGAGAAGCATGCATTCGATTGCACCTGATTGCATAACTGCTCCATAACAAACCAATTTGTTTAATGAGGGCTTGAACTGGGGCTGTATAATTTGTTACTTATTACTATTTTGTCTTTGTCTATACCTTTCTTGAGTTAACTCTGGATTCAAATTCAACTCTAAATTAATTATTTTCCTTTATCCAGGCATGGGTGAGCATGATGTTTCCGAGTACAGGCAGAGCTTGGCCATTCGTGTATCAGGTTTTGATGTTCCAAGGCCAGTTAAGACATTTGAAGACTGTGGATTTTCTGTGGAGCTAATGAAAGCTATCACTAAGCAAGCATATGAAAAGCCTACGCCAATACAGAGCCAGTCTTTACCAATTATGCTTTCTGGGAGAGACATAATTGGTATAGCAAAAACTGGTTCAGGAAAAACTGCTGCGTTTGTGCTTCCTTTGATTGTCCATATTATGGATCAACCTGAACTTGAGAAAGAAGAGGGTCCTATCGGGGTTATATGTGCACCTACAAGAGAATTAGCGCATCAGATATATTTGGAGGCAAAGAAATTTGCAAAATCACATGGGATCCGTGTCTCTGCAGTTTATGGCGGGATGTCCAAGCTTGATCAATTCAAAGAATTGAAGGCAGGATGTGAGATTGTTGTTGCTACTCCTGGGAGGTTGATAGACATGCTAAAAATGAAGGCACTAACGATGTTGAGAGCAACTTACTTGGTACTTGATGAGGCTGATAGGATGTTTGACCTTGGATTTGAGCCACAAATAAGGTCCATTGTGGGGCAGATTCGGCCAGATCGCCAAACGTCACTCTTTTCAGCAACAATGCCCCGTAAAGTTGAAAAGCTTGCTAGGGAAATTCTCAGTGATCCTGTAAGAGTTACCGTGGGGGAGGTTGGAATGGCCAATGAGGATATTACTCAAGTTGTTCAAGTAATTCCTTCAGACGCTGAGAAGTTGGCTTGGCTTCATGAAAAGCTACCTGGACTGATCGATGACGGTGATGTTCTAGTTTTTGCTTCGAAAAAAGCCACAGTGGATGAGATTGAATCACAGCTTACTCAGAGGGGGTTTAAAGTTGCGGCCCTTCATGGTGACAAAGATCAGGCTTCTCGCATGGACACATTGCAAAAATTCAAGTCTGGAACATACCATGTTCTTGTTGCAACTGATGTTGCTGCTCGTGGTCTTGATATCAAGTCAATTAAGTCAGTGGTCAACTTTGATATAGCTAGAGATATGGATATGCATGTCCATCGAATTGGAAGAACAGGTCGTGCTGGTGACAAAGACGGAACTGCATACACTCTGATCACCCAGAAAGAGGCAAGGTTTGCGGGCGAATTGGTTAACAGTTTGATTGCTGCTGGTCAGAATGTGTCTGCGGAACTGATGGATCTTGCTATGAAGGTAATTTTGCATGAACTCTTTTTTATTTTACTTTATTATATGTTTTTGTTATTTTTTACCTTTGTAAAGGTCATTCACACGTGGCTTTCTACTGCACCTCCACATAATTTTCATTGTGTGTATCTTAGAGGATGGGATCTGCGGTCTTTGTCTATGCCGTTTCATTCAGGCTTCCATTTCCATCAATGATGATTTTGATCAGATATTTTTATTTAGTTAATGTTATTGAGTTCAAAATTTTAGTCCATTAAATGGGGAAGACAGGGGGAACTATCGAGAATTTTGTGTGCTATGTGGATTGTACAACATAAAAGCAGGTTGTTACACTGGATCTCTGACATCTGTAACAACAACTCTTGTAATATGATGTCTGCAGTATGGTTTGTGTACTTGTATAAAATAAAAGAGGTTTATAAGTGTATGTACCATGTCAATCATCTTTTTCTCAACTCGACCCTCCGTATTTCTTCCATCTGCTGGATCCTTGGCAATCATTTGCATCACTCGACATTTATTTGACCATGCTCTTGTCCATTAGGTAACTTCAACTTAGATCCAGTTACTCCTCCATTCAGAACCTCCATTTGGTTTTTGCTGCTCTTGGGAAAACCTAAGATATTTTGCTCTCATCTTGTTTTTATTTGTTGCTATGTCTTCTTACTATGCTGTCATTTATCTTTAATTTTGTTTTTGGGGGTGGGGTAAGGAGTATTCAATTGCCCCTTGTTCATCTCAAAATCATCATTTTGTCACATCGTTTAAAAGAAGTGTTTCTGAATTGGCCATCTTGTGGTATCAGGTTGTAATTCATTTAGACTTAGAACAAACTTATTTTACAAAGAAGTTTTTAACTGTAAAATCTTTAGTTCATGGTCTATCAATAAAAAAATTCAACTGTAAGAGAATGCTATTCTAATTGTTCATGTGACCAACAAGGAATTTTCACAGAATTCTATGCTGAAATTGTACAAGAAAAATATGTTAAACATTTCACTGGCCAATGGTTGTATACTAACTCTTGGCAGTAATTTCTTTGTGTGATATTTGTCTTATAGCTGTTTAGTATGGCAATGTTTAATGTTCAGAATATCTACGCGGCCCTTCCTTTTCTTTTTTGTAAGTTATGCATGTGGGAGTTCTCAGATTTGGTGCACATCTGTTACAGTGATTGAATGACTTTTACCTTGTAAATTATTAGGATGGGAGGTTCAGATCCAAACGGGAATCAAGAAAAGGAGGTATGACTTCATCTTGTTGTTACACGTCCATCAGCTCTCTCCAGTTGCTTAAGCAATCTGGTGTTGAATGCCTGAGAATGAACTGCATGTTTTAATCTTTGAATGAACCCATTTTGCCATTGGTTTATAGAAAACTGCCAAACTTTTTACAAGCTATTTAATGCATGTGCAGGCGGAAAAAGGGCGAAAGGAAGGGGAGGCAGTGGTCGAGGTGTGCGTGGTGTGGACTTTGGTTTGGGTATTGGATATAGTCCGGAATCTAACAATACTTCATCAAATGCTGTTTCAAGTCGTCCTGCAGCTGTTAATTCACTGAGGACGAGAATGATGTCGCAGTTCAAAAGCAATTTTGTTGCTGCTTCATCCAATTCTCAAAATCAGGTCATAAATAACAATCCAGGTGCCAGCAACAGAAAGGTTTTAGCTGGCTTTGTGGCTGGGGGTACAATAGGTGGAAATATGAAACTACCTCAGGCAACGAGTTCATTAACTTCTGCTCCTATGTCAGATGGAAGCACCTCTACTAATAACACAAACAATGGTAGTCAGAAGAACTCAGAAAGGTAACTTGTTTTGGCTGATCATTTGATAGAAATATTTCTGATCTAATTTTGTATGCTAATTTTGTTATGTTTTGGTGTTTCTAAATTTCTAGAGAAAGGCCTCGTGAAAGGCGGAGGCCCTCTGGTTGGGACCGCTAGTTCTACAGAGAATGGTCTGCTTGTACGTGAATAGTAACTTTTTATCTTGTAGGTTCACTTTTTATTTGATCTTTTCTGTATCTCTACACATGCCCTGTAAGTTTCCTTCTATTTATGAGTGGGGAGGTTGTATGATTTAGTTTCAGTTATGGAAGTTCCCTTATAACTGTTTTGGAGCATGTTACTTATCAAGAAATGAAATAATAAAAATGTTTCGGGGTGTATTAGTCCCTTACAAAGTTATTATATTTATTTTGGTTTTAGACACCGATGAACGATTTGCAAGGGTTGATAAAAGGATTAACACAGAAAATGTATATTTCGACTGAATGCACCCCTCCACCCCTCCCTTTTTTTTGGGCTTGTGAACCTCTAAGCTGTGCAGGATGGGGCGCAGCTACTGAACCAAACATAGATTGTTTCTAATTTGAATGTAACAAATTAGAAAGAAATTACCAACAGAGACGGGGCGAGGAAAAACAGAACTGTAACCACAGCAGATGGGCATAACATTCTCGAAATGCCAAGAGACTAGGTTACATATATTCTACGGAGGAGTTTAAAGGTATAAAAAAAGGCATAAAATGAGCCCCCTTTAAAATGAACACCGATGACAATTTTTGTCATGTCGTCAGAGGGCTGGAAAGCAACATATTTTTTGTTGAACGCTAGCTTAACCACATCTCCTAGACCGTCAGAGGTAGGGAAACCATAGAAAACTTTGATAAAGGAAGGCAGACTCAAATCTACGGATAGAATGTAGGGAAACCATACAATAGACAGAACAAGGCCGCCTCATCTTCTGTTTCAGCCACACTGAGGATTTCTATTGGAAATTTAGGTCATGCTGGATTGAGCAATGTTATTGGGACCTAATATACTAACCTAATTTGCTAACCTAATTCACTCTGACTTTTGAATTGACTGCGGACTCTATCAAACATTAGAACTTAATGTTAATCCAATGATTCTAATGAAACCACGTCATTAGATTAACAAATTATGTCAGATTTTTAGGTCCAAATAACATTTTCCTTTCCCAGATAGCACACTGTAAGACGATGCATTTTGCACCCAAAGCATTCCTGAAAATAAAATCTTCCAAAAATATACAGGGATGCAATCAAAAGCACAACAAATCTTTCTTTGGATCAAATAAGCATGATTTTGTTTGGGGAAGAGCAAGTATGAGAGAATACAAACTAAAATAGAAGAACAATAGAGTTCATAATAACTTAAATCGACTACATGTCACTTCCAGCTCTTTTTTCCAGACTTGTAATCAGCAAGCTCATATTTATGTCAGATAGAGGCTCTAGAAGGCAGCCTTCAGAGAGTCCATGTTAGCTCTACAGTCAGCATAAAATTAGGCCGTCCTACTTCCGGGTTTCTGAAAGCTTGGTCACTACAATTGGGTTTCTCAATCAATGGATCCTATCCTAGGAATTCCAATAGAAACTCCCATAAATGCTGATGATAGGGACCAGACGAGTAACCAAGATGGCAGTTCATTTGCTCAAAAGTCACTAATTCTTAATTGAATTCCAGTTATGCAGCCAAATCTACCGAAGATTTTGTCACTACCAGAGAGGAAAAAAGAGTGCAACAAAGTGACTAATCACCTGAACATATTCTCCTGTAATGACCCACCAAAACGCATGAAGCTTCTCATTTCGATCTGGCAACGGCACAGTCATAATAAAAGGCTGGATCCTTCTGTCATGTTTTGCCTGAGGAGTGAGTACCAAGGTTAAAAGCCTAGTGCTGCACATTTGGATAAAAAAACACAAGATTTAGTAACCAGGAGAAAACATGAACCAAATCCCATCAAAAGTTTATTGGGACACAATATAACCCTGGAAAGAAGGCACGGGAGAGGGGTAAACCTTGTACCAAGTTGGCTGTAAAGCTTTCCTCTTCAAGTCAAATCTTCCATAGATCCATGCGTTTCAGAATCATCTCCTTGAATTACAAATACAGGGTGCAAAAAAATCCCCCGAGATGCCCATTCTAAGCAAATTCAAGAAGGAAAAAAAGATATGCCCCATCTGACCGCAAAATCAACGTAGTTCAGGTTCTTCTATGTGATACTAACAATTGCATGTCTCACTTTAATCTGCAATATTGCAGGGGGAAACAGAGTAGACACAATGCAAAAGCATAACAAGATGCGAACAACTTCTAGGCCAAAAGTTTTTAATGTAGTTAGTAACAAATCAACTAAGTACATAGATCAGCATCAACTTATATCCTGAGTATACAATTGCAAACAAAATCAACAATGAACACTATCATCATTCCCACTTTATTGATTCAGGTATATAATTTACACCTTTTGTGGAAATTGGAAAGTGCAAGTCACTTCTATGTTCCAGTGGACTTCTACTTTTGTCATATTGTCAATTTATATCATGCCGCATAAATGAAAGGCAACATAAACCAAACTACTTGAAACATTAAAATATAAACTAATAATTACCAAAATGTCAGAAATAGGAGCTCTTTATAATGAGATCTTATCTGATCATAAATTCATAAAAACCAGAGGGAATTCATCGAAACAAGAAGAAATTATACTTCTATTTGTGTTAGCAACAGGCAGAACTTGAGGATCAAAAGCTTCATGAATTCCGAACTATCCAAAGACAATCTGGAAAAATACAAAGAGAATCGAAAGAATTATTCCCCATTTGATGGCTGATTCATATTCGCTAACTAATGAATTTTAGAAATCTTCGCAGCATCATTGATGAAAAACTGAATACAGTGCAGCAAACGGAGGATGAGAACAGCCAACAAAGTCAGCTGGATGAGCAGCTTTTCCAAGACTCCACAGCACCCAAGCCCAAAACTGACCATGAGCCAATATATTTGTCAACATTTTAAGGAGAACATTCCTTGTAAAGTTCCACTGTATTAAGCCTTTTGAGGTATTAAGAACCTGCACAGAGAGAGAGAAGGGATGTTGGGGGGAGGTGGGGACTGGCATTGTTGAAAAACAAGCAGCAAAAAGGAGAACCGAGCAGCACTTCACTGAAAAACACAGCAACTCAGTATCATATATTAGTTTACGTAAAACTTACAGAATACACTAAAATACTAATAGAAAAATGAATTCCCAAAGCACATTACCAAAAATGAAAGAATTTAGTTTGAAACTTCAGCTTTTAAGTTTAAAGGTTGCAAAGCTACTAATTTAACCAGCGTATGAGGAGGCTTACAGCATATCTGGGGGTATCAGATTTCTTCGGATCTGCATAAGCATCACCACTGTGGCACATAAAGGTACAGATACAGACAAAGGTCATGGCATTAATGATAGTTATACACAAACACTGCTTCAAAACTTAAATTTATCAAGATCATATGATACAAAGTTATACAAACACGTGCATGGGCAATGATAAGTTAAACTTAACTAATCTTCGCTATCACTTATTAGCGCAACCAACCTATGAAATTTACCTTTAGTTTTGAGCCAAATATGGCATGTAAAAGTGATGAATCAACACACCGATTACTGGTTCAACCAAAAAAAATGCAGAGATTATTTCAAGTGCTTTCATTTTCTATGACTAGATAAATAAAAATATAACAGTTACAGAGTTCCTGCATTGCTCCAAAGCATTGGGATCCAATTATTGTCTAGTATTTTTGAAAAACATATGGCTCAGTCATATTGCTAAACAGAAATGAAACTGAATCACATTAAATAAAATAAATATATTGTTGCAGGACAGTGTTTTTCTAATTCTCTAACTCTCCACCAAAATTTGGGAGTAACACCATTATCAGGCCACAACGCGCTGTCAAGTGCTCATCATCCAAGAAATATGTCACGGGTCTGGGCCAGGAATCAGCCTCTCCAAAATAGGACTAAGACTATCTATCTATCACTTAATCTTTCAAAACCAATAGACGTAGACTGAAATCTTATAAGCATGCACAATGAAAAACAAAAAACGCTAACAAAAATTTCTGCCAGGCTCTTTTATTCATAGGAAGAACATCACATATACTCCAAATCTTCTTCCTGTTGCTCAAGGACTATGGTGGCAAGAGCAAGTCTATAGGCTGTTGATCTCAAATTCCTGACCAGAACGTATATCTCTTTCCTCCGCCGCTTCACGGGCACTGCATCCCACTGCTCTTGTCTAAGACGAGCAAGTAAGTATGCCTCACACAGAGCCCCTGCCACTGGTTTCTTGCTGCATGTCCGAGATACAAAATCCAACACGTACAAATTAGGATCAAAGAAAAAAGTGTAAAATAGATAGGTTATAGAACTACCCTTTTGAGATCCTATAGTCATCATAATGCTAAAGATTGAGAACGTTGTAATGTATGATGTATGTAGCAGAACAAAAACTAACCTCCCTCGAACAAAACCAGTAGTGACAAAACCGAGCGGCCACCTATGAGACTCTCTTGCTGCGGGGTCGTCAGGTATTTTAAGTTCCCATTTACCAGATGGTGATTGTATGAAGAATGATCCCAACAAAGACTGAGGAATTTGAAGTTTTCCATCATCATTCTCTGAGCTGTATAGTTTTACAACAAGGTGGCTTAGTAGGGGCACATGCAGCAGTTCTAAATATCAAACATTCTTGTATACATACACATGTGTATGCATGCATATCTAATGGAGAAATAATTATATCAGAGATGAACTCCTCTAAGAAGCATGGTAGTCTAGGCATGTAAAGCTCACCAAGCACCAAGTCTGCAGTTTCTTTTTGTTACTACCAGTGTTTATTTTAACAAGATCATATAATATTTCACTAAAGCTCATTCAAAAGATACCAAAGAAACTATAAGAGAAGTAGGAATATAATCATCTCATAAATCAAGATTGAGGTAAAACACGCAAGCAGTGTGAAAGTAAAGAAGATCCCAATTGACAAGTTTTCTCATACATAAATATGATTACATGCATGTCAAAGTGAAAATAACATCTAAGCTCCATGAACCAACTAATTCAAGTTCAAACACCCCCCCCCCTCTCCCTTCTTCCTTTCTCACGTCACCCGGCAAAACCACAAAACAGAGCATGACGTTTACATAAAAAAGAGGCAACTTTGTCCAGTGGGTTATATGGTTCCATCCAACTAAGCTAATAAAACAAATAAGTAAATAAACAAGTTACAATTTCTGGGGAAATAGTTCAAGAGGAATAACTACCTGGATGTCCACAACTTTATATCAGTAAAATGAGGTGCACAAACCACTGCTCCCTCTTCAAAAACACCTTCCTTGTAAGCATGGAGAAGAACTCTAATGAAACATATTCTTTTACCATAACTAATTAAGGAGATGGCGCCATTGGGCCTAACCGTTCTTTCAGCATTCATAAATTTAGAAATACATTTTCCTCCTTCAGCCATATTCGGAAATAGAAGCAGATGATCACCATTGATATCTTTCAAAAAATCAGTTAGCATAGAGGATGTCCTTGCCACAACTCCCCCAAATGGAACACAGGGACTAGCAGGTGTTACCATGTCACCGTTTCCAGAGCCAGACTCTAGCAATGAGTAGTCATTGACCATATTCTGCTGATATGGCTTTTCAGGAAAAATTTGATCATCTGCTCCAATGAATTTTTCATCAAAAGCAAACTGGACACTATCCCACGGAGGTGGAATAGAAACTTTTGAAGGCCTCATGGAAGGAGGACGAAGTTTTGCTTTTTGATGAGAGGCAGCTGCTTCATCTGCCATAAAACTGGAATATGCACCGCAATCAGGAAAGTCTGAAGGAAAATATGGCAACCCAACCTGCAAGAGCGAAAAACTATAAATGCAAAATTTGATGACCTCACTCTCAGTTCCAACCAAGGTAGGTGCATACACTTACTTCACATGTGATCCAATGCTTCTCTCTCAAACCTATTGCATGAGCACCACTGGAGACGAAAGGAACCCAAAAGGCTTTTACCCAAGCTAATGGGAGTATAATAGACCATCTAACAAAATTTCCAAAACAATTCTATGTTACTTAGACACTATTCAAAAAAATTATTATGCATGTATGTGTAAAAAGGAATGTACAAGGCCTTTTAAAAAGGTATTACCCAAATGTTAACACCTGTCTAATCTACTAGGTTATGGTTGAAACACAAAGTCAGATTGCTTCCTCATAAAAAGTGTCGCAAAATATTGCATGAACCACTTTAGTAAAGGTTTGATCAAATCAAGATGCCCCCACATACTTCTTCTCACAACGTTAAAATATGCATAAAAATTTTCAGCTCAAATTTTCACAAAAGAAACTTTTTAAGAAACATGGAATATGATGACACAAAGGTGCACACAGATGAAAAAGTTACCATGGATCCTTAAGGTTTATATAATGCATTTCTCGTTCATCATTTTTTTTGATTAAGGAGAAGATACGACCAATCCTTGTTTCCAAGAAAAAATGCAACAATAGTAAAAAGATGGTCTGAAAATTTGAAAAAAAAAAATAGATGATCTGACATATTAAACTTTTCCAAATCCTGAGCCTTGTTTGACCCAAAAACTTACAATCTCCATAAACGTTGAAGAATTTACATCAAACTCAAAAAATTGGTAAAGAACTTTGACAGCACGAAATTGAAAACCAACTAATATGAATCTAACAAACCTAAATTAAAGAATTCATGTATGCATATAAATCCATATATTTTCCTGTCTGTAAGCAAATTGCAGACGAAGTTACCTCATTATTGAGCCCTTGTCATAATCTTTTAAAAGCAGAATGGGGCACAGTTTGGAACAGTTCCCCTTAATTGGAGCATTTCGTGCCTTTGAACTTTTATCGCCAAGGCAGAATACAGTCATGCGCTGATGATGTTTTTCCATACAAAGAACACTTTCTTCAATCGGAGGACATATCCCTTTGCTGGCATCCCACAAATCGATAGAGAAAGGCAGATCACTGCTTTCTTCAGGTTTTGAGTGTAATGATTTAGCTAACCCCTCGTTCATTTGTGGAATCCCTGCAAAGGTTGTATGCTCTTTAACTTCATCTTCTGGCACATTTTCCAGTATACCAGTAGACATTGCTTCTGGTACAGCTGCAACCCCTTCCTCAGTCAAAGTACGAGGATCATTGACTGTAAGGGAAATTACTGCAGACGGAGGGATGACATCTTCATTCCCCAGGAAAGAAGAATTCTTAAATTGAATTTCACTGTCAGTTTTAATAACTGAACATTTATTCAATTGCCAAGAAGTATCTGAACTGCAGAGCAAATCAACAACGTACAGTTAAATTAAAAGTTCGGATTGTATATACAGGGTTCCCATTTAACATCTCACCGAGTAACAGGATGTAATATCTTTCGAAGAAGCTGAACTGCTCTTGACCCCATAACTTCTAATCTTGCAAGTTGTCCCTCAAGTGGAATACATTTGATTGAGAGACCAGCTTTGTCCATCTGAAAGAAAGGAACTGCATAATTATCAATATTTATGAGTCCAAAAAAAACAAACTACAAAATAGAAATATATGTGATGATGACGTACATTTCTTGCGCACTGTATATGCAGTTCAAAACAAGAGGAATCACATTTGAGATAATGTGTTTTCCTTGAACTATCATATATAGTCAGCAAAAAGTAAGATGTAAACGCAGATAAAATGTCAAAACCAATATAATAACATTCCCAAGTATGAAGAAAAGGACTAAAAATTTGCATATCTTACCTGCCTTTGACAAGTGGAAGTCAGAGCATTATACCCTTCTATAAAGGCTGCAGCATGTATCCATATCCAAACCTGGCGGAAGGAAGAACAGCTGTCAATGCCATGCAGCTCATCACATCCATCAGTGCCATTGCCTTCAGCATAAACCCGTGCATGCTGCCCTTGAAAAGGTCGCCACATATAGATCACCGGAGCAATGGCTTGAGAAAAAGGTACTCCAACATGATGAAGCTGCCAAAGAATTTATAAAAAAAGAGACTCAGAGAGATCTGATATCCAAATTGCTATGTCATCCTTGCTACATATGAGACCATACATATTGGTCACCCACCATAGCGCTTTCATAGATGACACCAGAAAGTACTTTATAGGAAATATCTTTGGAATGCTCTGTTCGAGAAGGAACTAGTACTGTGCTTAGAACCGATATTAACAAATCCTGGAAGCATATAACATAAAAATCAAGCAGAGCTATAGAATTTAACATGGAAAGATACAAGCACCAACAATCTTTGGGAACCTTGCAGCATAAATCAAGAATTCACACGCAATGACTGAGAAAGGAACATGCTTCCATGGTCAAAAGATGTTTTTCTCAAACAAGTTGCTATAATTGCAAAAATGGAAATGTGAGATAAAATTTGAAATCAAAATTCTTGGAGGTTACAAAGCAAGGGAATGCCTGCCTCTGGACCCTCCAATTGGACAGCAGAACAGTAGCTTGCGTCATGCACTAGCACTCCGTGCTTTAGACACTTCAAGACAGCCCTTGAACCCCTTCCTCTAATAAAAAAAATGCATCAGAAGTTGGTGAATAGAATTTGTAATTATTATTTATTGCTCATATGCATAAAAAACATACAAAGTTAATATATAACTTAGTCAGTAAATCTTCAGCACAAGTGTTTTCCAGAAATATTTCATATGAATTGGATCCTTAGGCTTGACAAATAACCAATTTCTAACTTGAAAGTTTCCATTAGTTTTCTATACTCTTTTAGTTACAAAAAGAGGTCATTACCTTCCATGCAAACCAAGAGGAAGGTGAAATCCCCAAAGCTTCGTCATCCTAAATCGCTTTGCATGCCACAGGTGTGTTCTCAGCCTCTTAGTTCCATCGCCAGATGTACAAAAACCACTCTCCTCATTCTTTCTAAGTTCAATTCTTCGGCGAGTGCGACGAGATAACTTCTTATTTTTCTCCAAAGTGACATCATTACCCACATCCACCGCTCCTACTTTTTGTTTCTTTCTGTACCGATGCTTCATGCTTCGATTGTCATATCCCGTGGTTCTTCTCCTCTTGTCCCTCCGTAACCGAAAATCATTAGTTAAACGATTTGCAACAATGGCGTGAAGAGTCTCTAGCTCGGAAGCTCGAGATTCTGCAAACTTTTGTACACTAAGGGTGCGAGGAGGTGGAGCTGTTGAAGCTTGACGCTGTTTGCTTCCATTGGTGGCCATTGTATGAAGACTAAAACCAATCACTATTCCATCATTTTTGCATGTGTTGACCTCAAAAGGGTGCTTCCAAAATCTGAATAAATAACTAGTGTGTTTGAGCTCTCAACACAATACAAAAAATTCTGAAACAGTATATATAGCTCCTGAGCATTACATAAGCAATGGTAAGGCACGGGAGTGTAAAGAATGGCAATGACAATTCAAGCCAATGTTACATGGACAAAGTGGACAACATATAACAAAAACTCCTGTAGTTTTTTTCCAGTGATCTGATAACATATTCACATACATCGTGTGTAGTTGTGTTGAAAGAGAGTGCATGAATAGAAGATTCATACCCTATTAAGTGAAAGGTTTGAATGTACTCTGAGTTGCTTTTCCGTCTAGGTTCACTGGCTCTATTTGTGCTGCAAGAATAACGATTAGGTAGCAAAGTACCTGTGCATTTTTTTTTTTTTTTTGGTTTTTTTTTTTTTTTGGGGGCGGCGGGGGAGAGAGAGAGCTAGCTACAACTGTTGCATACAAGTTGTAAGAGTGATTCAATATGCATCAGAACTGTTGCACACAACTGCTGCATGAACTCTTGACTTTTGTATAAAAACTCAAGAAAGACCTTAAGCACAAAGGCAGCAGTTACTTGTTGTGAGGCCATCGCCAATCAGAACTCAAACTTCCACTCAAATTTGAGTGAAAAGTTTAATTTTGATATAGACCCCTCCAACGTGGAAACACACATTTTTAAACAAAAATTTAAAAAAGTTCCATTATTCTCCCAACACCCTATTTCTAACATTTTTTTCCTTCAAAACCTTTTTCCCTATTCTCTTTCCTCTATTTCTTTCCCTCCAAAACCTCTTTCCCTCTACTTTGTTAGATTCCTCAAAGCTTGGAGAATCCTCAAACATTCCATAATCATCCATTGCTTGAACTTTGAAGAAAAAAGTACAGAAACAACAAGACAAAAAAGAACAAAGTAAAATGAGAGTTAATTTAAGTACCAGATTGGGGCTGCATACAAGTTACATGCAGCAAGAGTGATTCAATATATGTTAGGACAAGAACTACTAGGCCAACAAACAATCAAAAACCAGTAAGCAATCAAAAAACCAGCAAATAATAGACAAGTTTGATAGATATATTAATGATTCAATCAATAGACAAGTTTGCAGCAATAGAACAAACATAAACCAAATGGAAACTTTACATAAGAAACGTTAACCAGGTAGAAAGTTTTTGGGCATTAATAATTCAGAACTGCTCCAGATTTGTTAATTTATAGCCTACGAAGCACGGACATGGACACGGGTGTGACACAGAGATACGGCAAAATTCCAAAATATATGACA
>CM042187.1:588013-612130 GCA_023539305.1 Ilex asprella | reverse complement strand
ATCATTGTGTCTTATACAAATTCAAAATGTTACACTACACAGATGATTGATTGAGGTCTAATAATTACATTTATTAGGTGAAAAGATTGATTATATGGTTATGAAAGTGTGATAATAATGTTAATTTGTTGCAAGATTAATGTTATGCGAATTGAAGTTGAGTTGTGATGGTTTGCAGGTTAATAATGCAAAAACTGGAGCTAAGTTGGAGAAGAAAGGGAGCATAACTCAAGAGGAATCACACTGGATTACGCGTCCGGACGGAGGAAGAGCACGCGTCCGGACGCAATGGGCAGAAAGTTGAGATGCAGCAGCGAATAATGTTCTGGAAGTCGCATCCAGACGGGATACCCCCTTGCGTCCGGACGCGTGTCAAATTCCTGCTGCCGAAGTTGGAACCCTAATGAGATTCAATCTCCGTCCAATGTAAAATATAAAGAAGGAACCTAGGACTTGGTAAGGGGGGAGACTTTTCCGCTTACGAATTCTCGGTGTCTATTTCTGTTTTCTTTTTATCATGTCCGGCTAGAAAGCTCCGCTAGGACTAGGGAAAAATCTCTCAATGGAATACGGTATTTTTATTGACTTTTGTACTTAATGATTTATGTTATTGTGTTAATTTAATTCCTAATATTTTAGCAAAGTGTTTATGCTGTAAAAACTCCTGAGTTGTTGTGCCACGTACATCGATTGCTTGAGTTTCCTTGCGTGTAAATCACTGGTTATTCCATGCTAGTAGAATTAATATGATTTCATAAAATAATATGATTGAATGATTATTCAGGTTCCTGGTAGTATTTTGATTATTATCTTTGAATTTATCACTTGATTTATTAATTGGGTTAACCGACGTTTAATTCCTATTTCAAGTCAATTCTTTAAGTCTTTAATTATTACCGTATGAAGTTGAGAGGGAGTACCTAATGCTCTAGTATTTTTATTATTATTTTATTTACCAAAACCAATCTTTGTCATCCAACAACTCTTTAAACAAACTCTTTTTCTTTTAAAATATCTTTAGTTTTTGTGTGATTGTTTTCTTATTACAATTCCTCATGGAATCGACCTCGGACTTCCGAGAATATATTACTCTGCTCAACCTGCGCTTGGGTTTACAATATTAAAGTTGAAGCAATGATATTAATGACAAATTTGACCAATTTAATTATTATGTCAGAGAAAATCTTGTGTTCTAAGATCAGTCGTAATTGTTGACTGGTTGAGAAGATAAACATTAAGGAAAACAAATGTTAATTTCTTGACCGTTAGATGAATGATTTTGAGACTGTAATATATGTCAAAGATCCGTCGTAATAGTTGACTTTAGGGGGATGATATTAAGAAAAAAATTATAATTTTTTGATTGTTGAATGATTGAATTTGAGACAGTAGGATTGACTTGTTGAAGTTGTCCTGTTTTGTATTATAGAGTGACTTAAAAAACTATTAATTTATATACAAGTTATCAAAATTGAGTTAAATATAGTAGAAACTAAAAATTTAATTTATCAAAAAATATATCGCCAAAATATTTTCTATCAAAAAATTATTTACAAATATCATTTACAAAATATATTTTTTTAATTAGTACAAGCTATTACAAAATTATTAATTTATTTTTATTGTATTTTTTATAATAATATATTAGCATTGAGTTTTCTTAAGAGATAAAAAAATATTAGTCTTAAACTTTTGATTCAAGATATGTGTAAGACATGTTAGTTTGAGATAATTAAATAAATAAATAAAATTAAAATTAATTATATTCAATATAAATATGTTAAACAACAACCTTGTTTTTTTTTTTTAACTCTAAAATTGATGAGCTTTTTAATCAAAATGTTATCATTATGTCTTATACAAATTCAAAATGTTACATTACACATATGATATTAACAACAAATTTGACCAATTTAATTATTATGTCAAAGAAAATCTTGTGTTCCAATATCAGTTTTAATCGTTGACTGGTTGAAAGAGAAAATATTAAAGAAAAAAAACGTTAATTTCATGACCGTTGAATGAACGAATTTGAGACCGTAAAATATGTTCAAAACTAGTCGTAATCGTTGACTTTAGGGGGTGAATATGAAAGAAAAAAATTATAATTTCTTAACCATTAGATGAATGAATTTGAGATCGTATGATCGATTTGTTGAAACCGCTCTGTTTTATATTATAGATATTATAGATAAATCAACAAATTATGACAAAATTAACTTAAAAGAAATTAATTTATACACATAGAATAAAAATCGAATATTAATTTATATACATGTAATCACAATCGAGTTAAATCTAATATAAATTAAAAATCTAATTTATCAAAAAGTATATCTCCAAAATATTTTCTATCAAAAAAAGATTTACAAATATCATTTATAAAATATTATTTTGTAATTAATATAAGTTATTACAAAATTATTAATTTATAATAATATATTAGCGTTAGACTTTCTTAAGAAATAAGAAAAAAATTGTCTTGAACTTTTAATTCAAAATATGTGCAAGACATGTTAGTTTGAGATAATTAATTAAATAAATAAAATTAAAATTAATTATATTCAATAGAAATGTGTTAAACAACGTCCTTATTTTTTTATCTATTACATTGATGAGTTTTTTGTTAATCAAAATGTTTTTATTGTGTTTTATAAAAATTAAATATGTTACACTACACAAATAATATTAAGCAAGGACTAATTATTATGTTAGAGAAAATCATGTATTCCAAAATCAATAGTAATTGTTGACCTGTTGGGAGGAAATATATTAAGGAAAAAAATTATAATTTCTTAACCGTTGGATGAACGAATTTAAGATCGTAGGATATGTTCTAAGATCAACCGTAATCGTTGATTTTAGGAGGGGAGAAATATTAAGGACAAAAATTATAATTTATTGACCGTTGGATAAATAAATTTGAGACCATATGATCGACTTGTTGAAACCATATTGTTTTATATTACAGTTTTGACTTAAAAAAATATTAATTTATATACATGTAATCAAAATCTAGTTAAATCTAATACAAACTAAAAATTTAATTTATCAAAGAGCATATCGTCCAAATATTTTATATCAAAAAATTTATCTATAAATATCATTTATAAAATATTATTTTTTTAATTAATACAAGATATTACAAAATTCTTGATTTATAAGACTATATTAGCATTGAGTTTTCTTATGAGATAAAAAAAATTAGACTTGAACTTTTGATTCAAGATATGTGTTAGACATGTTAGTTTAAGATAATTAATTAAATAAATAAAATTAAAATTAATTATATTCAATATAAATGTGTTAAACAACACCCTTGTTTTTTCATTCCATCTTAAATTGATGAGTTTTCTTTAATCTTATTGTGTCTTATAGAAATTTAAAATATTACACTACACAGATGATATTAATGGCAAATTTGACAAATTTAATTATTATGTCAGGAAAAATCATGTATTCCAAGATTAGCAGTAATTGTTGACCTGTTTGGACGAAAATATTAAGGAAAAACTATAATTTCTTGACCTTTGGATAAATGAATTTGAGACCGTATGATGTGTTCCAATATTAACCGTATTTGTTAACTTTTTGGAAGGAGAAATATTAAGGAACAAATTATAATTTCATGACCGTTGGATGAATGAATTTGACATCGTAGAATCAGCTTGTTGAAGCTACCCTGTTTTATATTATAGACTATGGATAATCCGTGCCTAAAGACACGGTGCAACGTAAACCAACCGATTAATTTGGATAAGTGAAGAGTGAAAATTTCTGATAACAGTGACGGAGCAGAAAATGTAATCTAAGGTGGATACACTTTAAATATAATAGATAAAAATAATGTGATATATTTATATATTGAATTTGATACTTAAAAATTCATTAAACATAAAAAGGGTTTGTTTGAAAAAAATAATATGATAACATCTATACATTAAGAATCAATTATATAATTTATTTGACACAAATAGAAGTAATATTCTACAATTTTTAATTTTCTTATAAATTCCACATTTTACTCATTTTTGACTATACATTTCATAATTTTTTAACTTCGCCCTGATACTAGATATATGATCCCAAAATAATATTGAACACTCAAAATAATCTCATACCACACAAAAATTTAATCAAAGAAAAATCAAAAACGAAAAAGAACTGAAAAAGACGAAAACCAAATATCAAAGGCAAAAATATTATTCCGTCAAAAAACTTAGCCGAAAGGTAATGCCACTATCAGACATATAGACCCAAGGGATTAACCACTAATCAAACTAAGAAACTAATCCTAAACTAATTAGAATATTACATGAATCAATAATTATAAACTCATTAAAACTCTAATTATAAACTAATACCAAATAAAAAATGAATAAAATATTTAGAGAGTTTGGGTCAAACTCCAACAGTCTCCCTTGAACCAAACTCTTCAATCTTGATTATCCCTATCATCCGCTTAAGTTTCATGAACACAACAAATTTAAGTGGCTTGGTAAAAATATATGCAATCTGATCATCAGATTGACAATACAAAATTTTAATCTCACCATTAATAACCAAGTCATGAATATAATGGTACTTGACATGAATATGTTTGGTTCTCCCACGAAAAACTGAATTATTTGACAAAACAATAGCTGACTTGGTATCTCATAAAATCTTTGAAAGAATTTTTTGTGCATGTTGCAAAAATCTAAGCATATGACGCATCCACACTGTTTGGGTAGCACAACTGGTGGCTGCATTGTACTATACTTCAGTGGTAGAAAGAGCAACAACTTGTTGTTTCTTTGAAAATCAAGAAAAAAATCATGAATCGATTTGAAAATAATATCCTAAAGTACTTTTGTTTTTTTTACATCACTACCCCATTCAATGTCTATACACCTTACAAGTTCAAAAGAACTAGTAGGAGAAAAAAAAATACCATCACTCTATGTACCTTTAATATATCTTAGAATCCTTTTAACTACTTATAAGTGGGATTGACATGGAGAGTCCATATATCTGCTGATAAGACCAAATCCAAAAATGATATCAGATATAGTGGAAGTCAATGTAGACTTTCCACCAACCGTTTGAAATACGTGGGATTCACCAACTCACCATTCCCGTCTTTATACAATTTCAGTCTTTATTCAACTGGAGTCAAAATAAGATTACAAAAATCCATTCTGAACCGTTTAAGGATATCCCTAACATCCTTCTGTTTGGAAATAAAAATCTTATTGTCTATTTGTTTAACCTCAATCCCAAGAAAATAGGACATTAGACTCATATCAGTCATCTCAAATTGAGAAATCATTGCCTCCCTTAATTTCTCAATTAACTTCAAATTATTCCCTGTGAAAATAAGATCATCCACATACAAACACACAATAATAATATCACCCTCAAAAATTGGTTTTGACATACAAAGTGTGTTCATAAGGATATCTATGAAAACCATTCTCAATAAAATAAGAATCAATCCAAGTATACCAAACTCTAGGGGCTTGTTTAAGCCCATACAAAACATTTTTTAACTTATAGTTTTTGTTTTCCTCCACTTTATTCACATAACCAACAGATTGCTCAACATAAACTTTTTCCTCAAAGACGCCATTTAAAAAAATAGATTTTACATCCATTTAAAAAATCTTTCAAGAATTGTTAGAAGCAAGAGAAATAATTATACCGACAGTATCAAGCCTAGCAATAAGAGTAAAAACTTTACAAACAAAAACCTGAAAAATAATCGATACTTGATTTTTGTTTATAACCCTTACCTACTAACCTTGCGATCTAAACACTCAAAATAATCATACTAATATACTGCAGGTCCTTATAACTTATATATGGTTTCAGAAACTACCTTCTACCATCTATTCCGTTCTTAGCATGCAAAAATTTTTTTGATGTGATGGTTAATTTTTTCCTGATTTACCTATTTTACCCCTTAGTTCTATATATAAACCAATATTACATTATTATGATGTCATCTTATTTTCTGTTCCTATTTAAAATAGTAGACATTTCTTACCGCTTCAACTACCATCTCCACTTTGATAAAAAAAAAAAAAAAACTACCATCTCCACGAAATCGAAGTTAAATTTGGTTTTAATTTGATGAAACAAAATATTAAAGTGGTATTAATTTGATAAATTAAATATTAATAAAATAAAATAAAGTGCTAATTTAGTGACACTAAATAATAATTTGATAAAATTAAAGTTTATTTTGGTGCTGATTTGATGAAATTGAATTTTAATTTAGCGTTAATAAAATAATTTTACATTGATAAAATTAAATGTTAGAGTGATGAAATTAAATTTTGGTGTTAACTTGATAAAATTCAATTTTAAACTAATGAAATTAAATACTAATATAGTGTTAATTTTTTTTTTTAAAAAATTGAATAATAATTGGATAACATTGAATGTTGATCTAATAAAATTAAAGGTCAATTAAGCATTGATTTGAAAAAATTGAACGTTAATATGATTTTAAACTAATATTAATAAAATTGAATGTTCATGTGATGAAATTAAAAGTTCATTTACTGTGTTATTGAAAAAATTAAATATTAATTTGATGTTAATTTAATAAAGTAATATTAATTTGATAAAATTAAATTCTAAATTAATAAAATTTAATAGTAAATGAATGAAATTAGATGTTAATTTGGTGTTATTGTTAAAAATATGTTTTAAATTGATAAAATTGAATAATGACTTGGTGCTTATTTGATAAAATAGTAATTGGATGAACTTTAATCTTAACTTGATGAGATTGAAAGTTAATTTTATAAAGCGTAGTGTCTATCTGATAAAATTTAAGATCAATTTCTTGTTGTTAATGAAATAGAATATCAAATTAGTATCAATTTGGTTAAATTAATGGTTTATTTGGAAAAAAAATGAATATTCATTTGATGAAATTTGAGATCAATTTGATGTTAATTTGATAAAATCGAATATAATTTTTTTAGTTAGATAAAATTAAATGACAATTTGGCAGATGCAATGTTAATTTTATAAAATTGTATGTTTATTTGTAAAAATTCAATGTTAATTTCAAGAATTTGATGGTTACTTTTGTATTAATTTGATAGAATCGAATATTAATTTGGTGTTGAGTTGATTAAATTTTATTTGAGTTGAAAAGTTTTAATATTAATTTTATATGAATATGATGTAATCATATGAAATAAACACATAAACTCTTCTCACAAGCCAAAAAAAAAGTTATGTAATTATTGTTAGGCTAGATAGTAATAGGGGGTAAAAATGGAAAAATAAGATAAAAAGATGTAATAATACGTAGAAGCCCTGGTAAGTATAATATAGTAAAATCACATTTTTTGTTACCACGGTTAACCGATAAAAAACTGATAGGTGGTAGTCAGTGATATTTTAGAAATCAGAAGGATGTCAATGAAATATAACTTAAATACAGAGGGTATGGGTGAAATTTATCTTTTCAATTTTGAGCCAAATATGGCAGGTATTTGTATTAAAATTTGTTTTTTTTATTAGTAGTCGTTAGATCAAAATCTAGTGGTTTACGTACAAAATGTTCACCAGAGACTATGGTGTAGAGTTTTTATTATCGTGCTGCTCTCTCTCTCTGTCTCTATATATATATATACGCATACAAACATACATACATATTTAATTGAGAGAAATTATTATATATACATATATACTTAACTTAGTTATATTATTAATGAGATTGACATGAAATTAAAAATAAAATATTGAATATAATAATCAATTAATTAAATTAGGCTGAAAGTTAACTTAAATTTGATAAAATTATTATTATTATTTTAAAAAAATTATTGAAATTTAAATTTTTGGATCAAATCAGATGTCTGATTATTAATAGATACAAATATGAATTAAGATTTTAAAATTCATTAGGTAAACGGATTGAATTCGAAACTTGAATTTTTTTTATTAAACTCGGATCTAGACAGATGGAATTCTAATATAAATCCGATCCATTGAGAACCTAAAGTGTGACCTAGTTTCAATTATTCCATTAAGATCTCAAATACAAAACTACAGCACTAGTACACTAATCCAACATAGCACGTTGAGAAAGGTATTTTATTTTGATGAAAAATTGTATAGAGTAAAGTGATAGTTGTAATTATCATTAGGAAATGAGTATAGATTACTAGACAACAAAAATAGAACTAGATAGAGATAACAAGAGATGGGGAGATTGATTGCGTCTATGTGTTTGTCAATACATTTGATCGATTTATAACAAATTTGCCCAAAATGTGGCTTTAATACTCATCCTCGAACCTCCTCTTCAGTTCAAAAAAAAAAAAACCTCCTCCTGATTTGATGAATTTTTCTTTTTAAAAAAAAAATTGGCCAATTTTCACTTTCAAATAAAGTTTTAAGTGCGCAGACCATCTGTAATATAAAATAAGACGGAAATCAATAAATTCATCAAACGATCTCAAATAAATTTATCTAACGGTCACTAACATCTTTATCAAAATTATTCATATTATATTTATACTATACCTTTAAATACGAATTACTCCTAATATAATAACAAAATCCATTGATTGTGAGAACACTCTGCTAAATACAGATTTTTTTTGCCTAAACGTGACTGATGCATTGACCGCGTGTGGCACATTTCATATTCCTTTTTTTTTACTTTTTCATAATCTTTGTTGTTTTAGAGACTTTTAAGGCCCGTTTACTTGCGAAGAAAATAAATGATGGAAAGTGAAAATAATAGAAAATAATGTTAAAAAAAAAATATATATTTTCATACACGTATTTGCTATAAAACTTTAAAATTTACTATAAAACTTTAAAATTTTTTCATTATATTGTTTAAAAGAAAGAAAAGTTATAAGATTTTTTTTATAATTATCGAAATTATCCTTAATTATATTAAATCAATTTAAAAAATAAAAAAATATGTAATTATAATTGAAAGTTTCTTTAAGCCAAATCATATGATTAATCAAATTCATAGTAATTTTTTTTTAAATTAATAACTAATAATTTTTTTTTAAAAAATAAGGGTAAAATAGGAAGTTAGTTATAAATCACAATTTTTTTGTGTTTTTTACAAGAAAAAAATTGGTTATTTGTAAAAAAATTCAAACATAAAGAAAATTTATTTTTTCTTGTAATTTCTATTATTTTTTCGCTAAACAAACGAACCTCGACAGATATTCCATGAATAGAAAGTAATTGAGGTCCAAAATCGTAAAATCACACGCATCGGAACGGTGATTTTATCAAATGTCCGAAATGGCACTATTGAGCATTGACTCAACTCAGCTTACCCTTTCTTCACTCTTTTTGGGGACAGGCCAGCAAGTGACCTCATAAACTCCGTCTCTCTCTTATCTACTCTCTGACCAAACTCATTTCTCTCTCTCTCTCTCTCTAAAACCCTTTGGATGGCCTCTTCGACTCCACCACCGCACTACACTCTCACCACCTCGAAACCCTACGAAAACCACCACTTCCACCATCTCCAGAACCACCATCAACGGAACCACCGCCATAACCACCCCTGGACTTCCCAAAAGGTCTCTCTTCACCGCTCCTCACAAACTCAACCAACCCAAAATGCGGCCAAGCCACCAACCCCCGGTCCCACCACTTCCACCACCACCACTGCTCCTTTGTCCCGAAATTCTAATTTTCCTTCTCTTTCTTCGTCTAAATCAGAACTTGCTGCCGATTTCTCTGGCCGACGATCCACTCGATTCGTCTCCAAAATGCATTTCGGCCGCCCGAAAACCGCCGCCACGAGCCGGCACACCTCGACTGCAGAAGAAGCTCTCCAACAGGCGGTTCGGTGCAGTGGAGACGATAAATGTATAGATAACATATTACGTAGTTTCGAATCAAAGCTTTGTGGGGTAGATGATTATACATTCTTGCTTCGAGAGCTCGGAAATCGGAGGGAGTGGTCAATGGCGATTCGATGTTTTGAATTTGCGATTCGCCGTGAAAAGAGGCGCAATGAGCTGGGTAAGCTTGCTAGCTCAATGATTAGTATTCTTGGTAGGTTAGGTAAAGTTGATTTAGCTAAAAAAGTGTTCGATGATGCGGTGAAAGAGGGATATGGGAACACTGTTTACGCATATTCTGCTTTAATTAGTGCTTATGCAAAGAGTGGGTACTGTGCTGAGGCCATTAGGGTCTTTGAGACCATGAAAGATTCCGGCTTGAAGCCGAATCTGGTGACCTATAATGCTTTAATCGATGCTTGTGGGAAAGGGGGTGCGGATTTTCGAAGGGCGTCTGGAATTTTCGATGAAATGTTGAGAAATGGGGTGCAGCCGGATAGGATTACCTATAATTCGCTTCTTGCAGTTTGTAGTGGTGCAGGGTTGTGGGATACAGCACGGAGTTTGTTTAGTGAGATGGTTTATAGGGGTATTGATCAGGACATTTATACTTATAATACGCTATTGGATGTTGCTTGCAATGGTGGGCACGTTGATGTGGCTTTTGAGATAATGGTGGAGATGGCCACAAAGAATATCTTGCCTAACGAGGTGACTTATAGTACTATGATTCGTGGGTGTGCCAAGGCGGGGAGACTGGACAGGGCTTTAAGTTTATTCAATGAGATGAAATATGTGGGCATTAAGTTGGATAGGGTGTCTTACAACACTTTGCTCGGTATTTATGCCAGCCTTGGAATGTTTGAGGAAGCTTTGAATGTTGGCAAGGAGATGGAGAGTATTGGGATTAAGAAGGATGTCGTGACTTACAATGCTCTTCTGGATGGATTTGGGAAACAAGGCATGTATGATAAGGTTAAGGAACTATTCCTAGAAATGAAATCAGAAAATCTTTTGCCAAACCTGTTGACATACTCGATATTAATTAGTGTGTACTCAAATGGTGGGTTGTATTGGGAGGCAACGGGGGTGTATAGAGAGTTCAAACTGCAAGGTTTGAAGGCAGATGTTGTGTTTTATAGTAAACTTATCGATGCTTTGTGTAAAAAGGGGCTGGTTGAATCTTCTGCTTTATTGCTTGATGAGATGATGAAAGAAGGGATTCAACCAAATGTTGTTACCTACAATTCCATTATCAATGCATTTGGTCAGTCAGAAACTGCTGAATGTGCAGCTGATGGTGAGTCACAGATTGAACACTCACCTTTGATGGTTCTTGAGGATGTCGCTGAAAGCAAGATTGAAGACAGAGAACAAGATAGGATAGTAAACATTTTTGAACAGTTAGCTGCTGACAAATCATGTCATGCAAAGATAGACACAAGGGGTGGACAGGAGATTCTCTGTGTATTGGGAATTTTTCAAAAAATGCATGAGCTGAATATAAAACCCAATGTTGTCACCTTTTCAGCAATTCTCAATGCTTGCAGGTAAACCTAGCGATTCCTTCCATCTTTCACTCAGTTTACATCATCTTGCATAAAATGGTACAAGTCATCTAGATTCCATCTGTATTTCTATATTTTTTTACTTGTTGCATTGATGTTTTGCTTCCTTGTTAGATTTCTTTGATTGTTATCGCTGTCTCATTGATATCTTCCCACATTTTTACCTGACTGGGCCAGATTAACCAATATAATAACATATCCGTGGTGCATTAGGATCACAAACGGGAACACACTCTATCTAGTATTTTCTTTGACAAAAGGGTAAGTTGAGCATGAGAACTAGAAACATTGGGATGCAATTTAATATTCTGGTCTGAAGTATCTATTCTCAATTACACTCTGATTATGAAGCTTATGCATAAAGCATACTTAAGCACCATTCTACCAAAGGCATAGGTAGATGGCATAATGGAAAGCCACATACAAAATCAAGATGGTTAAAGGCACAAAGGGCTTGCCCCATATAAGCCTCTGATAGGGCATTCACATTCTGAGAATTGCAAATTTGTGGTTAGTGGGTAGGTGTTAAACAGCACAATTTCTTAGTAATAATTATAGCCATGGTACACAAGCCAGGGTGAAAGTGTACAAAGGGTAGTCTATTGCTGCCTATATGGTGAATACCTTGCAACTGTTACAGTTCTGTTCACATGTCTTGTTGCTTGTCCGTACAGCCTCTGTCCAGGGAACCCTCAACCTGAGACTATAATGTGCATAGGGTGGAATTAATGATTGGCACTGAGTCAAGAATCCAGTTGGACTTGGTCATTCTATTCTTAGTTGAAGTAGATAAATCACTAAGTAATTACCAAAAGGAACAGAAAGAAAATAGAAAGGAAGTGTTGAAGGTTATATGTACTTTTTGATATGCTCCTTCTGAAAACCCGTAAGTTATTTCCTAAAACATATACTTTTTGAAAATTAAGCATATCATACGGTATCATGTTCCTTGATTGAACAAGCTTGTAATTTCTTTCCCCAAATTACATAGTATGGTAATAGTTGTTGTCCTTCAATTTATCAGTGCCAGACTGATGAAGTCGCTTGTTGTACTCTGTATGGGAATTTGTTTGCTGCTTGTTCCCTCTTCTGTAAAATCTCCCAACTCTTTTGGTAGCATATGTGTTTTGTGAAATAGTGACTGAATTTAAGGTGTAATCTCAGCTGTGTAATTTGGATTCGAATTGCAGCCGCTGTAGTTCATTTGAAGAAGCTTCATTGTTGTTGGAAGAACTTCGTTTGTTTGATAATCAAGTCTATGGTGTGGCACGTGGACTTCTCATGGGCGATAGGGCAAATGTATGGGTGCAAGCTTTATCCCTTTTCGATGATGTAAAGCAGATGGACTCTTCAACGGCATCTGCCTTTTATAATGCTTTGACTGACATGCTGTGGCATTTTGGTCAGGTAACGTCTAGAACTAGAACTATCTATTAATCACCAGTGCTTATTTTTTTTGGGGGGGGGGTAAGGATCCACAGTGCATGATCACTAGATTAGAACACTGTAATTTAGACGGTTGCTTAAAAAAACCCTATTTGATACTGAACCTAGCTATAATTGTGATTTACATAGCTGCTTGCCTGTCCATATGTGTGTGTGTGTGTGTGAGTGAGAGAGAGAGAGAGAGAGAGAGAGAGCCTGTCTGTCAGTGTAATTGAACATTTTGACATTAGCTAAAGTTTCATTTTGTAATGTAAGCGCAAAGCACAAGATGGCTGATTTTTTGCAGGCTGCCGTTGACCCACTATCTAATGACTAGGTTATCACTGTCTGCAGAGAGATCGTCTGAGTGTAAATTAGAACCAACTTTCAAGAATTTTCAATACCAGGTCATTTAGTTAGCTCCCTGATGTGTAATATTTTACGAAGAGCTCAAATAAAAATAAGGAAAGCACAAAATTCATGCTACAAATATTGTAAAAATGGTTCCAGAATATTTGTAATGGGTTGTTTTGCTTTTTTCAACTTTTACTGACAAGCAGGATGGTGAAAATTTGCCCAAGGGAAAATGGTATTGCCAAAGGAGCAATGGCAGTTGCTCAATGCTTTGAGCAACTGCCATTGCTCCTTCTACAGCTCTACATCTCTTTGGCAGCAATCCAAACTGCTTTGGCTATGCCCTTATGGATATCAATCAGTATTATCTGTGTACTTTGCAACGTTTTTAGCCACTCCATTCTCTTCTCTGATTTTTTATCACCAGGGGCCTTGAACATTGATTTTTTACTAGTTCTGCAGGCTCTCTTTGATGTCCCTGTATTTTTTTGATAGGAAACAAACTCTCTTATCAGGGACATATATTTGTTCTGTCATCCTCCTTTGATTACTGTCATGTAAGGGGAGTTAAATCTTTGAATACAGAAACAGCCATATATTTCTTTAAAATTATCATAGCATAAAAATTTAATCCAGCTGTGAAATTGACCAGTAAACTTTCTTCTAATTGTGACATATGAATCATCATAGGAGTCTTCTAGCGTACAGGTCCCACAGAAGACCCCTGACTCAATATTTGTTCCCTGTTACTTCTCTTTTGCTAGAAACGAGGAGCCCAATTGGTTGTGCTTGAAGGGAAACGTCGACACGTGTGGGAGAATACCTGGTCTGATTCTTGCTTAGATTTACATCTAATGTCTTCGGGTGCTGCACGGGCAATGGTCCATGCTTGGTTGCTCAATATACGCTCTGTAGTGTTTGAGGGTCATGAGTTGCCAAAACTAGTGAGGTATTTACGTTTGTAAACTATCTGAATCTCATCATTTCACAATTCTGGACTGTATTGGTCACTGTTTCAGCATTGTGCAGCATTTTAACAGGATGGGGCAAACACAGCAAAATAGTTGGTGATGGTACACTTAAGCGAGCCATTGAGGCGCTTCTCAGTGGCATGGGTGCTCCATTCAGGGTTGCCAAGTGTAATATTGGGAGGTTTATATCAACCGGGGCAGTGGTGGCTGCCTGGTTGAGAGAATCAGGTACGCTAAAAGTGCTTGTTCTCCAGGATGATAGAACTCACCCACCAGAAACCATGAGGTTTGATCATGTTTCCAATTTTCAAACGCTCCCATTGTAGTTGTGTATCATGTTGCTTTTGCGTTTTGGATTGTGCTTTTAACATGTTAATTAATGCAAATTAAGTTATTACTAAATATGTATGTCCTTCCCCCCCTTCTTTTCTGGTTGTGTTTGTGTGAGGAAAACTACCTTGTTTATATTTGGGACTGGGGGTTGATGGATTTCCTGGTGATTTGTGTGTCAACAATTGCAAGCATTGTTTTTTTATTTTTGAGAAATGGATTATCTGAAGTTGTGACCTGATTTTTGTTATATCTAATACTATTTGAAGGTGGTATGTTGAGTGACTGGATCCTGTCAAGTTCTCTGTTTAAAATTGAAATTTTCACCTGTGTTTCACTTTCCTTCAAAGTGAAGTTTGAATGGAACACACACTGTTATCCCTCCTCCTCTTTCTTAATACGGATTATTTTTCCTCAACTACATGACAAAATGTAGTGTCCGGGCAAAAATCTATTTATACTACTTATGAATGTCTCTGGCTGCGTAGTTTTTTCGATTTTTTATTTTTTTGCTAATTATCATGATAAAATTAAGGGAGAATTATATTCAGATTTTTTGAGGTTTGTCATTTATTCACTCAAATTCTCTTGACATTTAAAATATTATACATAGACCTCCTGAGATTTGTATGCATATAACATTTAGATCCTTGATGTAAATATATTCATTAATAAATTATACTCAAATTTCTTGAAATTTGTAAACATATATTATTTAGACCCCTTGAGTTTAAAATGTTATACTTAGACAAAAATATTTCAATCAAAGATGGAATATCAAAATTTTAAAATTTTATAATTAAAATTTATGTTATATTGTATCATTTATTGAAATAAAATTAAAATTTTAATTTTAATTTTTTTCTTAAAAATTATAATTAGTATATAATTATATTGTCTGTTGGAATTTAATATGATTGTTTAAACGACCAAATTAAAATACCAAACTATCCTAATTAAAGCTAAAAGATATTGTTGTCCATTACAATTTGACATCTTGTTTAAATTTTTAGTTTTATTCTAATAAATAGTATAATTATATATTAACTATAATTTTTCTTTAAAAATAAAAAGTAGATTTTTATTTTTGATTTTATTTCAATAAATGATATAATAGAACATGAATTTTGGTTATCAAATTTATGTTCTATTATGAATGATTTAAACCTATTGTTTGATTTTTTAGTTTTATTTCAATACATAGTATAATTGTATATTAGTTATGTTTTTTTTTTAAAATTAAATTTTTATTTTAGATTTTATTTCTATAAATGATACCATAGAATGTGAATTTTAGTTGTAAAATTTAAAATATTTGATATGCTATATTTGATTGGAGTATTTTTTGTTTAAATATAACATTTTAAACTTAAGGGATTTAAATATTATATGTCTATAAACTTTAAGGGGTCTAGGTGTAATTTATTAATGGATATATTTACTGCAGGGGTCTATGTGTTACGTGTGTACAAATTTCAGGGGGTTTATGTGTAATATTTCAACTGTCAAATAGTCTGAGTGATTAAGTGATAAACCTCAGAGGGTTGAGGTGTAATTCTCTCTAAAATCAATTATATCCTCTTATATATCTTCATCTAATTTTTATTTTTTACACCTATTTGACTTTAAACTTGTTTTGAACTCTTTTATAAGGGCTTTTAAATTCTTTTGAACTCATTTATTAGTAATATAATTATATATAATTATTTGCATTTATATGAAGAAGTAAATTTTTATATATGTTTAAGTATTACACACATGTAGTTATCAAGTTGAATTCTACAGAGAAATATATGTTATATTTTATTTTTTGGTGTATAGTAAAATAATAATATTATAAGTGATTTAATCAATCCATTTAACAAAATAAAAAATAATAATTTTATAATACAATTAGATGTGGAAATATTTAAAGGGGTCGGACAGATACCTAAATAAGTGACAAATTAGTTATTTAACAATTTATAGAATAAATTTATAATTAAATTTAGCAATAATTAATTTTAAAATATAAATTAATTATTTGGTATTTAATTTAATTATGCATAAATATATATTTTTTAAAAAATAATATTATTTATGTAACACACGTGGTGCATTGCTAATCTAATAAAATCTTAAAATCTTTATTAATTGTTCAGGAATTCATCTATATAAAATTTGAAAAGTGAAGTTTACAGCAAAAAGCAACTCGAGAAAAATAAAAAATGATATATTTTTTTTGGGATATACACTATGACGTCAAAATGAAAAAAAAAATTAAACGACATCGTTCCAAGGCTCAAAAAATGCACCTCCCCCTATATAAAGGACAAAAAAAAACTATTTGAATATAGAAATGTCCCTTTAGAGGAATGAATTTGATGATCTTTGTTGGAGGAAAAGTAGACCCATAAAGCATGGATTCGAAAATCACAAAAAAAGGGTGGTCACTTTATATCTTTAACAAAATATTTTCTTTTTTACCCTTCTGTCTTATGCCAGAAAGAACAACCTTTTATAGAATCTTGGTGACTTACCGTGTCCTAATTCATCAACATAATAATTCCTTTTTTTTTTTTTTGAAAGGAAAGGGGAATATGGGGTTGTAGGTGGTCCTACAATTTCGTGTTTCTTAGTATGACAACCTTCGGGATTACGTTGGAATCTTCGAGTGTTAATGATTGCATTAAGTCGGTTTGATGCGGAAACCATATTCTCCTAAAAAACAAGTGGCGAAGTGCAGTTTTTGCATGTAGATTTCCGTGGATAATAATAAGTTATCATTTTCTTAATAATTTTCTATCGTCTTCTATATTTTATGAAGTAAATAAATTGAATTTTCCTTTTAATTCGAAGAAGTAAGGCAACCCTTGGTAGTATTCAAATCTAATTAATTTCTAATATGACTATCGGGTCTGACTTCCCATCAATTTTACAAGATTTCTAATTCTCTTTTTAATAATTAGGATTAGGAATTATACATTTCAATAGATATAATTTGTTTAAAAATATCTTGAATTTTTAGAATTTAATAGTACTATTATTTTATGAAAAAGATAGTGTTAGAATAGTCCAAAATCTTTAGACAGGCGTTGTCTTATCGTCTCTATGAAACATTCATAATCTTTATCTGCTTATTATGTGGATTTCTTCTCTCACAAGAAAAATGCCTTTGCTGTGATTGCACTATTTAATTAGTAACATTATTCTTTTAATATTTTCTTATTTTTTTTAAAATATGGGCTTGTGGGTCTTCTTAAAAAGTTTGTGACTTATAATCTATATAATAAAAATACAATACAATTCAAACCTGAAAAGATAAATAAAATGATTTTATTTTTCGTGGTTAAGATTTTTTTAAAATTTTATTTTTAAGTTAATCTGACGGTTAATATTAACTCTCAAAATTTAATAGGAAAAATAAGCCCATAAAATATGTTTAGATGACTTTTTAAAAGTGTTTTTAGGACTTTAATCATCCTACCACCACCACCTCTACCACAACAACCACCACTGTTGCCGCCACTACCATCAATGTCACCACCATCATTACATCCACTGCTTCACTACCACTACCACCACTTCACCATTATCATTACTATCGCTGCACCGCCACCCCTCTGTCGACCCATCATTATCATCACCATTTCCTTTGCCACAACAACCACTTACTGCCTTTATTATTATCATCGTTGCCATCACCATTGCCTCCTCTCCATTGCCACCCTTTTTACCGTCCCACCACCACCATCCCCACTATCACTACCACCACCGTTACCTTCGCCCTACCACCACCCTACAACCAACTACTACTGTCCTACCACCATTACCCTTACCACCCCCACCACTGCCACTATTGTCCACTACCACTACCACTGTTTATTTTTATTACAATCGGTGCTTAAATTCATTTATCTTTTATTTTATGTTTGTGATTTAATTTTAGGTGTAAATACAAATATATTTATTGTTGACAATTTTTTTATTACTCCTTACTTTCAAACATATGCAATAGCTAGTATTAAATAAAGTATATCAAAATTTACAAGTATTTTTGTTTTGTATTCATAAATAAATAAAAATCACTGCCCATGGTTGTGCATAGGCTTGTCAATAGATCGGATTTTGGCCTGAGTCTAATTCAATTAGTCGGATATTGGATAATATTTTTTACCAATAATCTAAATCTAAATCCATTATCTTATATTTTTTCACTAATTTGAATATACCTATATCTAATTCAATTATAATTTGATCCAAATTATATATATATATATATATTTAAAAAAGTAAGTGATTATTTTAAAAAAAATTAGTTAAACTTTTAGTTATAATTTGTTAAAATTTAGTTAATTAATTTATTCGAAGTGGAGTGGGT
Source organism: Ilex asprella (assembly GCA_023539305.1). Lineage (NCBI taxonomy): Eukaryota > Viridiplantae > Streptophyta > Magnoliopsida > Aquifoliales > Aquifoliaceae > Ilex > Ilex asprella. Next base: position 593,292 of record CM042187.1, on the reverse strand, counting down.
TTTGAATCGTTAAAGAATTTAAATATGGCCACGAAAATAATATCCCTACAGATATCGGATCGAATTCGAATCAAACTTTTAAAATTGAATTCAAATTTATATAAATCAGAAACCGATTCATATTCGACCTTTAGGCAAAGCTTAATTACAGAGCGTGGGGCCAAAGCCCAAATGGCTAGCCCTTTTCATTAAACTGCAAGGAATTATTTTGCGTGGACGTGTCTTTAAATCAGTATGTTTCGGTGTCCACAACAATCGCTCATTAAATCCATTATGCTAACCTTGGGCCTCTCCTTTCCTCTCCTCTCCATTCAAACCTCTTTCCATTCAAGGTGTGGAAAAATTATTTCCTTTTTTGGTTTTAATTAAAGCTAAAAAATTTAATATATAAATTCGATATAAAACTAACATAAAATTAGTGAAAAGATATCAATCCAAACTCAACCCATTGCTGAAAACAAACTATATGTTTAATTTCAAAAAAAATGCTTGCTGGCACGGTGATGGTAGGGTGTAAAAGTAATACATAATGTCAAAGTAATAGTAATAGAAACATTTTAAAATAAAATACACAGTCAAATAGTCCACTCACAAAGAAAGGTCGAGAAGAAATATGATGACATCATATTATTAATGTCACATGGTATTACCAATCAATGATAGAATAGAATAGAATACTAAATAAAATTAATGGGCATCGATATTTTAATAACTAACAATAACCATTTTTTTGTTGTCATGTAAGAATAGTGTGATTCACAAATTTTATTTGTTATTATATAAATGATTGATGACATTGAAGACGTGATGTTACCGTTATATTTAATATTGGATTCTTTCAACTGATTTTTTTTATGAAATTTTAAAGTACGATCAATTTATAATTTTATTTCGCGTTGTAAGAGGTGATGCACGCACTCTCCATCTACCACAACCACATACCAATATTGAAGAGCAACGGAAATAATATTAATATTAAAAATACAAAAAACACCACCAAGAAAAGCCTCCTTATTATTTTAAAATAAAAATATTAGTAAAGCCAACAATTATGTTGCTTGGAAATTTCCAGGTCCCAAATCTCCACATTTCCGCGTCCGTTTGCCGACCTAGAAAATAAACGTGCATGGAGCATGCACTCATATCCAAGTGGCACACATGCATTCATTTTTATTCCTGGCGCTATTTCCCCATAGAACCAGAAGAAAAAAGAAAGCATAAAGTGCAGTGCAGTGCAGTGACCCAAACCCAATGAGCAATCCTCACCAACTGTCCAAACCCTAAACTTATCTGGATAACTTGCTTGATTCTATATTTTCAGTATTTTGTACACGTACTCTCTCTTCAAATTTCTCTATATATATCCGTGTTTTCCCAAGATCTCTCCATATACCTATAAGTCTGTAACCCAGGAGTCTGCTCGTAAACTTTCTTTTTCTCCATTCTTCACTGATCTCTCTTTCCACCTTCCTTATTCGTGTCATATATAGAAAGATTTTGCCGGAGATATTTCCTGTGTGATCGATCTTTTCAGCTTACCATATTTGTAACATATCGCAAAGATTGTATATTATAATTGTGGTTAATAGAAAAATTGGTCAAAATTTGTTCTACTTTCCTTCAGTGCGTTGATTTTGATTTGGTTAAGATTGGATTTCAGAAGAATTCCATTCCATATTCAGAACCATTTGCAAACTATTTCAACTCTTTATCCTTCATATTCACAACCAAAGCTTTCCTTGGGCTTCGAGTTTATAAGTTTTGTATTCTGTTCTTCCCCTGCTGCTTTCCTCTGTTTTCTACCACCATGGTACCCACTAATAATCCCGTTAACTCCTGCTTCACTGTCCTGAAATCTGATAAGGACAACTTATTTGATTTGTCTGATGGTAAACTCTCTCTAAAAAATGTGCCATTGCTCTCTGAAGTTCCTAGCAATGTCTCTTTCAAAAGCTTTTCTTCAATATGTCAATCCTCTGATGCCCCACTTCCCTTGTTCCAGCGTGTCCAGTCCATATCGTTTAAGGGTGGGTTCCTTGGATTCAGTAAGGAGGAACCATCCAATAGGTTGATGAATTCCCTTGGCAAGTTCAGCCATAGAGATTTTCTTAGCGTTTTCCGGTTCAAAACATGGTGGTCTACCCAGTGGGTTGGGAGTTCTGGGTCAGATTTACAGATGGAGACCCAATGGGTACTCTTAGACGTCCCTGAAATAAGGTCTTATGTCCTTATAGTCCCAATAATTGAAGGGAAGTTTAGGTCAGCACTTCATCCTGGCACTGATGGTCATGTCATGATTTGTGCTGAAAGTGGTTCTACTCAAGTGAAAGCATCATCTTTCGATGCAATCGCTTATGTCCATGTGTCTGAAAATCCCTACAACTTGATGAAAGAGGCTTATAGTGCTCTAAGGGTCCAACTCAATACCTTTAGGCTGTTAGAAGAGAAATCAATCCCACCTCTTGTCAACAAGTTTGGTTGGTGCACTTGGGATGCATTCTATTTAACCGTAGAACCTGCTGGAGTTTGGCACGGTGTGAAGGAATTTTCCGATGGAGGCATTTCCCCTAGGTTTGTCATCATTGACGACGGCTGGCAAAGTATCAATTTTGATGGTGAGAACCCACATGAGGACGCGAAAAATCTTGTTCTAGGTGGGACTCAAATGACTGCAAGGCTTCACAGGCTTGATGAGTGTGAGAAATTCAGAAAGTACAAGGCTGGATCCATGTTAGGTCCTAATCCTCCCCCATTTAGTCCAAAGAAGCCAAAGATGTTGATCTCAAAGGCAATCGAGCTTGAGCACGCCGAGAAGGCTCGCGACAAGGCAATTCAATCTGGGGTTACTGATTTATCCCAATATGAATTACAGATTGAAAAATTTAAACAGGAATTGAATGAAATGTTTGGAGGAGGAGAAGAAACTATTCCCACTCAAGGCTGTGGACGCTGTTCTTGCAAAGCTGAAAGCTTTGGAATGAAGGCTTTTACTAAAGATTTGAGGGAAAATTTCAAAGGATTGGATGATATTTATGTTTGGCACGCTCTGTGCGGTGCATGGGGCGGGGTGAAGCCAGGAGCAACCCATCTCAATTCGAATATAGTTCCTTGCGAAGTCTCTCCTGGACTAGATGGGACAATGACAGATCTTGCGGTGGTGAAAATTGTTGAAGGCGGCATAGGGCTTGTTCATCCTGATCAAGCAGACGATTTCTATGATTCAATGCATTCCTACCTTTCCAAAGTTGGAATCACAGGAGTTAAAGTGGACGTCATTCAAGTAAGAGTTTTATATATCTCATCGATATTGAAGATGTGAATCATATTCCGTCATTGTACTCTAACCACTTCAACCTATATTTTCTTGTAATCTGCTAGCTAACTTCTTAAGTGACTAATATGTGCTTTTTGATGCAGACACTGGAATATGTGTCTGAGGAATATGGAGGCCGGGTTGAGCTAGCAAAGGCTTACTATAAGGGGCTTTCGAAATCCCTTTCAAAGAACTTCAATGGTACTGGACTCATCTCTAGCATGCAACAATGCAATGACTTCTTCTTGCTTGGGACTGAACAGATTTCTATTGGAAGAGTTGGTAAGAAAGTTTGATCAAATGGTCCCAAGATTTCTATCGTAATCTTTTTTTGATTTTCACATGATCTTTAATTTAGTTACACTTGGATGACTTCTATAGGTGATGACTTCTGGTTCCAAGATCCAAATGGTGATCCAAATGGAGTCTACTGGCTACAAGGGGTTCATATGATCCACTGTGCCTACAACAGCATGTGGATGGGTCAGATCATACAGCCCGATTGGGATATGTTTCAATCGGATCATCTGTGTGCGAAATTCCACGCCGGATCAAGGGCAATATGTGGGGGGCCTATCTATGTGAGCGATTCAGTGGGTGGTCATGATTTTGATCTCTTAAAGCAGCTTGTGTTCCCTGATGGTACTATTCCCAAGTGCCAGCATTTTGCCCTTCCAACAAGAGACTGCATCTTCAAGAATCCACTCTTTGACGGCAAGACCATTCTCAAGATCTGGAATTTCAATAAGGTATCAATTTCAAAGCCCCTTGACTACTTTTACATTAATACGTGTCCCTTCCATAACTGCCTCTGCTTTCAATTTCAAAGCCCCTTGACTAAAATGGCCTATTGAGTTGTCAGTTCTCCACTTTGGGTATATTGGTGACACTATATGTTTCCAGTTTTCTACATATAGAAAATTCATACCTTACTGTCAAAACCCAAATAAGCTTGTTCATTTGAGTATAGATCATTATTTTCAATCAGGATTTACTCAATTTTCTGCATGTTTTACAGTATGGAGGGGTTATCGGTGCCTTCAACTGCCAAGGAGCCGGTTGGGACCCTAAGGAACAAAGGATCAAAGGCTACTCACAATGCTACAAACCAATGTCGGGTTCAGTTCATGTGAGCGAGATTGAATGGAACCAAAAGAAGAACGCAGCTGAAATGGGTGAAGCTGAGGAGTATGCAGTCTACCTTAGCCAGGCCGAGAAACTGTTCTTGACAACGCCCAAATCTGAAGCCATTTTAACGACCATTCAACCATCTACATTCGAGATTTTCAGCTTTGTGCCAATCAAGAAGCTCAATCTGACCACCAAATTCGCCCCAATTGGAGTCACCGACATGTTTAACAGTGGAGGGGCCATACAAGTATTGGAGTACAATGAAGATGGTGCTACTGCTAAGACTTACGTGGAAATGAAGATTAAAGGTGGCGGGAATTTCTTAGCCTACTCGAACGTGTCACCAAAGAAGTGCTGCTTGAATGGTGCTGAAGCTGGCTTCGAGTGGTCAGGAGATGGCAAATTGGCCTTGAAACTCCCCTGGGTTGAAGAGGCTGGTGGCGTTTCTGATGTGGCTTTTATCTTTTAAATTTGTGGATTGGATTGGTGTGCTCAGGACTTTGAGTGCCGTTACAATTAAGTGATTTTAGTGTTTAAGGTCGTTATATATTGTTGGACCTGTGGAAGTTATATATGCTCTCCACTAGTATTTATACAGTTGGCCTTTACGGACAAAGATTTGGTTCCTCTGTTAATTTGCTTTCATTTTAAGGTTGCTTTTTTCATCCGTTTGACTATATATATATGAATTGAGAAAGCAATACCCTTTAGCACAACTTCTAGTTTCAATGGTTGCTGCAGAAATTTTGTTAGCTACTGTAGAAACATAATTTCCTTCCATGAGGCAGCATAGTTTCAGAAAGAGTCAAGTAGAAAAAAAAAACAGTTGCAATCT
>CM042187.1:572448-583656 GCA_023539305.1 Ilex asprella | reverse complement strand
ATGGCCTAAAAGATTAACTAAAGTTATTAACATGATATTATGACAAGTGATACAATTTCAATGAACAAATTTAATGGTTATATTACAATAATATTATTAAATTATATCATTATCACATAATTAAACTAATAAATTATATTAAAATTTTAAGTATATATAACATTACTTTATATTCTAACGATAGGCTCCATAAGTATATAAGGACCTGCAATGGAGATTCCTTAAAGAGAGGGAGAACCTCAAATAATCAGAAACAAGTCTTAAGATACACAAAATCCAAACTCCATTTTAACTTTGGGCCTTGATTTTTTTTTTTTCTCGATCCATTGTTGAATTCAAGTTCTGATACTTATTCTTTATTGTTAGCCATAAATATAACACAAAATCCCTGAGTTTCTCATAATTGCACCGATGCCCCTGACGTTTTAAAAATGATAATAAGATCACTCGATAGTCGATCGATCTCTATGGACAAACACAAACCCCTCCACTTGACTGTGGGACTACCGTTCAAATGATCCTTAAATGATGTGCTTTAGAATAAAGTAATTGAAAATATCCAATATTTTTAATTAAATGAAATTTTGATTACTCTGTAGTCAATTTTCATACTCACCTTCACCTTCATCTTCAAGGCGAGAATGATTGCATGGCGGTGGTGTTGTGATTTTTTTACAAGTTATGTGTTCTGATTCCAACACCACAAAATTAACAAATAATTTAAAAAGACATATAAGGGGAGCGTCTAATATCTACAAGTCCGGAGAAAGGAAAACCCAAATCCAAAAGTACACTTTCCGGACTCTCTCTCTCTCTCTCTCTATTCAGGTATTTTCTCCCTTCTTCTTCAACTTCTCCTCACCATAAGATGGATTATGGATTTTGGATTTTGGTAACGTAACACCACTTGGATGCCTCTTTCAGATCTTGAATTCCAGCTAACACTTCAATAGCAGAATATTGGCATTTCTGAGTTCCTTTCTCTGCTATTTTTGCTATATGGCAGCATACTGATAAGTTGTTTTGTGTAATAACTTGAACTTTCCAAGGTGATATTTCTTTCAATCTCAAGTGAGGTTCCTTTTGATTTCATTCTTTCTTTATTATTGATTGCTGCTTCATGAAGGAATTATTTAGTTAGAACGTATCGTTTTGCAGATTTCATTATCCAGCACTAGTGCTTGTATAGTAATGCTTAGATTTCATACATGAAAAGATATGTTTAAAAAGATTAACCAAGTAACTGCTTGATGAGCTTCTAAGAGATTATCTTCATGCCTTGAGTCTGAAGGAACATACATATTGAGTAGGTGTAGGAATGAGTAACTAGAGATGGAATATTTAGTTGCACAAGTGAAACCTTTTCATTTTGCAGGAGTGTCTTGTATAATGTATTGTTTGGCAAACTTTTGAAACGCTTGTGTAAGTATTACCATGCATACAATTAACTCGAAATCACACATATTATTTTTAAATTGTTGTGGCACTTTGCAATGGGGTTTCAGTATTATTTACCTGCTAATTTCCCACGCATTGTAGGAAGTCTTTATTTTGTAGGTATGCTTTAAGTGTTTGTTACTGTTCAAATTTTTGATTACCCACAATTTTCTACCCTATTCGACTCTACCCGACCATATTGATCGGATAGTCGAAAAAATCGAGTAAAAATGCAGAATAATTATAAAATTTCCGTATTCCTATATATATATATATACTAAAAACTTTAATTCCCTAACTCCTCGTCGCCTGTCTCTAGCCTCCTCATTTCGCCTCCTTCACCTCTCTTGCCCTCTCTTTGAACAATTATGATGGACTGATATTTATGTCTTAAACTTTCTTGTATTTTATTGTAATTGTTTAGATTTTAGTGTTATTGGTTTATTGTGTTGTTAAATTGATATAAGTTATTTAATTGAATCGTTAAAATAATCAAAAAATTAATAACTACAAAACGTATTCAACCGATTTTCTACCCGATTAATTTGGACGAAAGTCGGGTAGGAATACTACAGTTGATCGGGATGGATAGGACAAAAATTTTTTTTTTCGCAAAGTATCGGGTACGAAGATAAAAGATCATATTTCTTACCCGTAGGGTAGGATCAACACCCATATTTATTTCTTTGGTCAAGTTCTGCTGTCACACAATATTTCTTTACTATTTACTAGCAAGGGAGTCATTGGAGAGGGATTCATTGCATTTGGTTTTCTCTTGTAGTTTTTGCTACAAATTTTCTTTTTAGAGTAGGGTCTTAGAAAATATCAAGTGTTTAATAGTCCTATAAGTAGAAACCCCTTTTATGTTTGGAATTTTTAAAATTACTTGAGGTGTATGTGAAATGGAATGGGTTTGTCTCAAGTTCTTTGGAGTTGGGAGAACAAATATAATCCAATCAGCCTTGTGAATTTGGTTGTATGCCCTGTATTATGTTTAGTGAAAATGCTTGAACAAGCCTCAATCACCTTAATTAGGTGATGTTTTTAATGGTAGCGATTAAATGGGCACTGTTTTCCTGGTTTTTCTCCTATGCCTGATTTGGAGACACGGTTTCCAAATTGGGGTGGAGAAGAGGAAAGAACAAATGATGAAACAACATTGAAGTGTGCTTGTTTTGAAATACGATCGTACTCAATTCAAATCCCAAGGAAGACATAACTGAATTTTATTTAGATCTCTTTAGTTTTTATGTGGTTCATGGTATTGCTTACTCACTTAGTGGGCTACTGGAGTGCATTGACTTGTACCTGTGTAATGTGGGTTTTGATTAATTGATTTATTGTTTCTAGTAGTTAGATAAGTCTGCCTGCGGTCTTAGTATTAGTAATTGCTTTTGTTATTTTTCATTACTTTCAATTAGGTATCTGTTGCTCTAATTTCAAGGGTTCGTGCAATGTAAAGACACGCCGAAAAAAAAAATGAAGCATTATGAGGATAGCTGCAATTAACATGAAAAGTGACTGCCATTGGGATTTATCTGTTTCATATTGTGTTTTAGGATCCATTTTTTGGGGTTGACATGATTGTGAACTAACAGAGTACGTTTTCATTCATCAAAAGGAGAACATAACACTCATTCTGTGTTACAATTTACATTGAAACCTTTTAGTTTATGGGTTGTGTTTTGTGATGCAGGAGTTCAATCTAGTTGACTCTTTTGAAATGGAGAATAGACAAGATTTAGATATTGATGATTACTTTAGTGAAATTCACAAGGAATATACTGGCCTTCCTGTATCTAATGCCACCAATGTAAAAGACAGCAAAAACAAACCAAAGGTCTCGTGCAGGTTCTGATGAGGAAAGAGTAATTGCGTCATCCTAATGCTGTCCCAACTAATTTTACTAGCCGAGAAGCTAAGGTTTGGGAGGCTAAATCTAAAGCTACTTTATGCAGGTATGTTTGGATCTATCGAAATGCTTTCTCTACCAGTGTCATCATATCATTTTTTGATTTTTCTATTTGTTCATTTCAGAAGCTCTTTTGTCTCTGCGTGGAGGCAAAAAGGGTTACATCTATATTTTGTTGCGCGGCAAGAGTTGAAGAGTAGTATTACTTGGCTTCATGTCACTAGGGGTTTACGTGATTTGTAGCAGACTGGCTGAACCCAAGTTGAGATGATTCATTGATTGATGATAGCTTATTGGGACTTGGTTTCAGAGTTGTTTGTTAGTGGTGAGGTGAATATCAAAGTGCCAGTGCGGTCCCCTGTCGATTTGTATGTAATTTTCTTTGTTGGACAATTCACCTTTTTCAACATTAAGATAATATAGGAAAATAGGATTTGGAGTTCGATCTTTAATTATTTTCATAAACTCATTATCACACATTTTGCTTTATCTTGATCTCGGGGTTTGACATTTCAATATAATTCCCTAGAGTAATCATTATGCCTTTTCTTGTAAGAAATCATCGTACATATTTTTTTTTGCAAGATTTTATGCTATGTAGTGAAAATTACAGAAGCTAGTTTGTAATGATAGTTTAAACTTTCTCATAAGATTGTTATGTTTATAAAATGTCATTTTCAACAAAGTTGTATTTTGTGTTTGTATCATCATGTAGAGGATATGGTTTCTTGTGTTCGTTTTTGCTCTGTTCTTGCTTTTCTTAGGCCTTGGTTGTATCATCTAGATGCTTCCTTCTGATTTCTTTTGGATCTGGGATTCAGGTTATACGAGTGAAAGGGATAATTTTACAGGAAAATTTTTCTTGTTATTTTTTTTTCTCTAAAGTAATTAGACTGAAGTGCTCTTTATAGGGTTATTAGTGCTGGGAGGGATTAAATAGGCAGAGACCAAACTTTTGGTGATAATTGCAGAAAGTTACTGTCCTCATATTCGAACCCACTATCTCAGCATATGTTTACAACTTTATTACTCGGACCTTATGGTTGACGAGCTCTATTATGGATTTAAAAATTCTTTCCATGTTTCGTTGAGATTTTTTGCCTTCTTGTCCCGGAATTTTTATGTTTAAGAGGGATGATTTATGTCCTTATATATGTGCTTTTAACATAAATGCTTGTATTTTTGTATTTCCTTTAAAGAATTTTCTTTCCTTGCTTCAACTCTGCTACGTGGACCTAAAATTCCCCAGGTACATGGAAGAAATCCCAAGTAGGTATCTTTTCTTCTAGTGTTCGCCCTGTCTTCCTTATGTAGCACCTAGCAAAAATCTCGTCTTGAGTTGTAAGTATCATTATTTATTTTCAAGTGTCTTGTTGGGTTTCCAAACATCTTTTGTTTTGCTTCCGGAATGATTATGTTATTCTTCTTTGTGGTATCATGGTGTTGGTTGATAGGCTAAGCCCAAAAGCCCAACTCATGTTATAAGCCCAAAGTCTACTCCTTGGACATCAAGGAGCTCCCCACCAAGGCATTCTCCATCTGGGCGCTCCATATAGGGGAGCCCCTCATGAGGGACCTCCTCCTCCAGCCCCTGTTCCTGCTCCCCATAGTGGGGACTCTCCTCTCCAAGAAGATGAGGGTGAGAACCAAAGCATGGAGCATAGGAGTCATGTCCGTGATAATTCCCGAGGTCCTGCTCCCAATCATTAGGACCAAAAAATTAAGGAGCTGCAAAATCAATTGAATGATGTCTTCAACGCCATGAAGGCACACGAACCAGAGACAGTGAATTACCTTGTAAGTCGAACTGACACACCTTTCAAACCTGACGTGGTGAACTACCCACTTCCTCAAAAATTCAAAATACCATTCGTCGAGACCTTTGAAGGTACGAAGGATCCACTGGACCACCTCAAAACTTTTAAGACCTTGATACAACTGCACAACTTTTCCGACAAAATCATGTGCAGAGCATTTCCAACCACCTTGAAGGGATCCGCTCATCAATGGTTCGCCAACCTCTCCCCAGCCTCCATTGGTACATTTGTTGAGCTGAGCAAGTCTTTCGTGGCACAGTTCATTGGTGGACATCGCCAGCAGAAACCTGTCACTCACCTGTTCAGTACAAAACAGGACCCAGATGAGAGCTTAAAGAGCTACTTCACTCGTTTTAACGAGGAAGTCTTTCAAGTCGAGGAGCTCGATGAAAAGGTCAGCATGACTGCCTTCTTGGGAGGGCTCCAGTCATCAAGCTTCCTTTTCTCAATGAGAAACGCCCACCGAAGAGCATGCTAGAACTATTGACAAAAGCTCAAAAATATATAAATGCTGAGGAAATCAATAGGTACAGGCAAGGTGAATCATCTCGAAGATCACCAAAAGCTTGACCTATCTCTGCTCTACTCTTAAGTAGACAGCCTATCTCTGCTCTACTCTTAAGCAGACAGTCTATCTCTGCACAGTTCATAAGCAGGCAGCCTATCTCTGCACTGTTCTCAAACAGGCTGCCTACCTCCAGCTTAGCGGCTCTCTCGCGGGTTGCCAAAAAAGTTTGGCCTCTGCATTATTTTCAAACAGGCATCCTACCTCCAACTTCGCGACTCTCTTATGGGTCGCCAAAAATTTGACATTTGCACTGTTCTCAAACAGACAGTCTATATCTCAAGCTTTAAGACTCTCTCATGGGTCGCCAAAATCTTGGTCTACCTCTGCACTGTTTTCAAACAGGCAACCTATCTCCAGCTTAGCGGCTCTCTCATTGGTCGCCAAAAGTTTGATCTCAAAAGGTGTAGCTCTCTCACGAGCAATCCTCAGACTCTGTTTTTGGTTTCAAGCAAACAGTCTGCCTCTCTCTCCAAGTAATCATGTTAAATATTTTAATGTTTGAAATAACATTATTTTTACCATCTCTAGGCAGGATCTTGAAAATCAAGTCGTCTACAACCCGAAAGACTACATTAAATCAGCATACTCAGCTGTCTAGTCGCCTAAACCAGCAGATCAACGTACTAAGCTGCCTGGCCTCCCAAATCAGTTATCTGGTCGCCAAGATCGGCCTTTGCACGCCCTTCTACGCACGTCTCCTCGCCAAAATGCCATCTATTTCAGGGCAGCTCGCCAGGTCTCAGGCTCACTCAAGCTCACCTAAGCCCCTTAAGTCAGTACCCAAAGAGGCGCACAAGACCTCTTGCTCGCCCAACTTTCTCATGCCAGTTCTCAAAAGGGTGCCCAAGCCATTCCTAAGGTCTTCATGCTCGCCTAATAGGCTGCCTTGCCCGCCTACACCGCCCAGAGCTCCACCATCAAGAATAAGTAGCGCCCAATGAGCCTCTAGAGTGCTCGACTTAGGCGTCTCAACATGGGCACCCAACTCTTGGGTCGCCTGGGATGACCCACCTGCTCGGTTCTCCCTCAGTTCGCCTAAAGATCCCTCAATCATTTCGACCAGGACTCTTAGCACCTGGGTCGCCCCCTCACCATGCCAAACAACCTTCTGCTCGCCAATGCTCTCCAAATTAGCACCAAAGCCTCATGCTCGTCCAACGCAGCCCCAGGCTCGTTCAAGGTGCCAAGGCAACCTCAAGCTCACCCAAGGTAGCCCCAAGCTCTCCCAAGGCCGCTCCGGCTCGCCCAAGGCAGATTCGGCTCGCCCAAGACAGCCTAGGCTTGCCCAAGGTGCTCCAAATGGGGCATATAATATATCAAATTGAAGCTCTCGGCAAGCCCTACAATACTCACTGCCTAAAGGCAGTGAATGATGCTGTTAAAAGTTCAAAAAAGGCTCGAAAACAACTGTTTTAGCCTCTCGAAGTTTAAAAAAAAAAATTTGCTTGCCCAAGGCACCCAAGGAGCGGCTCTGCTCGCCCAAAATGGCGCGCTCAGGTCACTGCTCAAAGTTTTGACCGTAACTTTTGCTCATTTACTCCAAATGAGGCTTATAATATGTCAAATCGAAGCTCTCGGCGAGCCCTACAAAACACATAGCCTTTGGCTATGATTGATGCTGTAAAAAATTTAAAAAAGGCTTAAAGGCAGGTGTTTTGGCCTTCCGAAGTTTTTTTAATTTTGTCGGTCAGCCGAAAATTTAAACTTAATCAAATGCCCTTTTTTCTAAGTTCCATTGGACACAGGGCATTGGGGGCAAATGATGGGCCAAGCCCAAATGCCCAACTCATGTTACAAGCTCAAGAGGCCCAACTCCAAAAAGCCCAGCAAATACAACCCAATGTGGTCAACCCGGTCAAGCTCATCATGTTCAAGGAGCTACATCAGCATGGAGTAGCTCATCAAGCTCAAGGAGCTACATCAGGAGGGGAGCATGCAGAGTCATCCAAGAGCCTTCTCCTCTCCACCTTGGAGTCCAAGAACTGGAGAGTCTCCTCCTCTCCACCTTGGAGTCCAGGAGCTAGAGAGTCTCCTCTTCTCCACCTTGGAGTCCAGGAGCTGGAGAGTCTCCTCCTCTCCACCTTGGAGTAAGGGTCATTCAAGAGTCCCACCCTCACCGCTTGGAGAGAGCCAACCTGCTCTCACCTTTGACCAAGTCTTTCGAGGAGCACCATAACTTCCCTGCCGTTGAGGAAAGGAGAAGTCGCCCGTTAAGGAGAGGAGGGGTCGTCAGACTATTCAATACCATTAAGTTGCCCCTAATGACTGGCTATGCAATTACTATGCAAACGACTATAAATTGTAAGCTCCCCCAACACTTGGGGGGCAGATCTCACAAAAGCAAGCTCATCTCCTCCCTTTCTTGTAATTCTCTACTCTCCCAAACATACCGGAGTTAATAAAGCTACCGGCGAACTCAGCCATTGAAAGTGGACGTAGATCTTGATTGACCGAACCACTATAAACCTTGTCTTCACTCTCTACCTATTTTACTGCATTTTAGACTATTTACTTGATTGTGGTGTGCAAACTAATTTGTGCATCATTATTAGTAATAGTGAGGGACATCAGTATGGTTGAGGTGATGGTAGTGATTGAACACATAATGTTGTTTGTTTCTCCTTTCTATGTGGTGCTTTCTTTTTGCGGGAAGCCGCTGCCAGGGGGTTTGTGTGGCAGGAGAATAGGAGGGGTTGAATTGGATATTTGGACTGATTACATTCAGTAGTTGTGGACTGGATTATTGTGTGCTTTTTTATGTGTCACTTCCTTTTTTTTTTATATGTTACTTACTTGATAAGTACAGCCATTGAGTAACTCCAGAATTTGGTTGAGCATTGCCGATTGGTGCCTATGAGCTTGAAAAACAATGGTTGAATCTATCAATCTTAAACAGTTCCAGATATGTGCTTGATTGTTTTTAGTGACTATTATTGTTATTCTGCTTTCTTTCACCCTTTATGGTTTATGGGGATAGATTTTATGTCCATTTTATTTATTTTACTTGTTGATTCATGAATTATTGTTAATATCTTTCTGCTAACATGATCAGGAACTACTTGAAATCTAGGAATTTCTGTTTTTTCGAGGTTTGAAATATTTCTTAATAGACAGTGGTAGCATATATCCTTACTTTTTTTTTTTAGTCATCCTTTTTTTTCTTTGTTTTTGACAATCCCCCTTCTCTTGCGCGCACCAAGTCTTTCTAATGTCTCTATTTATGTATATTCTATGATAGTGGAACAATTGTATTGGAGCGAAGTGCAAGTCTCAATTTTTCTTTGAGAGAGTACGAAAAAATGATGTGAAAGCACTTTTTACAGATAAAGTGGTTCACAAGATTGAAAGGGATATTGACTGTAAAATCAGAATATAGGAGAAATTTATCATTGTTAGTGGCAAGGCTAGGTTGGTTTTGGCAAAAGGCGTGGATGTTGTTCATCAAACCCTAGAGGAGAGCACAAAGTAGGGTTCTTCTGGTTCTCACATGTTCAGATCCAGGTCCACCTGAGTGTTGGCTCTTGGTTGGGACGCCGATTCCCGGTGGAAGTTAACGTGTGGCATGTGAGCTACAAAGGGCAAGGAGCCAATTTGATTTGGAGATTGTTACCTTGAAATTTATAGTTGTTTTAAGAATATTCGGCTATGAGCTCTTACATTCGAATCTTGTTATCTCTTTTTTGTAAAGGGTGCTAACTTGATTAGAAGACTCTTACCTTGAACTTTTGAAATTCTATTAATCTATTTCCAGATTTTTGTGTTTTCGACTGAGTATTTAAATTAACTAGTTGGTGCACACGTGCGTTGCACGTGAACCATTTTAACTTGTAATATTATTCTAGGCTTTCATTTTTATTCAAGTTTGCCATCAAAAAAATAATTTATGCTACATGCGTACATTGATGGCTCTAATGTGTCGAGGATGTCTGACCAAATATAAGTACTTGAGCTCCTTGTTCAATTCCTGCATTCTGAGCATTATAGATTGAACTATCACAACGACAAGACTATGCAATAATTTTAAAATACTAATTTTTGTAGAAGTAGAACTGAATTCTCATAAATATATAATTACTTTTCATTATTTTTTTCTCCAAAGGAACTCTATATTTCGTATTCAAATAAAATGATTTCAACTGGCCCAGAAAATTACAAGGTATAATATGAATAGACAAACACACAAAGACAATAAATTTTTACTTTAAATATGAACTATGGAATGCCTTATATTTGTTATTCTCATTATGCTCATAAAAAATGAATCACAACAATAAAAAATATAATATAATAAATGTACATTATCTTAAAAATCAGGGTAATTGATAGATTGATTGTTTGTTGCAGAAATGCATAAAATTTTGAAAATTCATGTGACAACTTCAATATGTAGATCCAAAAATGTGGAGGACAAAGGGGTGAAGCCTGCTTATTTGATTTTTTGTCTTAGACTTAATAGTTAATTGGTTGACGATAATTTCAATACAACTTTAATCTATAAAAATTTTGATTTCACAGAAATAATTAATTAGGATCACATATCTAATATCTAATATATATCCTAGAATAAGTGAGCAATATTAAAAAAATTTATTTCACAGGGCAGACAAATAAGTAAGAAAATGTCAATAAATTACCATGATAAGCCTATATTTGGGTTCATTTTTTTTGGATATAATTATAAATCAAACCAAAACTAGTTGATTTGTCTCCTTCAAAATGGGTACTGTACTTGAACACAAAGATGACATTCAAAGCTTTCACGTCATATATCCTTCACAAGCCTAAGTCAGTATTTTAAATATCACGAGGCCCTTTTAAAAAAATTTACTCTTTAAGATATTGTTTGGTTATTAACTTAATATAAAATTTGCTGTCTTTAATAATTTTCGTACACTACGATCCTGTTGGTCAAGGTTATCCCGCATAACAAGAGAGCACATAAGCAGGTCATGATTTTGTTAATTTAATAATTTTAAAAGCTAAAGATGCAAAATTGGCATCTAATTAAACAAACCAATACACACAAGTAATAAATCAAAGAGTCCAACTATAAATACATACTTTCTTCACAAAATGAAGTAGGACTAATAAACAAAAGTAATAAATCAAAGAAACCTGTTATAAAAGCATTCTGAGAGAGAAGGTACTTATTACCAGATAGATAAGTTAGTGGCTTGTAATGTATACCTATTATGGCAGTCAAATGTTTAATAACAAGTGGGAGCTCATGACTCTTTTTAATTTTTTTTACGAACTTTGTACTTAGCTTTGTTATGAGCACGATTCCCTTGCTTTTTATTTGTTGTTCTTTTTCCTATTTTGTTAGCCCTCACTTGTTCATCCCTTGTGGTTTATTGAACAACATCTACACTATATTCTCCGACCTTATATCAACATTAAAGTCTATTTTCTCTATCTATATGTACCAGAAAGATCGAATAGAAATGCCAAAGCATCATAGATACATACGTTGA
>CM042187.1:545386-572348 GCA_023539305.1 Ilex asprella | reverse complement strand
GAATGGTGTAAGAGTTAAATTAAAAAATATGATATAATTGTTTGAGGATAAAAGAGAAAAATAAAATTAGTGTGACATTAATTTTGAAGAATAAGGATGACTTAGTTGTAGTTTTAGAGGGCAAAAGTGGAAAAAAAATATTTTTCATGTATCCCCACTTTTTAAAGTAGTATAGATATAGATTAAAGCCAAATTGAAATTAAATTTTATAGATACTTGTACAATGTGCAATAGTTTTAAGTCCGAGGGGGTAACATGATAGTTTTACATTTTGTTAGTAGGAAACTGCTATTTAAAAACCTTTGGTCAAGGAAAAGAAATAGGAAAAATCTCTGAATTTGACACGTGACAGGTTCTCCAAAGGTTAATTGACACTTCGACAGATTCTATATCAACAAAGCTTTGGTTGTGCTGTAGTGTGTTTGATTGCGTGTTTAGACCAATCCTGTCCCTGTTCCTAATGTCTGTTTGGATATATTCGCTGAATTGTTTGTACGTATAATCCATAAATGTCGCTGCCTCTAGCTCTCCGCAGCTTCTTGGTTTCAGACCGCTGATCCATCGGCCGTCGAATCTAGGCTTTTTACAATTTCTCCGAGAAAGGTATTTCAATTGAAAAGTTTCTTTTTGAGGGGTTACAAATATTTCAAATGGAAAAGTTACTTTCTTTATTGTTTTTATAGTTAATACGTATCTTCGGTCATGTAGTTCTCGATCGAATACTTGACTATTTGAAATCTTGCCTGTTTGTCCTTCTCACATTTGTGTGTTTTTAATCTTTCGTTTTCGTTCGGTAATAATGATATATTTAAAGCTCCACTGTACCTGAATATTTTTAGAGGGAGAATATACTTTTGTTAATTTTCTTTCGGCTCTTGTGTATTACTTATTTGCAGGATTATATTTGTTACTTCAAGTTTTGGGGCTCTTTCTGCGCTCAAAAGATCAATATCTAGGTCATCTTTTTCGGTAAATTGGAGGACTATTTATTTAAAATGGGGAAGAATATGGAAACAAGTTAAATTTCTTTATCGGTGAATTTTAACAGAGGTCTTTGGTTGTGTCCACTGTGATATGTTCATGCGGGATAGTCCTGTTGATTAAGATACCGCACCTTGAACATCATTTTCACCTGTTCTCTTTGCAAGGAATTAGGAAAATAGATGAGGTTGTTTGCCTCGCAAGGTTCCTGCTGTGGATATCAGTTTAAACGAAATTTATATGTTATTGTATTGGTTGTTAGTTAGTGGAATATGTTGATTTCAAAGATTGAGCTTGTCAAAAGGTATTGTTGTTATGCCCAATAGAAAGGAGAGGCAGATGTAATTTGGATGGAATGGACTTTAACACTTCAAAAGAAAACGACTTTCTAGTTGATCTTGAGAGTGGTGGTGAGACAAGTTGCGAAGAGGAGGTAAGCAATGAACCTGCTTTAGACAACAGGCAAGCTGAGAATATGTTCAATAGGCTTTTTAGTGGGGTTTTTGGTTTTAATGGATCCGATAAGGGGGAATGTAGTGTGAGCTCGAATAGTAATTTGAGAAAGTCCAGTGACATTCCACGTGAGAATGTAAAATTGATAATTGACAGGAGTTCAAGAGGAGGACAGAGTGGCGAGCAAGTGCCTCTTGCAGAGAAGAAAAATGTGAAAGAGAAACGGAAAACAATAAACTCTAAAAAGGCTCACAAGCCACCACGGCCTCCCAAAGGGCCATCTTTGGATGCCACTGACATAAAGTTTGTCAAAGAGATCTCTGAGCTTGCCATAAAGAAGCGTGCAAGGATTGAACGCATGAAATTATCGAAGAAGATTAAAGCATCCAGATCATCGGCATCATCGAACAGCGCCATATCTGCTATGGTCATCACGCTTCTCTTCTGTCTTGTACTAATCTTCCAAGGTATAGTAGTTTTCTTGAGTTCAAACCTGACTTTCTTCTCCCCCTTTTTATCGTTTGTGATTTATTTGTGCTTTTACCCTCTGGTATCAAAGGTTTTTTGCCTTTGCTTTGACATGTTAAGAAACATAGGTTCACATTCACACAAAGTAGTTGTAGAAGTAGTTGGGTTTTTTGTACTAAATATTGTGTTCAGAAGAATTATAAACAACTGTTACTAGTGGACTGCCGATTAGTATATTGGCTGCAATTTCACACCTCTGGTTAGAACCTAGATCATCTTGTCAAGGGCCACTTTCGCTATACGGCTTACAACGATATGAACCATCTAGTTCAAGCAAACTGATTATATATTGGGGTGAATTCGTGTCACACAAAATTAGTCCAACATACGCAAAATCTTGCCGCCTTTGTGGTGAACAAAACAAGAGGAGAAAAAAATCCGTTGCTAGGCTGTTCATACAAGCAAACTGAGGACAATTATAGACTGGGTAGTATACATCCAAATAAGAAGTTATGGTCTAGTTTTTAATTTCTCACATTTGTTGCTATATTACAAGCATGCTTTGGATGTCTACATATATTGTCGGCCACAAGAGTATACTTATGTAAGATTGATTTTAGTATTTTGGAATGAGGGTGATCTCATAAACCGGGTGTGTTCATAGTTTTTGCTAAAAACAATATAGTCTTTAAATTTTTTGGTTCCCTGAGTACTCATATGAGGCAACAGATACATAGGAATGATATTACTCAATCTGATCATTTGTTTTGTTCGTCTTTTTCTTAGCAAAAATGATATTTGAACAAATTTGGAGATTCATACCACAGATTGTAGAACTAGTCTGTTTTGTTTTACATGGGACTTCAAAGAATGTTTACCGCAAAGCTTCACACAAAGAAATGATTTGTCCCTTTTTGGTGGGTGGGTCGGTGGGGGTGGTTGATCTTCAAACACTACATTCCAAATAATGAATGCATTAAATTTGGATCTGGACATCTTTTTAAATTTTGCAGTGATCTTTGCATCTCTCTTGGATGCAAGTCAAATTCTTTTTAAGGAAAGGTACCAAAAAAACCTTGCATTACTTTTCAAGAATCATGTAGCTTGTTACTGCCCGTGGCAGTCAATGGTATCATAATCGTTATTGGAATATGGAGTAATGTGCTTGTCTAAGCAATATGATGTTTTTGAGGTAGCTTATCCCAAGTCTTTTTTTATTTACTGAGTTGTTTGTTTCCTTTGCGTTGTTATCAAAATCGTATGATTCGCGATTCGATTCGATTCGATTTAGGCCCCATTTGATTCGTATCTTACTACGGAATCATTTTTTGCTGATTATCGCAAGAATCGTAAAATTTTATTATTTTTTTTAAACCATATTTTTAGAAAAAATGATGTCATTTTGCTAGAAGAGACCTACCCCTAAATATAAAACTCGCGTGTCTCTCTGTATCTCCTGTTCGCATCTCTGCTTCTTAAGCGACTGTTCAAGCATCTTTGAACATCATTCAGAGACGACGCCTCCTTCATTCCAGGTATGCTTCTTCTTTTTCAAAAGTAATTACTAAACCCTAGCATACCCTTCTTCTTCTCTTCTTCAATAAATGCTCTATTTTTTATTTTTCATAAAAAAAAAATTTTCATCAAAAAATCATTTTTCAATTGAATGTGAAAAATGATTTTCTAATATTACATGTTCGAATGAGAATGAACTTTTCCTAAGGTTGCATATTCGAATCAGTATGGACTTTTCCTATTTTAGTTTAACATTGTTAGGAAGACAATAACTATTTGTTAGTTAAAAGTTATGCATCTTTCATCGTGGCCATTTTGAGGGAACAATTTATTATGCATTAAAAAAAAATTAAGGAGGTACAAACTCAAGTGTTGCTTTAAAAGCGTCTTTTCATTTGGATGGCTTGATCATGTCAACACCGTCAATTAATTATTTTAAAAATATAATAATGTTCAATATTTAATATCTTGCCTATTTTAAATATGTACATGTTATTTTTTATCATTGTTCGAATTTTGTGCTGATTTGATACGATTCTCGATTCTCAAATCTAGAATTTTGATCTCCGATACGAATCTGAATTTGATAACTATGTTTCCTTGTACTAAAATTGTGCTTCTTAATTTTTAGCTTAAAAGGAATGGTGATGTAAGCTAAGTACTTTTTTTTTTTTATCAAAGATAAACTACAACATTTCTACTTAAAAGTAGAAATGTCATAGCCATCATATAACCCACACACACACCCAAAGGCTATCCGATGTGAGATAGCTCCAGCCCATCACCAACTAGGCCAAAAGGCCTCCCCGTTCATAGAGGGGCCTAAGAGGGATGCAACTGAGCCCACATGGGACCCACCTTGAACACACATGTTTTTTTTTATCAAAGACAAACTACAACATTTCTACTTAAAAGTAGAAATTCCATAGCCGTCATATAACCCCCACACACACCTAAAGACTATCTGATGTGGGATAGCCCCAAGCTAAGTACTTTAATGATTATGTTCGACATACACATCTTGATCCATTTCTATTTCATTGCTAGGCGCTTGTAGCTCCTCTCTCTCTCTCTCATATGTTGGTGTACATATGTTATATGTAATGCTCACAAGGCTGCAACTAGCCAGTCCGAGTGGGCACTTCTGGTGTGTCGAAACTTGTCCTGGTAGCTCACAGTTTGTTGTGGTGTAGTCTGTTGGGGTTGGGTTCCTCTTGCTTTCCTTTTCCCAATAGATTAGGCAAACAAGAAAAAGAAAGAAAGGGTAATCTGGATCTGGACATCTTTTTCCAGATGACTTGCTAATATTCCATGTGATGCCTGAAAAATGGAAAAAAGAAATGGAGGAAAAATTTAGAACACTTATACTCTTCAGACTTGGCTTGCAGGAATCTGCTCTAGAAACAGTTCAAGTGCGAGTTTCCAGGGGTCTCCACAACCAGCTGCTGCGACAAAGGGCTTGATATCAGTCCAGTTTTACAGTAATCTTTCGGCAAGTAATGACATTGGACTGAGTTCTGAATCTCATAAGTTTGTATTCTTTTTCTGTTATATTTTAAATCATGCTAGATTTCATCTCTAAGTATTTGTAAAGTTTTGGATCTAAGGTGATTTACATGTTTGTTTTTTCTATGATTCATCTTAATGCAGTTCTGTAGAAGAGTTTTCTGGTTCAGAATTCAGATCGCTGTGATGAGTTGCTGGAAAATGTGGGAAGTCACTGAAGGGAGTAAGCAAGAGTAAATACAATGTTCATGTGATTTACATCTGTGGCATCAGACCAGTGTGATTTACATCTATTGGTAACCATAATTCTTGTTTGGGTTTACAAATCAGTGGAGCATTGGTTGACATGCTTCCATAATTTTTGTGGAAGTCCTCCCTTGTATGCTTTTCATTTTAGCTGACATGTTGCAATATGAAAGCCCTTTGTTCACTTTAAAAATTCACACATCACCCCCCCCCCACCCGGGGGCACACCTCAGTATTAATAAAAAACTACATAAATAAAAAAACAATTATTCAGAAAATATAGCTGCTGACATTCATTAATATTAATTATAGATAATATGCTTCTTGTTGATAGTGTGACATGTCTATATGATCCAACTGAAACAGATACAGAACTTGTTTCCTCTGAAATGTACCAGCTAGCAAGAAATTCGTGCACGCATCCGTAGAATTAGGAAGGTCAGATGGGTTGATTTCGATGCTAAAACTTCCCTCGGCCATTGCAGTCCAGAATGTGAATCCCGCAAGAACAGGTACCAGCAAATAACCTTGCTGTTACTTTGCCTCCCAGTGATCATGTAGGCGTAGTTACGTCGGCTGATTTGTTGACTGATTCTGTTACCTTTCTCTCAATGGAGAAAACTTTTATACTACTGTCTCGGAAATCTGTTCTACTCCTTATCAACTGCAAAAAAATCAGTATCTTTCCTATCTTTGGGCGAACTCTCAAGTAGATTTTAGTTTGTGGAAATAACGAAGTTGAGTATGTGATTTTCGCAGTTCTTTGCAACCTCACACAGAAATTTGACCAGACAAATTTCCTGTTACACATGAGAGACTGGCGGCTAGGTTTGGACTCATCAATTCGTTCCATTACTTAACAATTTGGGTTTCAATCCGGTTCATTATGACGTGAGATAGAATCCCATTCATAAAAAAGGAGTAATAGTATTAGGATTTGATTATAGAGAAGTGAGGTCGGATCATCTCAAAGAAGGGGGAAAAAAAATATAATCGTGCGGTCTTGTTTTGTCCCAATTATTTTGGAAAAAAACAAGTGAGATATAGAATATAATAATTCAATTGTAGTCTAATCTATTTAACACTTAAATGGCATGTATGTTTGCCAGATGTGTCATATTCGATTTAACACAGATAACTTATAAACAAAATCTTCCTAGTATCAAAATTAAGTTGAAAAAAATTTCCCCTAGTCGTATAATAATTTATAAAATATACTTAACTAAGTAAAGAAAAATTTAGATATTTTTTCATACAATATCAGCTAACACAATTTTGCTGTGTTAATATTGAATATTTCGTACTAATATCAACTTGGTAGCGGATTGTGCCATTTTTTTGAGCTTTTTTATTAAAAAAAATAAATTATCTTAATCAGCTAACTTTGAAACTGTGTTATGTTATGATGTGGTGTTAAAAATTATCGCATTTAATACTTGTCATTAAATAAAATAAATTTTCTTTTTTTTTTGATACATCAAAAAAAGAAATAAAATAAATTTCCAACTGCAAGCTCTCCTCTCTCCCCCATCTTACTTTTCAAAAAAAAAAAAACCTGCAAGGTTTTATTTTAGGATAAACTTTGAAAATGGGATAAATAAAAGTAATTTTTTTTTATATTAAAAGAAGCGGCGAAAACAAGAAGAGCGCCTAGCAATTATTTGTTGGATTCTCACCGGTGGAATCAGAAGGTTTTTGGCCGCGCCTAAACCACTTCTCACGGTCAACAATCGATCCCTAACAAGAATTCCAAGACTCAAATTTTCAACTCCTAGGTGAGGAGTAAGGCTGTCACCCCAGACCACCCTACCCGGTGGTTAAATAAAAGTAATTGATTCGAGAAAGGTATCACCGGTCCTTGGTCCTCCTCCCTAATGGACTCTATAAATACAAAACTCACCGTACTGCACGCCCCTCGTTTTCTGTCGTTTTAGGGTTTGGGCTCCGACGACAAGCTAACACCCTCCCAAAATACTCTCCGAAATAGCGTTTGATTTCGATTTATTTTGGATTCGAAGAACTTGGAGTTGAAAATTAGGGCTTAGAGATTTGATGGGTACGGAGAGGAAGAGGAAGGTGAGCTTGTTTGATGTGGTGGATGATACCTCGGCGTCGGGAAAGATCGCCAAATCTAACGGCGGTTTCATTAACGGCAACAACAGCAGCATGATGCCGTTAATCAATACTTGGAATGGAAGGCCGTACTCGCAGAGGTATTATGAGATCTTGGAGAAGAGGAAGACTCTGCCTGTTTGGCACCAGAAAGATGAATTCCTGCAAGTCCTAAAAGCCAATCAAACCCTAATATTGGTTGGTGAAACTGGTAGTGGTAAAACTACTCAGGTCAGTCTGTGGTCGTTAGATGACGATATGTTTATGCTAATAATATAGTTATTGATTATTTGGTTTGCTTGGTTGCCCACAACACAGAACAAGTTTTGGAACCTTTCTTTATTGACAAAACTCCTTCGACTGTAGATGTTTTGCTTATATACTTACGTGGTTGGAAGATTCTGGATTTTCCTTGGATCTTCTTTTATTGTCTTGCAAATATATGGACTAAAATGTTTCTCTTTTTTTGTGGTGTCTGATTGCTCACTACATATTTGGGTAGTTGTTGTAAATTAGTGAGAGTGACATAATTTTTGGAATTTGTCATCAGGCTTTCCTGTTTTGATTGAAACGATGGGCACTATCTTCTTAGAAGCTGGTTTCATCCTCTATTTTATTTGTTAATGGTCTGTTTTGTATGATGAATGAAAAAATTGGAAGGTAGGTAGGTCAAAGTTGTGGGAGAGGTACCCCTGGGAGAAATTAGTAGTCCTTTTTTTTGTCTGGTGCGTCAGAGTGACTTTGGAGAATGGGTGGTTCAGTTTTTGATAGAAAGGAATTCGATGGGCCTGGAGGGAAAGATTTTCTGTGTCTCTGCCTTCCCCCTCTCCCCTCTGTCCCCCTCACTTGTATTTCCTTTTATCTGCTGCATTCCTTCGACTCTTTTATCCAACCAGGACACGAGTCACTGCAGCTTTGCTTGCAACTTGATGGTGGTTTCAAGTTTACACGTAGCTTTAGTTTACACGTAGTTTTCCTGTGCATTGTATTACCAGTCCTTGGTTTTTTGAATTGGAGAATTTCTTTTAGCAAGTTGCCCATTTAGTGCTTCAGTAATTGAGCGCACAACTGAAATATTTTCTGCTTGTGGAAGCTGGAACTTTTTGCTCGAGGAGCAAGATTTTTGAATTAGTTCATTTCTGGTGTCCAGATCCCTCAGTTCGTTCTGGAAGCCATTGATGTTGAGGGACCTGATAAACGTAGGAAGTTCATGATTGCATGTACCCAGCCTCGAAGGGTGGCTGCAATGTCTGTTTCCCGTCGTGTAGCTGAAGAGATGGACGTGACTATTGGGGAGGAAGTAGGTTATAGCATTCGTTTTGAGGACTGCAGTAGTGCAAGAACAGTTTTGAAGTAAGCCCGTCTCTTTATGTACAAATGATTTCTTGTATTTATTCTTTCTAATAACAGATTTGACTTGGAATGTGTCATAATGTAGTTAGTGTTTTTCCTTGGCTCATTTGAGGGTGCAAATTCACTTGTATGTCTTTTGGCATGGTAGGTATTTGACAGATGGTATGCTTTTAAGAGAAGCAATGACAGATCCGCTTTTAGAACGTTACAAAGTGATAATTCTCGATGAGGCTCATGAAAGAACTTTGGCAACAGATGTTTTGTTTGGGCTTCTGAAGGAAGTATTGAAAAATAGACCTGATCTCAAGCTAGTTGTAATGAGTGCTACACTAGAGGCTGAAAAGTTTCAGGGTTATTTCAGTGGTGCACCTCTCATGAAGGTTCCCGGAAGGCTTCACCCTGTGGAGATTTTTTACACTCAAGATCCTGAGAGGGATTACCTTGAAGCAGCAATTCGAACTGTTGTGCAGATACACATGTGTGAACCTCCTGGTGACATACTTGTTTTTCTGACTGGAGAGGAGGAAATAGAAGATGCATGTCGCAAAATAATGAAAGAGGTTTCCAATTTGGGAGATCAGGTCGGGCCCGTAAAAGCAGTGCCTTTATACTCTACACTTCCTCCAGCTATGCAGCAGAAGATTTTCGATCCTGCTCCACCTCCACTGGTGGAGGGTGGTTTACCTGGAAGGAAGATTGTAGTTTCAACAAACATTGCAGAAACTTCTTTGACCATAGATGGCATAGTTTATGTCATTGACCCTGGGTTTGCCAAGCAGAAAGTTTATAACCCACGAGTGCGAGTTGAATCTTTGTTGGTTTCTCCAATATCTAAGGCTAGTGCACACCAAAGATCAGGGCGTGCTGGAAGGACTCAACCAGGCAAATGTTTTAGACTTTACACAGAGAGGAGTTTCAATAATGATCTTCAGCCGCAGACCTACCCAGAAATATTGCGATCAAACCTTGCAAATACTGTTCTCACTTTGAAGAAGCTGGGGATAGATGATCTGGTCCATTTTGATTTTATGGACCCTCCTGCCCCCGAGACGTTGATGCGAGCATTAGAGGTTTTGAATTACTTGGGAGCATTGGATGACGATGGAAACCTAACCAAGCTGGGTGAAATCATGAGCGAATTCCCTCTAGATCCCCAGATGGGGAAGATGCTTGTTGTCAGCCCAGAATTCAACTGTTCAAATGAAATTCTTTCTATATCGGCAATGCTTTCAGGTATTGTAGTTTGTGATCTCTTTCTTCTCTCTCTGTCTTGAGTCTCTTTTTAGTCTGTGTGGGAGTATATGTTTGTGGGCCGTGATGGTTGTGTAGTACTTCTCACAAAGTCATACCTATCACTTCTTGCATATGCAAAGGTTGGCACCTGTGCATATATGGTTATATACTTAACTGCATTATGTGTACACGAATGCATAGGTATGTTGTTAGGTATATGTGTCTGCTTAGGTTGTCATCAGCAACTGTCCTGTCTGGGTTCCATGCCCCCGGTTGGCATGTACCATAGAATTTCTAAGTAAGTGCTGATGCAGATAGTTGCAGTTTCTCAGTATTCTCTCATGAAGCAAATGGTGTCGTCTCGCCTCTGTGCATCTGCTGACCTACCATGGGCCTCCTCTGTGATAACCAATTTTTTCTCTAGTACCCAATTGCTTTGTCCGGCCTAGGGAGGCTCAAAAAGCTGCGGATGAAGCGAAAGCTCGGTTTGGTCACATTGACGGGGATCACCTCACACTCTTGAATGTGTACCATGCATACAAGCAAAATAGTAAGTACTTAAATCCATTCTCTTTTTCACCTTGTCTCTTGATTTAGGGAATTGTTAAGACTGCTTTCCATTTAATTTGGTTTTGATAATCTTTGTTATCTGTGTACTCTGTATCGGTTGCAGATGAAGATCAACAGTGGTGTTATGAAAATTTTGTCAATCATAGGGCACTTAAAGCTGCAGATAATGTGAGGCAGCAGCTAACTCGCATTATGGCCAGGTTTAACCTGAAGCTATGCAGCACAGATTTTAACAGTCGTGACTACTACATCAACATCAGAAAGGCTATGTTAGCTGGATATTTCATGCAAGTGGCTCATTTGGAGCGCACTGGCCACTATTTGACGGTGAAAGATAATCAGGTACGTAACATACTCAAAAAAAGAGGGTAGGGCATGAAGATACTCTACCCACTTATTTTAAGCTCTTGGGAACTCTGTTTAATCTCTCAGAGGAGACGAGTACTCTATTCAATCTCCATCAATTTCTTCAAATATATGATTGTGGTTGGTATATGCAGGTAGTGCACTTGCATCCTTCAAATTGCCTAGACCACAAGCCGGAATGGGTCATTTACAATGAGTATGTCTTAACAAGCAGGAATTTTATCCGTACAGTAACCGACGTTCGTGGTGAATGGTCAGTTTCTCTCAATTTATGCAATTTAACTGCCATGCTGTTGTCTCTGGTGTGTCTGTGTAGTGCTTTTTCTTGTACCTTTTTTTTATGAAAAAAAGTGGTTGGAAAGTAGGTCCTTATGCCCACCATTCTCACTCCCGCTTTTGAGAGGAAAACTGCAGAAAAATGTTCAGAAGTGGGGTTGGTACCCTTTGGATTTTTGTATCTTTCAAAGCATGTTTGTTGTATATTGTATGTGTATGTGACCAAACCTCTAATGGTGTCAGGTGTCATCATCTTTCATTTAAGTTGCCACCCAATCTGTATCATCGAAACTGAAGCAATATAAATTGAAAAGATATAAAAAAAAAAAAATCATGCGGGCAAACTCATAGGGGGCACTATGGTAAAATTTATAAATGATGTTTTCCTTCCTCTTATCAAATATAACAAAGGAAAATTCATCTCTCTCATTATCCATTCCTCATACCTATGAAATCAGAGGAAAAAATGATTTCTTTCCTTCAGTGGAAATTTCACTCGTCTCACTCTTACTTCCTTACCTCTTTCCATCACTTCTGTTTGGCATAAACGGACAATTAATATAGAGGCAAATCCTAGTGAGGAAATGAAAGTTGCTGAACCTAGTATACTTGTATAAATTTTGAGACAACAGCTTTGTTTCGTGGATCTCTTCTTGACTTGGGAACTCATCTGTCTTATGACCACTATAGTTATGTCCAGTGACTCAAGGCTTTATTTTTAATTTGTGTGAAGGCAAAATTCTGAGATCTGCAATATGGGTTTGCATATGTTAGATTTTTGTTTTTCTGAAGTGGCATTTGGAGCTTCTCCAACAAAAAAAAAAGTGGCATTTGGAGAATATAATTGGTATATGTCGGCCTTTGTTTGGTTAGATGACCTGTAGAACTGTCAAGTCCATGTTGTTTCTCAAGTAAGCCGTGGGATCTCGATATATGTATATCAATTCTATTGAACATTTCTTCATATGACCGTTGTGTGTTGCAATATAGCTCTTTTGTGGAGTGTGGGGATTGAATGTTTCTGCTTGTTTGGAAATTATTTATGAGTAATGTTATATGAACTTAAAAAATAGGCTTGATAATTACAACTATTGAATAGGTAGTGAGTATCAATAAATGTTCCTAGTAAAATCAATTGTTGTAATTATCAAAGTCTACTTTTTAAGTCCATATAGCATTGCTCATTATTTATTCTTGGGAAATATTTGTCTCGCCTAATGGGGCTTTTGGTATCAGAAATCTCTTCATCTTGCTGTATAAATAATTTATTTATTGCTTAGAGCCCAATCAGTGGCTGGTTATGGATTCCCAAAAGTGAGCTTTTGAATTATCTCGCCCCGCCCCCCCTTTCCCCCACAAAATTAAAACCCAAAAAAAAAAAAATACAAATATTGTTGAATAAATGAAATTGATTTGTTTAGCAATAAGTTTCTATGAGGTTATACTTAATTGGAACTAGTTTGGTTGATAATCTATGGTTCAGAGCAAGATTATTTTTGTCTGGAATTAGTATGGTGTTTCGACATGGTTGATAAATGTTATGCTAACTGTTCGCTCTTTTCTTGCCCTGTCTTTGGTTGTCTTGGATATTGGGGCGGTTCAGGTTGGTCGATGTAGCGCCACACTACTATGATCTTGAGAACTTCCCTCAATGTGAGGCAAAGCGTGTTCTTGAGAAGCTTTATAAGAAGCGTGACAGAGAAAGGGAGGAGAGCAAGAACAGAAAGTGAGATGTGGACATCTACAGAGTCCTAATGTTTGTACCAGCAATGCCTCGCAATTGCACTGTAGAGGAAGAACTGGCATAATTTTCGTATGATTTAAGAATTTAGTTTAGCTTGAATACTGTTGTTTCTCTGATACTTATTGTCCAGATGTTTCGACTTTTACCTAGAGTCCAAATGTAGATGCAGAATGGCCATGTTCTCTCTCTCTCTCTCTCTCTCTCGTGCTTGTCTGTAAAGATGGTTCGTAACGATATGTTCTTATTGACCTTTAAAAGCTGCATGCTGGAGATGAACGTGAGTCTAGCTCAAAACAGATTGAACCTGGCAAACCATAAGCGTGCAATTGCCCTCCCAAATCCCAATGGCATTCTCATATTCGGAAAATATCTACCAAAAGCGTAGAACTTGTTTCAGAGTACAACAAAAGAGGACTCGCACCAACTACGTGCCTTTTGTATTTTAGCACGTCTTTCTTTCATCATCTTTGTTAGCTCAACCACACTGCTCCAGGTTCCCTTTTCACCATGTATCTTCGATAGCATCAAATAAACAGCAGGATGATCTTGTTCTAATTTGTAAATTCCCTCTGCTGCAAACTTGCCTAGTTCAAGACATGAATGCAACCCACAGGCTCCGAGCAATGCACCCCAGACAACTACATCAGGCTCCAAAGGCATCCCTTTGATCAATTTTTCTGCTTTCTCTAGCAGACCTGCCCTCCCATAGAGATCCACCATACAAGCATAATGCTCCATCTCTGGTTGGACACAGTACGTCATCTCCATAGAGTTGAAATGCCTTTCACCTTCTTCAACCAATCCCCCATGTCCACAGGCTGATAACAGATTAATGAATGTAATTTGATCAGGTCTAACACCGTCCTTTATCATTGTCTCAAACCCATTTAATGCTCTTGTTGCAAGCCCATGCCTTGCATAACCGCCAATAATCGAATTCCATGACACCAAGTTCTTCTGCTGAATCGACTGAAAAATGGAAGATGCCGCTTCAATGTCTCCACATTTCGCATACATCTCAACAAGTGAGGTTGACAAGATAACATCAAGTGGTATACCAGACTTAACAAGGCAAGAGTGAACTTGATGGCCCACAATAAGAGAAGAACAACCCGCACAAGCATCGCACACACTTGCCAAAGTAAAATGATTAGGACGCGTACCTGAACTCAACATCAAGACAAACAATTCCAAAGCATCGACAAACTTGCCGTATTGTACGTACCCTTTTATCATTGCAGTCCATGAAATCACATTTCTTGTATTCATCTTATAGAAAACAGTCTCAGCTTCATGAAGATTTTTATTCTTAATATACCCATTAAACAGCGAAGTCCAAGAAACTATATTCTTCTCCGGAATCAGGTCGAAAGCCCTCTGAGCCTCAGTTGCTAACCCCAAATCCATGAAACTCAAAATCAACGCATTCCATGATGTGACATCTTTTATGATGATATCTTCAAAAACCTGACAAAAACTTTTGCGGTCCCACAAATCACTGTAACCCCTTATCAATGCAGACCCTACAAACACACAGAGATTAAGGGCTAGACGAACTATACGACCATGTAGCTGTGGGATTAACATATTGAACGAGGGGTTCAAGAACGCCGTAATCACCATTGAGAAAGTGAATTCATTGGGTCTTTGACCAGCTCTACTCATCTCTAGAAAACACTGAAATACTTTTTCTGGGCTTTTGTTGTCGTGTAAACCAGATAGCATGGTGTTCCATGAAACGACGTCCCTACAGGGCATTTGATCAAACAGGACTTGAGCGTGTACCAATTGGTTATTTCTAAGGTACCCTGATATGAGCGAATTCCAGGAAATGACATTCCGGGATGTGGGATTTTGATCGAACAGCTTGCGAGCATTGTTTAAATTCCCGTTACGAATATAACCCATAATCGTCTTGTTCAGATTGGCCGATGGTAAAGTAGATATTTGGCGGAAAATGGAAAGGAGGGGTCTGTCTGATGTGCGCATGCTGTGCAGTGACGCTCATGGCGTGGGCAGTCAGTGCACTATATTTTCTGTACCAAGAGACCAAATAGTGTTTTTTTGTCGGAGATGAAGACACCGTTCCACTGACAAGAAAATATTTTACTACTTCACATTCAATGGACATAATAAGGCCTACAAGTTCCTTTTTTGTGGTCCCATAAAAAGATTGGACTACAGAATTACCTGAGACATGTATGCAGCAGTAAGTAGCACAGCATTTGCACGTTCTAACACCGTTCTGACAATTGGCTCTACTTTCCGCATAAACCCCCAACGAAATAGCATGACGGAAAGGAGCCCACAAATGGTAGTGCCAATTTAGTGAAGTAATCTATAAAGGACCATCTCGAATCGAAACTTCTACAAGTAATTGGTATGTCTCGTTTCAAATCTTTACTAGGGACGATTCAAAAACTTCTTCAAGTGATTAGTAATAGATTTAAATAATTGATTAAACGTGGATTGAGACTTTCTTGAGTTGAATTGAATAACATGAGGGAAAAGAGCCCACAAATGATAGTGCCAATTTAGTGAAGTATTCTATAAAGGACCATCCCGAACCTTCTACAAGTAATTGGTATGTCTCATTTCAAGTCTTTACATTTATAGGGACGGTTCAAAAACTTCTACAAGTGATTATTAATAGATTTAAATGATTGATTAAACGTGGATAGAGACTTTCTTGAGTTGAATTGAATACTAATAGAAGCTTTGGCATCTGTGTTATGGGCTTTACTTTAGCTGCCAGAGTAATGAAACTCTCGATCTCATGCTTTATCGAACTACCTCAATAAATAAGAATACATAGACAAGAAATTCACATGAGAAGCTATATCTCTCCGGGTACTTGGCATCAACGTTCATGCTGTGATCCAGGAGAGGGTTAACTACCTAGAGGAATGCTCACACTAGCGTCTCATGCTTATATTCTTTGACGCTCAAAGGCTTGAGTATACTAATGGACGGATTCGAAAGAGAATAATGGTGACAAGAAGGCGGCAGCTGGTGAGATGCAAATTCACAGGACAATTGAGCAACTAAACAACAAATATCACTAGCAACACAAAAGTTAAGACTTAAAACAAACACGTAAATTAATGATTTGTTTGGTACGGTGAATAAAAAAAATAAAAAGATGAAAAATAAGAGTAATATATTTTTTATCCTTCTAAAGAACGAATCATTCCTTTGTGTTAGGTAAGATGAATGAAAAGGTAAAAAGATTTTTTTTTTTTTTTTTGTGTTTGATAAAATGAAAAAGAAAATTAATGAATAACATATAGATATATTTTTATCCCAATTTTAGAGAAATCAATTTTAATGAATTGGAAAAATAAGAGTGATAATCTATCCTTTCAACTTTCCATTCTTCTAAAATCTAAATTTCTATCATTCTATTTTTTTTTATCTACAAAGCAAAACATGATACTGAAGCAAGTTGAAGCAGGTGGTATAGAAGTATCTCACTGAAGGATTAAACAGTAGAAGGCGGCCCAAGAACATAATTATCCTCAATTGACAAAAAAGAAAAAAAAAAGGCTTTTCCATTTTACTCTGCACGATTGTTAAGTACAACAATGAAATAAATTTCTCACCAACACGGATTCTTTTGAGATGAAGATGAAAAGCAGAGATACAAGGGCGGGCGAGCAAGGCACTGTAGAACTATTTCTGCAAGAGGCCAAAAAAACATGTCCCAAGCTTACGAACATAGCAATAATATCTGAACTATAACCACCTGATTTATTAAACAAACTAAACAGATGATGTAGAGATGTTGCATATCAAAATAATCTCACTATGGAGAAACTTCCCCAACATAAAAAGTCTCCTGCATTTAACATAATAATTAAAATAAGTTAACCTTAATACTACAAGTGCCACTGTCATGGGGAAACAAAGGGACATTGATTACACCAAGTCACTAACCATTACAACAGCCCAAATAGTTCAGTTGGTAACACCACGTGAGGTTTGCATGCACTAAAACACCGTTCTTGTTGAAAAATACTACAGTTCTATCAATCCAATCAGTTCAGCAGTACCATCTTCGATAATTCTTTGCTCACTTGCCACCCCCAAATTTCATTTCCATAAGGTAAGGCCCTACGTCTCAGGCTTCAAGCCTCAAGCACAAGTTGTAATCACTACGGTAGGCTTATGTCACACAAGGATCAGCCACCATGCGGACCTCATGCCCTCAACTTAAAGATTATTACTGTAGTCCTTGTCTATGAAACTATTGAAACTAATTTTTGGTGTAGAAAAGAACAAAAAGGAAGTGGGTAAAATAGAACATAAAATGCTTAAGCTCCAAAAACTTGAGCAATAAAAAACTAGGTAGTTAATTTGAAATCAACCACAAACTGAAGTAGCTATTCATCCATTTGGAATCAATATAACTTTCACTTATTGACCTTTCTTCAGCTTCTCCCAATAGAGCTCAAATATGACCATCAATCATAAGCTAGGACAAAGACATTAGTCCAAATTCACCATGACTGGTCAGATGAGAAAATGAAGCAAACAGTTGATGTCTCTACTCTCGTCAAATTATGGTCCTTCAAATCAGGTTATATTTGTCCACTTCATTCCTCAGCTTCTTTAATATCCATAAACATGCAAAACTGTTTCATTTGTCTTTCTTTTTTTTTTTGTTTCAACGGTAAAAAGTGTTCCAGCCAACTTGTGCGCAGCTTGATTAATCCCTTTCTGATCTAGTCAAAGATCGTCATTCATGTCAGGACTAGGATATTGATAAGAGATATCCAATAAACATGCAAAACCGTATCATTAACAAGCCATGTTTATTCAATGTTTAGTTAGTAATAGTGGGGCCAGGCTTATTAAGTTATCACATACAACTAGAGCAAAAAAATAGAAATAAATGAACTGCATATTGAATCAATAGCACTGAATAAAAAATTGACACTCCATTTGGTGATCATGGAGAAAACGCACATCAACAAAAAGAATCTACAGAGCCCAACGGAACTCAGAGTAATTCAACCATTAACCTAAGTTCAGATAAGCTCCTCTTTCTCTGAAATTGAGGCAGATCAGGCACTAATACATCAAACATAGAAATATTTATAGACAAAGAAGGGTCTGAGAATGCACAACCCCACAAGAAATTGAAGATTCAAGCGTACATTATTATATCACTGTACGGGAATGGGACCCATAAACACTGACAAGCGTCACAAACCTGAGTTTAGGACGGTGGTGGTGGTGGTGGTGGTTCTTGGTGTTCTAGTGGTGGTTCTTGATGTTCTAGTGGTGGTTCTTGGAAAGGAGGGACCCAGTTGCCGTGAACCCACTCGCGATGCAACCTAAGGTCAGAATCTTGAAATTCAATCTGCTCTCGAGAACTCCTGAAGAACACCGAGTACCTGGTAGAGCTCCCTTCCAAGACATGAGTGACCACGCCCTCCCACCAACCATCGTTGTGGAAAGCATCGACCTCTTCGCTGAGCTTGAAACTCCGCTTCGGCTCCCGAGGCGGCACTGGTCGAACCAGAATGATATCGATGAACTCCCTCAGAGGTTTGGTCCCCTTGTCATCGGCCATGAGGTTGTGAAACTCCAAGAAAATCTTGTTCTTCTTGGAAACCGTTCGAAGAACAGTGGCGGAGTACCATGAGCCTCGAAAACCCTCGTCGTCGAAGCTCACTTCCACCACCGCTCCTTTCTTGAATGGATCTTCCGGTTCCAGCTCCTCAGCCATGCCTTTAGATAGACAGAGAGAGAATGTAGTTCGCTTGTAAACGTAGAGAGAGACAGTAGAAAGGGAAACCAGGGATTGACGGTGGTCGGAAATGTGTGATTTGTCTATACTCCCTCTCTCTCAATGCTATTCCAACTAATTTATTGATTTAATTCAAATTCATATAATTTTTAAATATTAAATTGATTCTAGTTTTCATTAAATATAAAATTTAATATTAATTTAATAATTTTAATAAAATCATAAACAAATTAAATTAAATTAAATTTTAGGTCAAAAAAATATTATTCTAATACTAAAATAATAGTTATTATTTATTAAGGCTAAGCAAAGATTTCTCTTAATTCTTATTTAATTGTTGGGTCTTCCTCTTTTGCAAAGAAAATGTCTCAAGTATAATACATCTCGTAATTTTATTTGGTACAATAAAAAAAAATTATAAGAATAAAAAATTATTTTTTATTTTTATTTTTGAAAAAATATTAGATATATTTTGTCATTAATTGAATAACATTTAAGTTATCCTGTGGGTACCGTAGATTTATCCAAATGATTCAAGAAAAACTTATTTAAAAAAAGGGTGGGGGAGGAAGAAAAAAACAAAACCATACTCCAATTACAAATCCAAGGTCCTTATCTCTTAAATTTATATAAGTTTTATTGTCATTTGAATTGAAACCAATAATAGAAAGAGTGGAACAAAACTACAAGCACTTTCCTCTGCCTCAAGTGAGTAAGTACTAGGTAAACTTCAGAAACCAACCATGCACTCTCTACTGCTATCTATCTATCTATCTATATATATATATACATACACACAGTGTCCCATCCCATGACAAATATTTCGATAATGAAACAAAACAAACCTACTAAAACCGTCACTTAAAAGTGGTAATCTCATAAGGCCTTATACACACACAACAATTGAGAAATAGACTTCAACCACCAGTGTGTGAGAAAGCGTGCATGCCTGCCTCTCATATTCACACTACTCAACAAAATCTTGTCATAAGAAGAATAATTTTACTACAACACAACCAAAAGATTTATCAGTTTGGATGGCCACATGCATTTCAGCCAACCCCGCCCCACCTCACCTGGTCGATCTTCTTATTACCCAACCATTAGTACAGGATCCACCATTGTAACATATGGTGCATTTACGTCAGAAGACTATCCACCTCTGGTTCCCAAAGACGAGTTACAACAAGAGTAGTAAGATAAACTGAATTTTACAGTTCAAACCCACTAAAGAAACATAAAATTCTAACGTCCACCAAAGCTAAATACACTGCCACTATAATTGATTACAATCTACAAACTTTCAATCACTACATGGACAAGCAGGTCCATCAAAATGTAGAGACAAGCAGCTTGTACTCCACACAACCAAAGGACCCGCATACAAGATACTCGCAACTTACCAAGGGGCAGAAGCTGAGCCCTCAAATTCACCTTCAGCCTTCCTTATGCCTTCATTGAGTTCATCCGATCTCCACTGCAAAGAAGCAATCTCAGAATCCTTCATCTCCTTCATTGAAATGGCCCTTGCACGCTTTTCCTGTAATTCCTCTATCTGCTTTTCAATCTCACCAATCTCCTCAACAATTTTAGTTTTCTCAACATTATGATCAACCATCTCACTCTCAACAACTTTTATCTGGTCCTCAAGATGTACGTGCTTATCCTTAATCAATAGAAGTCCAGTTAAACGGTCTCGTACCACCTGAACATCAAATCCATGACTTTCCAATTCAACCAGAGTTTCCAAACACTCCTCAATGGAGCTTCTAGGACCATCAAATCGCAAACTGGCTGTCCTCTCTACCACGCTGCAAAAGGTTACCATACTACCTATAGCTAACCCTTCACGAGAACTCTCTTTACAGTCGACAAGCGGATGGAAATGTGGCTTTTGCGGCATCCTCTCAAACACTTCCATAGATTCAATTGTTTGCCAAAGTAGTGTGTTCTTCACAAAAGGCAAGCTTCGATTTCCACCTGGCCCAGTATTACCTTTATCATCAACAGCAGGAGAGAGACTAAAATTTTCTTTTTCTATCTCATTTGCCTCGGCACTTTGCTGCACGCTCCACCCCGGGAAAACTCCTGGACAGAAAAAAAAAATACTTTATATAACAAAATAGGGATAATTACCATGACCTTCCCTGAGGTTTCTCCATTTAACGACAAGACCCCTCACTCACGACAAATTACTAGTACCTCCCTTGAATTGACTGGACGAAGATAACAGATAGTACACAATTATTTGTGGGCTCTAATTCTAATCCATAATTCAAAACATCCCAATAAAGAATTTTTTTTAAAAAAAAAAAAAATCTCCCACTATCTCTGCCCTAAACTCAATCTCTCTCTAAAAATCTCTAACGATGTCATTGTTCTCCATCCACACTCGGTATCTCTTTGTAACTCTGAACTTCTCACTCAGACCATTCACTTTAAACTCTCTCTCTCTCTCTCAGTCACTCAGTATCTCTTTGTAACTCTTAACTTCTCACTCAGAGCATTCACTTTAAACTCTCTCTCTCCCTCCCTCCCTCCCTCCCTCTCTCTCCTTCAAATTCATTCTTTCGAAAAGAACTCTCTAAACCCACGCTAATTATCTCCTTCTCCTCATACATGCAAGTATATATTTATACATCTGTGTGTTGGCAAAACAAATACATTCTACACATCCATGTCTTTGTGAACTCGAGCAATTGCTTATTGTGCTCAGGATTTTCTAAGATTTAGGCAATGATTGATTAAAAATTTTGAATTTCTAGGTACTAAACTTGAAAACAGATGGAGAGTTTTCAGAACTTGGGCAATTGATTTGGATTTGGTTTGAGCTGAGTTCATAAGTATAGAATTGTGAGTATTTGCATGTTTAGATGGTTATTTGTGGTCGTGGAAGGAACCGGTGGAGGGTGGCGGCCAAATTTTTGGTTTTACTGAGAGGATAGAGATTTCTGTGATTCAATACTCTTAAATTACCTTATAAACAATTACCTTTCTTAAGGTTTGGCCAAATTTAACTTCAAGTGATATGACCAGGGGCTTATATGGGCAATACTGGTATTTCCAAAATAAAACAAACTTACACCATCACATCCTTAACCTTCTCCGACTGACAGTCACTGATTGGCAGAATCTATTACCGACATACAAGAAGCCGTAGTTTGTTCATACGTGAGGGAGTCTAGTCATGGACATATCACAAAGGGAGGTCATGGTAATTAACCCAAAAACTACAAAGAGAGGGAGCGCCATAAAATGGTTTAATGGCTTACTTGAGCTATCTACTGTAGTCGGAGTGTGCATTCCTTCAAACCACTTTGAAAGAGGTTGATCATCAGATACGCCGCCGCTAGGTACTTCATCACTGGCCATTCTGCTATTCGTTTCAGCTGTTTTTCCTCCAGATGCATCTTGAGGATCTACAGAAAGCCACAAAAGACATCAAATCCTGACATCAAAGACCCCGTGTACTAAGGGAGAAAAGAGGAAGGAGGACGTTGCTCTTACAAGATCTCTTATATTTCAGCTGTACCGACAAAGTTTTAAAGCAGAAAGGAAATTCATGTTTTACTTGGCCATCATGTCAAAAGTTTGATATTGAGCTCATGCAATGGGCAACTTTTTTTCATTCCAATTTTGTTAGCCAGAAATTTTCACTCATTCCCTAAATGTAAATAGTGCAGGAGAGGCCATTCCCGTATTCTGTACAATGAAGAGAAGACATATTGTCCATTTTGCTGGAACAATCCCACGAGACATCCTAATCTTGCCACTTGTTAAGGATGAAATGGATGTCATGAAATTTCCGGACTAAGCTATTAAAATGCAGAATAAACTAGAGGAGTTATGCAAACCAGAGGTTAAAAGAACGACAATGCAACTAAGCAACCTTCATGATCCCCTAGCATTGTGTATCAATTGTAGAAAAGCAATGCATTGCCCACCTTGGATTGGAGATCCAATACTTGAATTTATGGAACGTCTTCTTCCTCTCTTTGACGACTGCTTCTTATGTGGCTTCCTTGAAGCTTGCAAGACTTTTTCCCTTGACACTTCATCTTTTTTCGCAGAACGCCTTTTAATCATATTGGTTGAGTTAATTTTCGGATTAGGTGGACCATTCGTTAGCTTCTCATCATCCCCAACGAACTTCATACATTCCTTACCGGGCACTGGTGGCCCCAACCCTGTGATGGTGGAGAAATCAGCTTCATTGATCATGCAAACCATTCCATCCATGACAACATCTCCATTTTTCTCCTTATCTACAAATCAAAGCACAATTTTTAATTAAAAATTCAATATTACGACAATAATTATGACCTAATGGTGTATAGTCTAAGAAGCATGGATATGAATACAGATCTGGAACATGGTCACCCCACGACATGACATGGAGACCCCGACATGAAATTTCTCGTAAAATAGAAACAATGAGGACACGTTGATTTATGTATTAACAATTCAATCATAATCAAGTACAAAATATTGATCCATTTTGTCTAAAGTTTCAAATATAACTCATCTTTCCAAAATTATTGCAAGACCAAAATAAAAAAATCATGATATCAAATGGTATAGTCTAAGAAGCAGGGATATGAATACAGATCTGGAACACAATTACTCTACGACACGACATGGAGACCCTGACATGAAATTTCTCAAAAAATAGACACAATGCGGACACATTGATTTCTGTATTAACAATTCAATCATAATCAAGTACAAAATATTGATCCATTTATCTAAAGTTTCAAACATAACTCATCATTACAAAATCATGATATCAAATGGTATAGCCTGAGAAGCTTGGATATGAATACAGATCTGGAACTTGGTTACTCCATGGCACGACATGGAGACCTTGACATGAAATTGATCAAAAGATAGACACAATGAAGAAACATTGATTTCTGTATTAATAATTCAATCATAATCAAGTACAAAATATTGATCCATTTATCTGAAGTTCCCAACACAACTCATCTTTACAAAATTACTCTAAGACCAACATAACAAAATCATGATATCGAATTCGAAGAAGACAAACTTTAATGAAAAGGAATAGGATTTTTAGCATGATGACTACGTCATTAGAAAATCACTTGAGCGGCTGGAAGACAACAGGCATTGTGGCATGTCATGATCGTGGGAGATAAAACTTCTGAGATCTCACAATGGTTGTAAGATGGTGGCTTCTTCTCGTTATCTTCTTTTATCTTCCAGTATTTGGTTTAGTTTTTATTTGGAAAAATATGGGTTCTTATAATTTATATTTTACCCCATTTCAGTGGTTAAAAATCATCACAGTAACCTTGAGGTAGGAGGTTTGAATATGAGAATACCCACTTTATAAAGATAATGTCAAAGTTTAGGTTTCTACCCAGTTCATTTCTCCTAAACCCCCTTTATGGCCACTAAAAGAGGTATTATTTCATAGGTGACCCACATTTTTCATTCAAAAAACATTATCCTGAACGTGCCCCTGCTGTGCACTGATCGTGCTCCAATGTTTCCAACAAACAACACACTTTTTCAAGTGTTTGAGTGCCTCCATGTCCTAGGAGTGCCCCCACACAGGTCCCCCAAACTTAGGAGAGGAGACTGTGCTTCATAGGATAAAATTATATACCTGTCATTGGAGCTTTGGGACTATTCCTTAGTTTAGGTGGTCTTCCCCTCTTTTTCTTTGGAGTGCTCTCTCCACCTTCTAACTGAACAAGCTCCTACACAAAGAAGAACAAACATCATGAGCTGTTCAGTTTAAAACAAGTAACCCCAACGAATAGAAATAGGGGCCTCCCAATTTATAGTAACAGGTGTGGACAAAGCCACAGACTAATTAGAAGTGAATCACCAATGAGTTGAGCTGACACAACCCTGATTAAGTCAGCCGGGTAAAAATGGTAATTGATAGCTGGTAATAATATTATAAGTAAAAACTTTTTCTGAGAGAATAATGCAGCTAAAAATGATAATTGATAGTTTTGTACATAGTACTAATCTAATTAATATCATCCTAATCCACAATCAAAATAAATTATGTCTGTGCATATGCGAAAATCCTTGGCTGCTGCTTTCTTTTCTTATTCCTCCTCTTTTGTGAAAGGGCAAATTGCACCAATAGTCCCTGCACTTTACCACTCATTCTACTTTGGTCCTTAAAAGTTTAAATTTCGTCAATTTTATCCTCAAATTTTAAATACTGAGCCAATGTGGTACTTGACACTAGCTACCATTACAAAAAAAGAATGAAAATATCATGTGTGTCACATGTAGATCTATATGTGCATTTATGATATTTTACAACAATCTATCTATAATTTCTTATAAATGGCAGCATACTACTTATAAATGGCAACATCTGTGAAAAAACTTTAATTTCCTATTTTATCCCTAATTATTATAATAAATTCAATTATAACCACCTACATACTTTCATCTAATTTTTGTTTTTTGCTCCTATTTGACTTTCAACTTGTTTTTAACTCTTTTATATGGACTTCTAAATTCTTTTGAACTCATTTATTAGTAGTACAATTATATACATTTTTTTATATCTATATAACAAAGTCCTATATATGTTAAATTATTATATACATGAAGTTACTATATTGAATTTCACGGTCAAATATATGTTATATTTTATTTTTTGGTATGTAATAATATAATAATATTATAAGCAATCTAATCAATCTATTTAACAAAATAAAAAATAATAATTATATAATATAATTAGATGTGCAAATGACTAAAGGGGTTAGAAAGATATCTTAATAAATAACAGATTAGGTACTCAAAGTCTTACAGAATAAAATAATAATTAAATTTAGCAATAATTAAAATATAAATTAATTATTCGACAATTAGTTTATTACTTAATTTAATTACACATTTTCACGTTTTCTATAAAAAATTATAATTCTATAATATAATTAGATGTGTAAATGCCTAAAGGAGTTAGAAAAATACCTAAATAAATAACAAATTAAGTACTCAAAGTCTTATAGAATAAACTAATAATTAAATTTAGCAATAATTAAAATACAAATTAATTATTCGACACTTAGTTTATTATTTAATTTAATTACACATTTTCATGTTTTCTATAAAAAAAATATATTTTAAATTTATTTACGTGCAACGCACATCGTGCATTGGTAGTACGTCCAAATACAATTATTCTCCAAACCATACACATTAAACACGAAATCAAACATCCATCTTCCTCCTTATTTTTTCCCCCTTATCTCACCCACACAGGCAATACTCACACCTCTTTTTTTTTCTTTTTGATAAAAAAATATTCTTTTGATAATAGGATGCCACAAAGATTCAATTTCCAATGGAAACCTCAAAGCCACTTTCCCAACCAAGCTATATTCCTCTTAATCAAGTTGTCAGTTGTTAATCCCCTGTAAGATTTATATTTTGACACCATGTCCCCTCTTACTAAATAATCTTCCCTCCTTTTTCCACTTCCTTCCCATAAAAAATATCTCATCATCTTCTCCAAAATCTTTGACACCTTCCTAGGCAACTTAAAAATACTCATAAAATAAGATGGGATAATACTCAAAACCACTTGAATCAAAACAAGCCTCTTTTCCCTTAACAAGCATCCCTTCTTCCAACCATTTAACTTTTTTTGCACTCTCCCCACAGCTAGATTCCAAAAATTTAAAGACAAAGGACTACCTCCCAATTAAAATCTTAGATATTTTAATGGCAACTCACATCCCAACCCCCTCGTTAAACCTTCAACTTTACTTTTAGACACACTAATACCAACAATAGAACTCTTAGACATATTCACTTTCAATCCCGAAATCAAACTACATGTACTCACAATGTCACCCAAATTAAGAAATTTGTGTTCATCCCCTGTTAAGTAAAAAATGGTATTATCAATTAATTGAAGATGAGACACAATAATCCCATCATTCCTTACTAAAAAAACTTCCAGTAAATTATACTCCATTCCTCTATCCACCAATTTACTCAGCCCATCCACAACAAAGTGAAAAGAAAAGGTGACAATGGATCACCTTGTCTCAACCCCTCGAAGCATTAAATCTTCCCTTTGGTTTACCATTAACAATCGCTAAAAAGTTCATAGAAGATAAACATCCCTCGATCCATTTTCTCCATCTGCTCCAAAAAAACACTATAAGGACAAAATCTAAGAATCCCCAATCCACATGATCATATGCCTTTTTAAAGTCAATCCTAAAAAATCACTTAGTTACCCTTCGCTCTATACTCCTTAACCACCAAAACACTATCCAAAATATGTCATCCCACAACAAATGCACTATAATTTCAAGAAATTGTATCCCTAAAACCTCCCTTAAATCTTATTAACAACACCTTGGAAACAATCT